>CM040242.1:51496161-51828926 GCA_022545495.1 Chrysanthemum lavandulifolium | reverse complement strand
GATTCCAATCAATATTGGAGATCCAGTTACGCATCTTCATGGTCCATGATCATATTCTTCCTTCTTCGATAAGGAAACTTGCCATTCTTGTTGGAGAGACTAAGTTCTGTGCATAGAGGTGGTGTTTTGATGTTGTTGTTGGTGACTTCGATTCATCGCCGCCTGTGCATGGTGAATATGTTTTAGGTTGTATGGGGGTAAGGTAAATAAGGTTCTCGATGATCGTAGAGACTCTCCCGAGGCTCGATACCACTTGTTGAAAACTCTCGCACCTTGATGATCTTTAGCACTCGTGGATCGTTAGTGTTGCCTATGTAATCATAAGCAAACTAATAGATAGCCTCTGAACTCGTATTCTATAGCGGAAATTAAATACAAGTTGTTATAACTAAGAACACTTAGATCCTCTATGGATCTTTTTATTAACGAAACTCTATGTTTCGGGATGAGTTATCTATTACAAACTATGAGGTTCCTTTTATAGACAAGGAACACTAAACAATTACCACTCAATCGACTAAACATGCAAGTATGCACTTAATGACTAAAACACTAGATAATATTGAGCAACAATAATACCCATGCTAACCCTGGGCAAGACAAGAATAATGATGGGTTAGCATTTAAATAATCTCACAGATCTTGATCCTAGTCGACTTCCACCCTTCAAAGTAAACACAAGACGACTTTTACTCTTCAAGAGAATCTCTTCTTCAGATTCCGCTTACTTCAAAGAATCCTTCTAAAGAATGACAGTAGAAATCCTTCTTCGCATAATTCCCAACATTGACCAATAAGCTTCTTTCTAAACTCTAGGTTGTTTACACCAAAACGAGAAACATCGTGTCTAATAGGTTGATGACTACCGGTGGGATGTGGAGACGAGATGATAACCCTTGTCTTTCTTATATTCGGAGGTGGTTCACTAAATGATTCCTCATTACTAGATGTGTCAACATAGTTAATAAGTTCATCATCACTAGTGGTTATATCCTCAAAATCAAGGTCATCCTTATCACTAGGTGGGTTTTCTTCTTTGTACTTGAAATCCATACCAAAACCTAGACCAGTCTATTGTAAGCCCTTCTCTATTTTTCTACATACATGACATGAGATGCACCTGATTCTTTCTAAGCAAAGAAACTTTGCTAACAATTCATCTCTCTCCTTAGTCGGTTCTCAATTTCGTAAATTTTACAATTTAACTTCCATTCACTTAATTTTAACTGATAATCCTGTTGTTCATACTTTTCTGCCCAAGCCATTTCATTATTTTCATGTGTTATAATTTTGGCTTCCATAGACTCTAAAGTAATTTGATAACCAGCTACCTCAGACCTAGCCCTTATACAGTTATCTCTTTCAATCACATAACTATTAAGTACTTTTTGATAAAAGTCATGACACTTAGAACATACCTCAGAGATAGGGGTTGAACTTGGTGAAGTAGCTACCATGGTAAGTAGAACAGGATCATCTTCACTCTCCATGCTCCAATCAAAGCTTCCATAACCATCTCTAGAGTCCATAGCAAGATATCCAGTGTTCCTCATCAAAAGTTGTGCTCCACCAAACTCTTCCACCGATTCATCCACGGCTACCATACAAGAGGTTACCGGTTCATCATCAAACTCAAGACTCGGTCAACCTCGATAGATTCTCTTGAGCAACCAAAGCTTTTATTTCAGTAATTGGAATTTCTTTTTGCTCTAGCTTTGGTTTCTCATTCATCCTGTTTGCTTGATATTTAGCAAACCTGCATTCCCTTGCAAAGTGTCCAGTCTTTTGACAATTGAATCATTCAATCTTCTATTTATCAAAAGTGATTCCCTATTTTGGTTTGAAGTCAATGCATCTTCCTGTCTTCTTCATAAACTTCCTGATCCTTGCAGTGATCATAGCAACTTGCCACCTGATATCAATTTCTTCAAGAGCATCCTCTTCAATCTATGATAGATCTTCTTCATATGTAACTGTGGGTAGCTTGTCAGGCAAAGAAAGAGCATACAACTTCATATGAGTGGATGGTACTTGTTGGTGTGGGTTCTTTGAGCAAAGGTGGGGTAGTGTAGGCATTAGTACTTTGAGCAACAAGATTTTGAGTAGGAGAAGCGGTATTTTAGTGAAGTATCGCCTCTCTTTCGAGATGACAAAAAGGCAATACCGTGAGATTTTGAACTAGTTTGGCCATTAATCTCATGCTCATACACCTTCGAGATGATTATAAAGATCATCAAAGTCCATAACATCCGCACCGAGTTGTCCTCGATCATTGTAGCAATCACATGCCATGTCGATGGCAAACTCCTTAAGAACTTTAGATTAGCATCTTCAACTGAAACCTCGCTTTGTATAGCTCCAACATGTCGAGAAGATTTTGAATTTGTCATAGGCGAGATCAAGGCCTTCTCTTCTCCAACAAGAAAGGTTTCAAATTGTTGCTTCAGCAGATTTCTATGCATCTTTTGGAAGCATCATTACCTCCAAACCTTGTCTTGAGAGCGACCCGAGTTGCTTTGCATCTTTAGCATCATGGAACTTGAGTAGATGACCATCCGGAATAGCGACAAGAGTATGTTGAGAGCCTTCTCTTAATTCCTTATTGTAGCGGTGGTAAGATGACCTTAGGTGCTTTGGGTTGTCCAGAACATCAATAGGTTCTCGAACGACTTATTATTATTGACAATTACATTCCATAGTGCATGGTCCGTAATTGCAATGTACCGCCTCATCTTCATGCTCCATAGGTCGTATTCTCCTTCTTAATGATTGGTATTCGAGTGAGGTGATTGATGGTGGTGGAACACTTGATCGACATCTTTAGGTTTTGTTATTAACTAGGTTTTAGGGTTTCTTCTTAGTCGAGTTTCCACACAAGCTCGATACCACTTGTTGGATCGATATACTCTAACCAAACTAACTTATATAGCTTGTTATGGTTTAATAACTTCGGATAAATCCTGTTATTAACAATGAAACACCGAGTAATCTTTATTAAGTACGCGAATTTACTTAACAAAGCTAAGAAGATTTAACTTTAACAATATTATTAATAACTCTAAGTCTGCTTGTTATGCAGATTCTTTTAACAACTCTAAAACTCTAATAATAATCGTATTTTAGGATTCTAAAAACATATATCTCTAATGCCAATCTAGGGGTCCTTTTATAGGCTTAAGGATAACCCTAGTCGGTTTACAATTTGTATCCTTGTACGACAAGTAATCTAAACAAAGAATATTCTAGAATAACAAAGCTTTCCATAAACGAATATAGCGCTTCTTTAGCTTTGCGATACTTTGACTTCGACAATGAGATTTTGACTTTCTCTTTAGCAATGCTTGACTTCTTCCAAGATTTTGTCATTCTTCAAGACTTTCATATCCCAACAGAGCTCGAGCCTTGTGTTAACGAGCCGAGCTCGAGCTGAAAAAGTTTCACGAGCGAACTCGAGCTCAAATGTGAGGCTCAAACGAGCTCGAGCTCGAGCTTGAGCTTTTATATAAACGAGCCGAGCTCGAGCTCTGGCAGGCTCGGGCTCGGCTCAGCTCGTTTTCACCCCTATGCAAAACTAACTCAGTGCTAGCCTCACGAGTACATTTAGGCAATTTAGTTAGAGAATCAAATTCTCTCCATAAAGAATTAAGCATATGATAATAATCAGCAACAGAACTACCACCTTGCTTAACAGAATTAATCTTTTGCAACAGATTGTATATCACAGAACCATCAACTTTATCATGTGTTTCTTTCAATTCTTTCCAAACAGATGCAGCATTTTCAGAATAAACCAATCTCATATAAACATCATGATAAACAGAATTCATAATACAAGTCAAGACAATAGCATTACATCTATCCCATTGAGCATATAAGACATCACTAGTAGCAAATGATTCCTTAATACAAGTACCATCAACAAAGATGTATTTATTCCTAGCTTGCAAAGCCAATTTCATAGCACCAAACCAGATTCTCTAATTTTCAGTTCCAAGAAGTTTAAATGGAATAAGAGCAGTACCACTATTATCATTAGTTTGAATATGAAGAGGATTACCAGCATCAAGATTACTAATTAAGACTTCAGAATTACTACCACCAGGATCACCAATAGCCATAATAATAAACAGATCAACAAATAACAAGAAGTAACAGAAACAGTCACAAGAAACAATAACAACAAGACCAACAAATAACAAGAACTTAACAGAACCAACAACTTCCAAGACTGCCCAAATCCTATCCTCCTTTGACTTAGACTCAACAAGAAACTAAATAACAAAGATAACTGAATATAGTAAACACAACTCACACCCAAGATCAACAACAAACCAACCAGAAGACTGGGGACAGCCAGAGCAGGTATTCGTACCAATCACGTTGGCAGATCAAGATGATAATTGTCCCGTTTGCACCTTCTAAACGAAGTTTGTGTTGTCTTAAAGAAGAGATTATACTTACAGTGCTGTAATGAATGAAAGAACCAAACACAACCACACTAGATTCACTTACTCTAGCGTAATTGTAACCAAGAATGGGCCCAAGAACACCAGGGAACAAAATCCCCAAAAACCAAAAATTAGGGTTTCAAGAAACCCTAATCAAGAATCCCACAAGAATCACCAGATCTAGCCTGATTAGACTAAATCAACAACGACCGTTAAGAAAACAGCCTCAATTAACCAATAACACCGCCAATTGCAAAACCCCAAATATCCTTGAAACCCTAGAATCTCAAACCACCAGATCGAATCAGTGATCTACGATACCATGTAAAATGGTAACAAACACACAACAAACTTCTTTACACCCACCAACCACCCCTTGGTGTATCTTTTATTATAACAATTCAAGAAGATAAGTCTCCAAACCGATGCTTACCAAACAATACAAAAGACAAGATTGATCTCTACTAGGTAGACACCAATCAATCCTCACTACAATATCACTTAAACCACTCAAACTCAAAGATCAAATAAAGAGATTGATCTTCAGAATGATACAAGACAAACAGATATCAAAGTGATATCAATCACAAGAGAAACAAAGACTGTGTGTATAAACGAGAGAGAATGAAAGAGATATCAAAAAACAAGTTGTGAAGCCCTAGATCAGGCTATGAGCTTATATAGCCAGATGTTACACTTTAGCCCTCCAACTTATAACTTCTTCTCAAACAGCAACTAAACTTCATCCAAGGTAATAGAAGTCTTCCAACTTAACAACTTTCCAACAATTACAATACAAATTAAAAAAAAGGTACGAAACATACGAAAATAAAAAATCATACATAAAATAAAAAACATACGGAAATTTAAAAACGTACGAAAAAATTAAAAAATATACGAATTACAAATACTTATTCATTGATAAGGATTTAAAAGCTACCTTTTTGAGGGGTCATTTAAGCCCATAATTGATCACTTTTGTATCCGTTATTACTTAATTTCGTTCCTTTTCACTTTTTAGGTCTCTTGAAAGCAAATTGCTGGAATGACCCTTATTCGGACGAAAAGACATGAATATACGAAGAAAATGGCCAAAGTCAAGAATCGAGACACTCAATCTGCTTGAATTGAAAGGGGACGGCCAGTCTTATTTAGACGCCTGTCACCACACATCTTGTGACGACTCGAGAGCAAATTGACATTTTTCAAGTGACGGCATCAAGTTTAAAAGAGTAGGCGTCAGAACTCGGGCGGCCTAGATTTGGATCCGACGGGTCGAGATCGAAGGTGACGGCGTCATGGGCATAAGGTGACGCCGTCACAAAGTTGACGTGCCAAGATGAAACCCTAATGGCGGCGACCCAACGGCGTCACAATTAAAGAGTGACGCCGTCACAATTTGTAACACTATATATAGAATCTGAATTTTTCAATTTTAGAGGGGTAGTTTTGTGAAGTAAAAACCTAAACCGAACCAAGGCTGTCTTTTACAGTATTTTAGGGTTCCATACCCTATTTTACATCAAGATAGGTGTTTTACTTCATTGATTCAATTATGTATTCAATTGATTGTGTGTACGCTTGCATGTTCTCCATGTCTGGCTAATTTACTTGTGTGTTTGCTTAGGTAATATGAAACCTAGTTATTGAATATTGATTGGTTGTCTCTTATCTTAATTGTGATTGACCTAGTATTGCGATAGGTCATTCGTTGTGTTATTAATGTTTGATTAATCTTTGTTGAACCTTAGCATATAGTTACTAGTGGAATTGTAGGCTAAACATCCAAAGAATACCTTAGTGTTAAGTTTATGAATCCTAGAGATTTCGTAGTCATTAACCTTTGGTAGCTTCAAAGAGTTAGGGATAAACGCATACCCTATGACCTTAGAAACACAACGCGTTAAGAATAAAGACGTGACAATTCAACCATCAATAGGAGATAACTAAGGAGTAATAACATCTAAGTAAACACATTTTTAATCATCATACGAGCACACAACAATAGACATAGACTACCCTTAGCTTAGTTAATTAGAATAGATAAGTAGAGTAATCGGTGAAATACCAACCCCAAATCCAAACCCGAGATTCGTACCTTTCCATTTTCTAAAAATATAAAAAGATAAAAAAATAATCTTCCTCAACCCCAACCTTAGCGTAGTAACTTCTTACTAGCATTCCTATTCGCCTAGAGAACGATATCAATTCTCGAGGCTTACCCTAATATTACACTACAACGATTAGGTTCATCGCCTAGGGTGTTGAAAAACTTGCTCGACAAAAGTAAGTTCCTATGACCCCGAACGCTGCGTAAGCGTATCAAGTTTTTGGCCACTGGGGAATAGAATAGCTAGTTAGAGTCCACCTCATTTAGGTTTCCTTGCTTGATTCCTATCAAGTAAGATTTTTTCCCATTTTTAGCTTCATCGTAGTCTATCCCCCTTCTTCATGACCTTTGTTAGTAATCCCATCACTTTTCATCATGGAAGGTGATAATCAACCACCACTCATCAACCCATCACCAAATGACCCTCCAAGAGGCCGTACTTTTGGTGAATACTCAAGACCAAGCCACCTAGGCTGTAGAAACACCATTGAGCTTCCCGACCAAGCCCAAAATACGGCCCTGCGATCCGACACCATCTGGTTGGTGCAAAACGGATGTGCATTCCATGGACTTCGTTCCGAAGATCCTAATCAGCATCTTAAGGATTTCCTTAAAATTGTCGATTCCATCGACCTCGATGCTACTACTCGGGAGAACACACGTCTGCGTCTCTTCCAATTCTCTCTACGAGACCAAGCTAGTAATTGGCTTGAGCGACTTCCCGTCGGCTCCATCTCAAGTTGGGATGATCTCACCTCTCGTTTCCTTGCTCAATTTTTCCCACCGGGGAGAACAACTAAACTTAGACGAGATATCTTGACGTTCCAACAACTTCAAGGCGAGTATCTTTATGAGGCATGGACTCGATTCAAGGACTTACTCCATAGAGTCCCTCATCATGGCATTGATCTTTGGCTTCGAAATCCAAATCTTCTATGACCATACCGATTTCATCACAAGGCGATCCATTTATCGAGCCGCCGGTGGAAGGCTTAGCGACTTCAACACAGAGGAATCTTGGGATATTATAGAAGAGCTTGCCGATCGAAGCTACGAAAATTGGAATGAATCCCCTGAAACCCCCGTTAAAGTGGTTAATGCCATATCAATTCCTCTTGAGTCTTCCAACGTCACTGAAGAGCAAATGAGTGCTCTTGAGAGAAGGATTGATTATCTGATTGAAAGGCAAAGGAGAGCCCCCGAACAAATCCCTCGGGAAATGGTTAATTCTGCCAACCACCCAACACCTTTCTCCGAATCCCCAAGTCGTGAGAAAAATCTTAATTCCGAATGGCGCTTCCGTTCTACTTCCCCAATACCACTCTCACCGAGCTTTAAGGAACAAATGAAGGAGTACATGGCAGCTCATACGGAGAGATTAGCAAAATTTGAAGAGGAGGTTTATAGGCAAAGGGAGCAGATGCAGGAAAAAATGACGGAGATGATGAACTTGGTAAAAGAGTATACCAAGACAAAAGCTCCCGAAAAGGTACTAGTAAGAAGCAATGGTTACCCTCCCACTTCGTTTGTTAACGCCATTTCCATTATGCCTGATGAAGATGGAATTGTTGAGGAGAACGAAACTGAGAAAAGCAAGAAGGAGGAGGCTGGAACTAATGATGAGCCCGAGACCATTGAGTACTACCTTAAGCACGAGATTAATAAAAAAACCATTATTAACCAAGTGAACAACTTTAGGTACAATGAGGTTCTTAGGAAAGCCCTTGAAGGAAAAATAACAGAAAAAGAATATGACACCATGCCTTTGGGACATATGTATAAGCTGGTTCTAAAAAAACCAGTAACTAAAAAACGAGAAACCATGGGGAACTTCGTGATACCATGTAGCATAGGTGACATTGATAATATAAATGCCTTGGCTGATCAAGGATCTGATGTAAACATAATGCCATTATCAGTCTATAATAAGTTGACTAGGATAAAGCCATCCAAGACCAATCTTAGGCTTTCCTTAGCAAATCACACATATGTCTACCCCATAGGAATAGCAGTTGATGTTTTAGTGGAGGTGGCTAATATTGTCTATCCGGTAGACTTCGTGATTATAGACATTAAGGAAGACAGAAACATGCCACTCATTCTTGGAACACCTTTTCTGGCCACTGCCAAAGCAACCATCAAATGCGGTGAGGGCATCATGGTACTCAAAAGCGGCAAGGGATACGCTAGGATACCTATTGTTCCAAGGTATCCTCTTAAGATCATGGAGAAGATTACGGATGAGAATCCTCAAGTCCCTAACAGTATGGTTAGGAAGAAAATTAATGATTGGGAAAAAGGGCTTAGAGATTTTATGGTTCAAGGACTCCATGCAACATTGTGGAAGCGCGATAAAAAGTTAGGAGATAATCCTACCTCAATACCACAAACACAAAGGAACCCTAAGGAATTTTTAAATGGAGAGAAAGTACGTTTGTACAAATCACTAATAAGAGCATTAAGAGGTAGAAACAAGCCGAGATGGTTTGGGCCTTATACGGTGAAGGAAACTAATCTAAAAGATAAAACCGTCATCATATAGATGACGTTGGGAAGGAATCCACGGTAAGCATACAACGCTCACGCCCTTTGATGAAGGACTAGTAAAAGTAGAAGGTGACGGTAATGAAGTCACGTGAGGGCACGACTTCGAGTCTAGCTACAAGACTCATAAATAAAGAAAACGCCGTGAGAGGCAACCCATGCTTAATTTTTGCTTGTTTGTGTGTCGTGTATCTTTTATTGATTGTTTATTCTCATGTTTAAATTTGTAAAATGCTTTATTTTGTCTTTAACCTCGTCTTAATTACATATAAAGGTATTTTACATAAGGGATAAGTGTAGGGAGGATTACACACGCTTTCAAAAAATGTGAACATGAGAATTACAATTATTAAAAGATATACATGTGTGTTTGTTCGAGTCAAATGCTTGTATCGAGTCATAACGATTTTTTGCGTAAATTTTTCCATATTTTAAAGATAAAAATGTTCCGAATTTTTTCCAAAAATCTCGCATCAGTTTGTCAGATAACCCCGACGACGTCGAGTCGTGAATCGACGGTGTCGAGAAGCGAAATAGCTTACTACTTTTTCTCGTTTTCTGTGCTACTTATAAAGTTTTGGAATTTTCCAGGTCTTAATTTTCCAGACAATTTGTAAACATCCATTCCACAAGCATTATATCCTAGTTTAGTAGAGTCATATATATATTGTTACCGTCGATTTTATGCGAAGGTTTCGTTTGTTTTCTTCAAGTGTGTAGGTTTTAATTATCAATAAGAAGATACATAAGATGGGAAGGAGCTTTTCACGCAAACATTCTTCTTGAAGAAAGATGTAACCACCACTTCACACGGATCCTACCGAGCTAATCAGGGGAGTACTAGTTTCTTTCATTTTTAATTACCTTCCATTATCATAACTTTGATACTTTCGGGGAACATTGGGAGAATGTTCATTTAAGTGTAGGAAGGAAAATAAAATGGGACTTTGAAACTATGCTTATCCTTGACTATTTGCTTTGTCCAATTTCATTTGTGTAATAAACCATGAGAAATATCGGTTAGGGTAATTTTGGCACCAAATTTAAATTTTTTTATAACATATAGGAGTGGGACATTAGTCTTAATAAAGCGTCTCATGTATAGGAAATT
Organism: Chrysanthemum lavandulifolium; assembly: GCA_022545495.1. Classification (NCBI taxonomy): domain Eukaryota; kingdom Viridiplantae; phylum Streptophyta; class Magnoliopsida; order Asterales; family Asteraceae; genus Chrysanthemum; species Chrysanthemum lavandulifolium. Next base: position 51,818,713 of record CM040242.1, on the reverse strand, counting down.
ATATGACTAGCACAAAAACCCTTTACCACTTAAATTCCACCCAAAATATGAGGATCGCCCTTAGATTAGTAGGAATTAAAGCATTCATCTTTAATGCTTAGAGTGTGAACCGGTAGTATAATAGATTCTAGAACTTGTTTTGTGATGCATTCCGAGATCGCTAGTAAGATTACACTTGTGTAGTTAGGAATAACTAAATGATAAGAGGCATTAGGATAACCCTTGTTTGATACCCGTAATATTATTACTTTTTCCACATCGGTTGAGTAATTCCCCCACACCTTTGCGTTGTCCTCATCTTTAGTACATGATACCCCTAGTTAACCCCTCAGAGCCTATCCTTTTCGCGGTTCTCGTGATGTTTCAATTTCCCGGAATATCAATGAAGAGCATTGTTTACAATCCACCCCCAAATGTACACCCAAATCGCCTTAGCCTACCTTGTATGCACTCACTTTTAGTGCATTATCACACTAAACTCTTAGTTCAATTATCTAGTTGGTTGCATAAGTTGCTAAGTCGAGTCATATCTTTTGTACACAGTTTTGGGACGATTGGAACTCATGGGAAAAGTTAAATTTTATGAAATGACGGGAAGGGAACGTTAAATTCAAATTCCCTTTATTTGCGTAATAATGTACTCCAAGTGTTTTGATCTTTTCAATTCGGGTCAAATTAGTGTTAGAGTAATAAAAACTTAAGTGTAGGGATGTGCCTATAAATCCCTATCATTTTGATGTTATCGTAGACGATGATAGAGTAAAAATGTATGAAAAAAAAATCAAAAAAAAAATAGAAAAAAGAGAAAAAGAAAATAAAAGAGTGATAAAAAAAAATTAAAAAACATACGGGCTACCATCATACATCTATCTTTAAATTTATGTTTGTTTATTTCAATTTATCTAGAGTTTAGAGTGTCGAGTCTTGGCTTAGCAACGCCATTCTTCTCATGCTTGAACATAAAGATTTTTGACTTGCCACCACTAAATCGCCTATCCCACCAAACGCTTTGTTTCCCTACCGTAAGCCTTACGTTACAACCCTTTAAAAGACCTCTTGGATAGTTTTTCCTAGGTGCTTACGCCAAAGCGATGGAGGTTTAATCTTGTCTCAAGCCTATGGTAATCTATTTACTAGGACCGGTTAATGAGTGTTTATCTTCCATTTCCAACTTGTTATATTTCATATACACCCGAGAGATGTGAGTATCCAAACACCCCATGTGATGTGCTAGTATGTAATTTCGTGCTTGTTATGACTTTCTTGGGCTTATATGTGTTGTGAATCGTTCTAAACTAATGCTTCATGACTCCTAACTTATAAATTAATTGGCTAAAGCACATTTGCTTGAGGACAAGCAAATACCAAGTGTAGGGATATTTGATAAGGATTTAAAAGGTACATTTTTAGGGGTCATTTAAGCCCTTAATTGATCACTTTGTATCCGTTATTACTTAATTTCGTTCCTTTTCACTTTTAGGTCTCTTGAAGGCAAATTCTTTGGAATGACACTTATTCGGACGAAAAGGCGCGAATATCTGAAGAAAATGGCCAAAGTCAAGAATCGAGACACTCAATCGGTGAATTGAAAGGGACGTCAGTCTTATTTAGACGTCTTAGCGACACATCTTGTGACGACTTAGAGCAAATTGACATTTTCAAATGACGGCATCGTTTAAAAGAGAGGCGTCGCAACTCAAACGGTCTAGATTTGGATCCCGACGGCATCGAGGCCGGGCGATGGCGTCACGGGCAAAAGGTGACGCCGCCATAGACTGACGGGCCGAGACGAAAACCTAATGGCGGCGACCCGACGGCGTCAAATAAAGAGTGACGCCATCGCAATTTGTAACACTATATATAGAATCCGAATTTTCAATTTTAGAGGTAGTTTTATGAGTAAAACCTAAACCGAACTAAAGTCGTCTTTACGATTTTAGGGTTCCATACCTATTTTACATCAAGATAGGTGTTTACTTCATTGATTCAATTATGTATTCAATTGATTGTGTGTGCGCCAGCATGTTCTCCATATCCGGCTAATTTACTTGTGTGTTTGCTTAGGTAATATGAAACCTAGTTATTGAATATTGATTGGTTGTCTCTTATCTTAATTGTGATTGACCTAGTATTGCGATAGGTCATTCGTTGTGCTATTAATGCTGATTAATCTTTGTTGAACCTTAGCTTATAGTTACTAGTGGAATTGTAGGCTAAACATCCAAAGAATACCTTAGTGTTAAGTTTATGAATCCTAGAGATTTCGTAGTCATTAACCTTGGTAGCTTCAAAGAGTTAGGGATAAACGATACCCTACGACCTTAGAAACACAACGCGTTAAGAATAAGGACGTGACAATTCAACCATCAATAGGAGATAACTAGGGAGTAATAACATCTAAGTAAACACATTTTAACTATCATACGAGCACACAACAATAGACATAAACTACCCTTAGCTTAGTTAGTTAGAATAGATAAGTAGAGTAATCGGTAGAATACCAACCCCAAATCAACCCCGAGATTCGTGCATCTTTCCATTTTCTAAAAATATAAAAATATAAAAACTAATCTTCCTCAACCTCAACCTTAGTGTAGTAACTTCTTACTAGCATTCCTATTCCCCAGAGAACGATATCAATACCCGTGGCTTCATCGATAACGCTACACGCCGTTGTTCGGGGTCAATGGAACTTCCTTTCATCGAGCAAGTTTTTCAACACCCTAGGCGGTGAACCTAATCGTTGTAGTGTAGTATTAGGGTAAGCCACGGAATTGATATCGTTCTCTAGGAATAGGAATGCTAGTGAGAAGTTACTACGCTAAGGTTGGGGTTGAGGAAGATTATTTTTTATCTTTTTATGTTTTAGGAAATGGAAATGTACGAATTTCGGGGTTTTGGATTTGGGGGTTGGTATTTCTACCGATTACCCTACTCTTCTACTTATCTAATCTAGTGGTGTATGTAGTCTATGTCTAATTATTGTGTGATCGTATGATGATTTAAAGATGTGTTTACTTAGGTTTTATTACTCCTTAATTATCTCCTATTGATGGTTGAATTGTCACGTCCTTATTCTTAATCGCGTTGTGTGTCTAAGGTCGTAGGGTATGCGTCTAAACCCTACAAAATCTCTAGGATTTATAAACTTAACTTTAAGGTACTCTTCGGATGGTTTAGCCTACAATGACCCTAGGTACTATAAGCTAAGGTTCAACAAAGATTAATCAAGCATTAACTACAAAACGGATGACCTATCGCAATACTAGATCATTAACAATTAAGATAAGAGACAACCAATCAATATTCAATAATTAAGTTTCATATTCCTAAGCAAACACACAAGTAAATTAGCGGACATGGGAAACATGCAAGCATACACACAGTAATTGAAGACATAATTGAATTAATGAAGTAAAACACTTATCTTGATGTAAGATAGGTATGGAACCCTAAAATACCGTGTACAAGACAGACTTTGGTTCGGTTTAGGTTTTTACTCCAAAAGACTACCTACCTAAAACTAAAAATTCGGATTCTATATATAAGATTACATATGCGACGGCGTCACCTTTTGATTTGTGACGCCGGGGATCACCGCTATTAGGGTTTCGCCTTGGCCACGTTAGTCTTACGACGGCGTCACTTATGCTTGTGACGCCGTCCCTTCACCTCGACGTCGTTCGATCAAATCTAGGCCGTCCCGAGTTACGGCGACCACTCTTTTAAAACCGGAAGGCGTCACTTGTAAATAAGCAATTTGGCTACCGAGTAGTCACAAAGTGGTCCGACGGCGCCACAGATAACACCGACGCCACCTTCGGCCCAGCGACTGAGTGTCTCGATTCTTGACTTTAGCCATTTTCTTCGTATATTCGCGCCTTTTCGTCCGAATAAGTGTCATTCCAGCATTTTGCCTTCAAGATACCTAAAAAGTGAAAAGGAACGATATTAAGTAATAACGGATACAAAAGTGATCAAGCCCCTAAAAAAGGTACATTTTAAAACCTTATCAAATATCCCTACACTTGGTATTTGCTTGTCCTCAAGCAAATGTGCTTTTAGCCAATTAATTTATAAGTTAGGGGTCATGAATCATTTGTTTAGAATAATCCACAACACATATAATCCCCGCAAAATTCATAACAAGCACGAAAATTACATACTAGCACCTCACATGGGGTGTTTGGATACTCACATCTCTCGGGTGTATATGAAATATAAAAAGTTGGAAATGGAAGATAAACACTCATTAAACGGTCCTAGTACATAGATTACCATAGGCTTGAGACTAGATCAAACCTCCGTCGCTTTGGCGTAAGCAACTAGGAAAGACTATCCAAGAGGTCTTTTAAAGGGTTGCAACGATAGGCTTACGGTAGGGAAACAAAGGGTTCAGGTGGGATAGGCTATTTAGTCTCGGCAAGTCAAAATCTTTATGTTACAAGCATTCAAGAATGGCGCTGCTAAGCCAAGACTCGACACTCTAGACTCTAGATAACTCGAAACAAACAAACATAAATTTAAAGATATATGTAGGATGGTAGCCCGTATGTTTTTTTTGTTTTTTGTTTTTTTTTTCAACACTCTATTTTTTTTCTTTTTCTCTTTTTCTATTTTTTTCGATTTTGTTTTTTTTTTCTTCTTTTCATACACTTTTACTCTACCATTATTATGCAAATAAAGGGAATTTGAATTTAACGTTCCCTTCCCATCATCTCATAAAGTTTAACTTTTCCCATGAGTCCCAATTGTCCCAAAACTGTGTACAAAGGATATGACTCGAATTAGCAACTTATGCAAGCAACTGGATAATTGAACTAAGGGTTTTAGGGTGATAACAATAATGCACTAAAAGTGAGTGCATACAAGGTAGGCTAAGGCGATTTGGGTGTACATTTGGGGGTGGGGTGTAAACAATGCTCTTCATTGATATTCCGGAAAACCGAAACATCACGAGAACCGCGAAAAGGATAGGTTCTGAGAGGTTAACTAGGGGTATCGTGTACTAAAGATGAGTACAACGCAAAGGTGTAGGGGAATTACTCAACCGATGTGGAGGAAGTAATTATATTATGAGTATCAAACAAGGGTTATCCTAATGCCTCTTATCATTTAGTTATTCCTAACTACACAAGTGTAGTCTTACTAGCTATCTCGGGATGTATCACAAAACAAGTTCTAGAATCTATTATGCTACCGGTTCACACACTAAGCATTAAAGATGAATGCTTTAATTCCTACTAATCTAAGGGCGATCCTCACATTTTGGGTGGAATTTAAGTGGTAAAGGGTTTTTGTGCTAGTCATATAATTTCCTATCCATGAGACGCTTTTGTTAAGACTAATGGCCCACTCCTATATGTCATGAAAATTTTTAAATTTGGTGCCAAAATTACCCTAACCGACATTTTCTCATGGTTTATTATGCAAATGCAATTGGACAAAACAAATAATCAAGGATAAGCATAGTTTCAAAGTTCCCGTTTTATTTTCCATCCCTACACTTAAACTGAACATTGTCCCCAATGTTCCCCGAAAGTATCAATGTTATGATAATGGAAGGTATTAAAATATGAAAGAAACTAGTACTCCCCTGATTAGCTCGGTAGGATCCGTGTGAAGTGGTGGTTACATCTTTCTTCAAGAAGAATGTTTGCGTGAAAAGCTCCTTCCCATCTTATGTATCTTCTTCTTGATAATTAAAACCTACACACTTGAAGAAAACAAACGAAACCTTCGCATAAAATCATGGTAACAATATATATAGGACTAGACTAGGATATAATGGTTGTGGATTGGATGTTTGCTGCACTTCGGAAAATTAAGACCGGAAAATTCCAAAAATTATAAGTAGCTCGAAAACGAGAAAAAGTAATCATTGTTTTGCTCCTTCCCGACGCCGTCAGTTGCGATCTGACACCGTCAGTTATCCTGACAAAACCGGTCTCATGATTTTCCGGAAAATTTATATCTTTAGAATCTTGAAAAAATTTCGCAAAACATCCATTATGACTCGAACAACACACATGTATATCTTTTACTTAATTGAAATTCTCATGTTTACGTTTCTTTTGAAAACGTGTGTAATCCTCCCTACACTTATCCCTTATGTAAAATACCTTTATATGTAATTAAGACGAGGTTAAAAACAAAATAAAGCATTTTTACAAATTTAAACACGAGAATAAACAATCAATAAAAGATATATGCCACACAAATAAAAATGAAAAACAAATACACGTGGGTTGCCTCCCAAGAAGCCTTTGTTTTTGTTCGAGTCACGAGCTTGACTCTACCCTTATTTAACGGATAAAGGGGAGGTTTTCCCTACACTTAAGTTTAAGCGCGGGTGATAGTAGCAATACACACCCTTAGGGTGGAAATTTGCTACGTGAGGAGAGGGTGATGGGTGATTTATATGCTCAAAGGAGTGTGCTCCATTCATTATAACCTTACCTAATTCTATTGGTGTAGCGGGTGAATCAAATCTATCTCCTAAAAATAGACCATCTTCTATCAACTTCAAAAGATTCTTAGTTAAGGATCCATCTTGACCTAATAAACCCGGTTTAAACCCATAATGTTTCTTGTTATCAACCATGAATGGGTGATATAAGTGTGTAAGGTCATGGGTTACTCCTATATTAGCTTCCACTCTACATGGCCTAGAGTCTACCACCTTTATCAAGCAACTACCCGGACTATTTATTTTGATAGGTGGATTGGGGCCTAATTCAATTCCAAGATTCACATCTAAAGACGGAAAATTGGGTAAGGTTTTTGGTTGAGGCTCCGGTTCATCAAAATTAGGAACTTTCCTAGGACTAAGAGAGAGGTCATGACAACAAGCATCTAAACCTACATTCTCTAGTGGCGTTTGGTCCTAAGGTTCTATATCAATCGGGGTTCCTATAGTCTCTTCTACTTCTTTCGGGTAAGTTATTGGCAATGTGTGTTCCTCAAGTGATGGTAGGGCTTGTGGGCTTGGAGTTTCCACCTCATTCTTCATTATATCTAGATCTCCTAAATGTTTAGTATGATCTAACCCAAATACACTCCTAAGCATCTCAAATCCTTCTTTGGCCATTTCAAATTCTTGGTCCGATTCATAAGAATTGTTCTCAAAAACTTGACTACTATGTTCTATTTGCCTAAAGGATTCCTCATGTGTGTCATATGTTTTGAAATATATCCCACACATGCAACTAAGTATTTCAACTCTAACCATCTCACAATCTTGTTCGAGTTTAGGTTCCATGTTCTTAAAAACTAGGTCTTTTTGATCATGATGCCTAAGGTTGGATAAATCCTCCTTATCCATTTCCTCAAGTTGTGACAACTGATGGTTTATGCTTAGGAGGCTTTTCTCAAATTTTTTCCAGATGGTCTTACTAAAAGGAGTTGATCCTGACAATGATCTTTGAATAGAAGTCACACAAGCACAAAATTTTTCAAATCCATCCAACCTTACACCAGTCTCCTTTTGGATATCTCTAAGTTCACTCACAAATTCATTAGAACAATAAAAACCAATCCAATTTGCTAAATTCAATTGTTCCTCATTTGTTAATGATTCAAATGCAACTTCACTTGCCATAGCGACAAATGAAAAGGGTTTTACGAACACAAACACAAAGAAGGGGGTAGACTACAAGGAAGCTAAAAATGAGAAAAAAAACTTACTTGATAGGAATCAAGCAAGGGAACCTAACGAGGTGGACTCTAACTAGCTATTCTATTCCCAACAATGGCGCCAAAAACTTGATAACGCTACACGCGTCGTTCGGGTCAAAGGAACTTCCTTTTCGTCGAGCAAGTTTTTCAACACCTAGCAAATGAACCTAATCATTGTAGTGTAGTATTAGGGTAAGCCACAGAATTAATATCGTTCTCTAGGGGAATAGGAATGCTAGTGAGAAGTTACTACGCTAAGGTTGGGGTTGAGGAAGATTATTTTTATCTTTTATGTTTTAGGAAATGGAAAGGTGCAATTTGGGGTTTTGGATTTGGGGTTGGTATTTCTACCGATTACTCTACTCGTCTACTTATCTAATCTAGTGGTGTATGTAGTCTATGTCTAGTTATTATGTGCTCGTATGATGATTTAAAGATGTGTTTACTTAGGTTTTATTACTCCTTAATTATCTCCTATTGATGGTTGAATTGTCACGTCCTTATTCTTAATCGCGTTGTGTGTCTAAGGTCGTAGGGTATGCGTTTATCCCTAGCTCTTTGAAACTACCAAAGGTTATCTCCTACAAAATCTCTAGGATTTATAAACTTAACTCTAAGGTACTCTTCGGATGGTTTAGCCTACAATGACCCTAGGTACTATAAGCTAAGGTTCAACAAAGATTAATCAAGCATTAACTACACAACGGATGACCTATCGCAATACTAGATCATTAACAATTAAGATAAGAGACAACGAATCAATATTCAATAATTAAGTTTCATATTCCCTAAGCAAACACACAAGTAAATTAGCCGGACATGGGAAACATGCAAGCATACACATAATTAATTGAAGACATAATTGAATTAATGAAGTAAAACACTTATCTTGATGTAAGATAGGGTATGGAACCCTAAAATACTGTACAAGACAGCCTTGGTTCGGTTTAGGTTTTTACTTCAAAAGACTACCCACTGAAAACTAAAAAATTCGGATTCTATATATAAGATTATGTTAGGAATTAGAAATTCCCGGTATTAAAGAGTCGGTCACCTCAAGTATATGTAATCGTTAGAAAGCTCGTAGTCGTAGTTCTTCTAAGTTAAGTAGTAATTTAGTTAAGTAACACCGTGGAGGACGGACGGGTCTTTACGCACTGTATGCCCGATCCACAACCCAAAGTGTGGCGAGTTATGTAAGACTATAAATACTCTACCTTCCAAGGTAGAGAGTTGAGCTCATAATAATATCTTTCACTTTCTCTCACTAAGTTCCCTAAACCTCTAACTTTCTCTCTAGAATTCCATCTATATGCTACTTTGTGTTATGGTTTGATGTGTATGTGAAAAGTTAATATCTAACAATTGGTATCAAGAGCCATGGTTTGATCATATCTTGCACATGTAGCGAATTAGTTGTTAGCGACTTGGTTCAAGAATTCGTAGCGACTTGGTTGATTTTTCCCGTCAAAACTTCAAACGGCCATAACTTTTGAACCGTAACTCCGTTTTCAGCGTTCTACCCATCAAAACGACCGTGAGAACGAGGAGAATAGACCGCCGAATAAACTAAAGTTTATTCGGGTCAATCTTCAGTTTATTCGGGTCAATCTTCGAGGTCTAAATCCGCTCCGAACAGAAGTTATTGAGGTTTTTAAGTTTTAGACCTAAATTTCTCGTGAAAAACGGCATAAACCAATCCGAATCACAACCAAACAACATCTCTGCTTATCCCACAAACAATCATAAGACCTAACACACAATTGTCTATCATTGTGTCGATCCATTAGTCGTCTTAACACATTCCATTGGTCATTGCTTAACGGTTTAGTCTTGATTTTAGTAAAATCCCGAAAGATTCTATTTCTCGGTTTAAATCATAGATGGTAAAATCCCGTGCATTCTACCACATCATGTCTTACTCATTGACCCGTGATTTCGAAGTGCTTAAATTGTATGATCTTTGTGGATAATAATGATAATGGATGCTACAATGAACGATTAAAGATGTTTGAATTAAACAACGAGGATGTGAGATCTTCATGTTACGAGTACAATGAGAATGAATTGCACACTTTCATGAATGCCATGCAAATGGAATGCACATTGAGCCCTATCAACTACTTCATCCGCACCTCATACATTGTTATCCATAGTGGGGATCGAACATGTAGTGCTCTTTTCCGCCAGACTTACCTACATTGACAAGAAGCTTCTTGTTGAACTTAGAGCATTTAAAGTCGCAACTTACCAATGAAGAAGTTCAAAAGATGGTTCCAAAGCAGCTCTTCAAGTAATCTACAAACAATTTCACCATTCATCGATGGGGAATATTCATGATTACAATCAACACTTGACCGGAATTTCCTTCAAAAACATATTGGAATGGAAATTGAGAATTCATTGTGACATTTATCCAACTCATGGATAATATGAAAAGTTCATTGAAGAATCTGCACAAAAGAATGAAGACGTGAAGGAGTGTCGGTGCGGTTGAAAGATTGTCGTGATAAGTTGGGTAATGTATCGGTGAAGAATCGGGTGGTCTTGAATGCGAAATGTCGAGAAAACAAATAATGATGAGTCGGACAATGCTAAAATAGAATCTTCATGCTCATGTTCACAAGAGAGAGGTGCACCATCACAACCCGCAAGCTAATGCAAAGGAACGCTCCATGGAAGCTTCGGATGTACCCAAGATAGAGATGCACCGCCACAACCTCGTGCGTTAATGCAGAGAAAGTTGCATGAAAGTTTCGCAGTACCTAGGTATGCATCTTCTTCTCAAAATGATGATTATGAATTGCATGAGTACACTCGCATTTGTGCTGATGATTCCTTGACCACTTGAACTCAATACCTATAAGGATCAAGTTGCTATTTATGAACAGTGCTAAGTTTGAGTTGACAACCCGTGAGCGGGAAATGGATGTCCAAATACGTACAATCATTAAAAAAGTAATTTTAGAGAAGAAGTATTAAAACAAGAGTTAAACTCCTTACATGAAAAGCTTTCTAAAGCGCTAAGCAAAACACGAACTTCAAGAAAATGTTAAAATGCTTAAGCAAGAATTCAAGGCTAAGGAATCAAAACTTTTGAATGATTTTTCCAATCTAAAAACTTTGAAAAACAAGCTTGAAAATAAGTTGTGCGTACAAGGAATACCATTCGATCGCTCACATGATCACTAAGCACGAGTCTTAAGCGATAAGCACAGTGTTCCCATTATAGATAAACCTAATCCCGAGTATGGTAAGAAAGCAAAAGCGACTCAAAATGTAATCTATGATGGAAATGAGATTCTTAAACCTAGATGACACCTAGTTGCATTGAGTGCAATCGAGGAAGATAGAAACTAGATATTGCATCTAGGAGATAATGGATAAGAAGCTAAATGATCCTAAGTGTAAAAAGAATAACATAACGATCAAACCCCATAATTACACTAAAGAAAATTGGATCTCCTTGAACAAGTTTAAGCCTCGGACTCTATTAACCCCGAACAAGTGTTCGGAAAAAGGATATGGAAATGCAAAAGTGAAAATCTTGTTGAAAAGAATCCCCTTGTAGGAAATCGCCTAAATCAACTGTGTATCCTCCTAATACACCAATGCACTTAGTTCCTAGATCTCTTGCCACTAAAAGCAAGACCTTAATCGATGAATATGTTATCTTTCAACTATTTGTTGATTTTGAGAAAACTTGTAAGAAAAGGATCACACCCACCGGTATAAATCAAGGGAAAGGGGTTTTGAGCAAACTAAAGAATGTTATTTAACCGAGGTCATGCCTTTCTTTAAACAACTAAAAGATCAATTTGAGAGTCTTAAAAGGGACGATTCGATATTAAAGAAATGGAAAAGGTATTTGATGCAATGATTGTTGAGGTTAGTGATTATGAGAGAGAATTAAAATATAATGAGATTGAGAGGAAGAACTTGCATACATCGAATGAGAATCGATTTCGAATGTATTGCTCAAGATGTGTTTTTCATCGCTACAAATTGTTCCATTGATGCTTCTCAATTTCATGAATTATCTGTTGCTCGAAAGTCTCCCATGATCGTGTCATTGAGCTTGAAACAACAAATTCAAAATTGCATGAGAAAATAGAACAGATGATCATGATAACTTGGTCAAACATTATTCTAAATTAGAAGTTGAACATCTTGCTTTGCAATTAAAACATCAACATCTCAAAGAAAATGTTAAAACCTCAAATATCAAGACATCCTCTCGATGCTCCCGAGTTTGATGCGCTTTTGAAATTAGCAAACGTGATGATCAAATTCGAGCTCATTGCCACACGATCAAAAGATTGAAAGCCCAAATTTCACAACCGAAAGGTGAAAAGAAGGATGTGATTGGTTCCCATATGCCTCCACCTTTAGATTCTCGAATTTCCAACTTCAAAACGTAATTGATAACTTGCAAAAGGAAAATGATTGTTTTAAAGTCGAAATTTCAAAGGTTAATGATCAAAACAAAGAGTTATGTGATTCATTTAAAGTTAATCATGATAAACAAATTGAAAAGATAACCGTTACTTAACGATATTGAGAATCAAGCGTGAGGTGAAAGGAAAGTTGCCAATCCCCAATTGCAAATACTGTTGTTCCTAAGGTTTCGATTGTGATAAATATGCTATCGATATGTTATATATTCCTCCGCCCATTAGGAATAATGAACTTGCACATAAAGCATACCTCTCCTACCTTAAGGAAAGTTTGAAGGGTCTCCGTGAGATTGTTGAAGATGAAAGATTAGAAAAACCTTTTGATAGTACTATAGCCTATGCTGCATGGATGCCAAACGATCTCGGGAACTCTTAGAGTATGTAATTGTCACAAGTCCGAAATCTAGCAATAGGCGAGATAGAATAGTTGTGCCTTGTTCTATGCCTAAAGCCAAGCATGTGACCCTTGATATGCCTTGTTCCATGTCAAAATTCAAGCAAGCAACCTTTGATGTGCCTCCTAGAGTTTCAGATCCCAACACTTCTAGACCAGAATGCGAGAAAGTAGTGAAGCCATGTAATGTTCCCATCGTTTCTTCTACAGATGTTAAGATTGACACTAAAGTTAGCGGTCAAAACCTAGAAGCAATGCAAAGAAGGATAGGATTACATAAACTAAAAGTGATCATGATAAGGAGTAAAAAAACACCATAGGGACAAGAAGTTTGATTTGAACAAAAATAATCGTGTTAGTTCTAGTATTAGCTCTAAGCTTCTTGAATTTAATTCGAGGCCTTATGTTGTCTGAAACATGTAAAAATGTTTATTTTACGGTAATCATGATAAATGTGATGTGTTATTTACGAGATCTAAGAATCATACCCCGCTTAAGAAAGTTTGGAAAGCGAAGCAGTTAAGCAATCACGAAACCCTACAGGAAGGTTTTTACCAATATAGGATTTCGGTGGAAGCCAGCGGTGTCGAATATTCACGAATGGCAAACCTTGCCCTTTAACTAGATCCTTGTGCCTAGAATAGTGCACATTAAGGTTTGGAAGCCAACCGGTAGAATAATCCCATTAAGCACAAAATGTCATTTGACTAAGTCTCGACGCCTCTACTAGTTCAGCTCCTAGGGATAATGCCATTGCATCTAGGGTTTCACGATTCAAAGATGCTTGTGCTAACCAAAAGGAACCCATCAAGACGTGGGGATCCAATGTTTCCAATTCTATGTCTTCGCTCATTGTCCAAAGCGGTCGCATAAATCGTCCTTGGTATTTGGATTCGGTGGCTCTAAACATATGATTGGGCTCTTAACAATGACGTCTGCTCACATTAGTTCAGCCTCGTTCTTCATCATTATGGCGTCTGCAGATAACACTTGTGCCCCGTTCCTCATAGTAAAGAAAAGTGTACGCTCTTACGTAAGCTTTATCTTCGCTAAAGAGAAATTCTCTCATGAATGGCCATATTCATCTACATTCTTCATCAACAAGCTTCATGTTTTTCCATGCTCATTCGGTCATCAAGTGGATCTCGCTCATTGGTGTATACCTTATTCATTTTGTTAAATCAAAATGGCAACTTCGGATGCAATTTTTGAGGGGGAGAAGAGTGAATATACTACATGATGATGGATGTTTGAATAATGGTTATACGACTTAATTTTTGATGATGATGAGTGTATATTCTTTCTGATGAAGAGTGAATATACTAAGGATAACTGGGATTCATTGTTTTGATTTTTGATGATTCTCCTCCAACGCCTAATGCTTCACTTGCTAAGGATAAATGGGAGTAAATGTTTGGGATTCATTGTGATTCAAAGATATGTTTGATGAGTACTTTCAACCTTCGACGAATGTTGATCATCCAGCTTCAGAAGCTCATGCTCCGGTTTCTATTGACTCAACTGGTTCACCATCTAAGAAGTACTTCTTGGAAGTCTCAAGAAACCTTATCTCCAGTTACTTCACAAGGCGGTGTTAATGACTATCATTGCAGTTGCACTATTGAATAATGATCCGCTCTTTAGTATTTCTTTGCCAAATCTTTACGGATTATTGTTCCTTTCATTGTGCACGCTATAAATCAACCACATGAACATTAAGGAAAATGACTACCTCATTCGCTCGAAGACATTTGTGGTGAATCTTCGGATCGGTCTCTACATGTATACCTTTAGGAAGAATGCATTAATGTCAAGAAATCATTTGTTCGGTTCATTCGGTGGATCGACGTACATCCGGTTGTACGTTTATTCACGTGTTGGGCATTGACACAGTCGATTACTTGAGTTAATCAATTATCACTTATTTGAGATTGAAGTTAAAATTCACAAGGTGAGCTTAAGATGCAAATGCATGGAATTCTTCTTCAGCCAAGTTTGGTATATCGAGTTTTCTTTATCGGTGGTCACTTCAAATTGTCTACATATGGGTTGATAAAGATAGTCGAGAAAGTTTCTATCGCGGTGGTCCTATGGCTCTGGACACCCACTCAGGACCCGCACTTCAAAACAGTCCTATTGGTTCATCCCTTGTTCCAAACTCCTCTCAAGAAACACCATATGTACCTCCATCCAAGATGATGTAAAGAAATTGTTTGATCCAATGTTTGATGAACTGTATGAGTCTACTACTAATGAGGTGTCGATTCCTACAACAGAGGATGCTCATATTCCGTGAATGAAGTCAATCCATCGGTTTCAATATCGTAAGTCAAGAAGCACTGCTTCTTGATCCTTGATCTCATCAACAATTCATCATTCTTCAAATGTACAACATGGAAATGTTTCGGCATCAATGATGAAGTTAATCCCTTTGCGACTCCTCAAGATGCTCCATTTGAAAACATATTTGCTACTCACGAATCATCATCGAACCTTCTTCTTCGGGAGACATCGACTCGCCTACCTCGGTTCCTCAACAAATGCCACATGAACACCTCGAGAAAATGGACTCACGATCATCCATTAGACAACATCATTGGAAATCCTCTCGTCTGTATCAACCCGAAGCAACTGCAACCGATGCCTTATGGTGCTTCTTCAACTCCGTACTATCTAAGATCGAACCAAAAGATGTTAAAACTGCTATGAATGAAGATAGTCGGTTCAATGCTATGCAAGATGAAATTCATGAGTTTGATCGTCTTGATGTATGGGAGTTAGTACTGCTCGAGATCGTCTTTATGATTATAGCTCTAAAATGGATCTTCAAAGTAAAACTTGATGAGCATGGTGATGTGTTGAAGAACAAGGCTCGATTAGTTGCTAAAGGATATCGTCAAGAGGAGGGTATAGACTTTGAAGAATCTTTTGCTCCATTGCTCGAATCGAGGCAATCGTAATCTTTACGGCTAATCTTTGCTAGTAAGAACATGGTAGTTTATCGATGGATGTAAAGACGGCATTTCTAAACGGAGATCTTAAAGAAGTCGTCACGTCGCCCAACTGAAGGATTTGTGAATCAAGAGCATCCTACTCACGTTTATCGTTTGAAGAAGGTTCTTTACGGTTTAAAGCAAGCTCCAGGGCATGGTATGATACACTATCAAAGTTTCTTCTATCAACCGGATTCATCAAAGGAGCGATTGATCCTACATTGTTCACCGAAGTCGAGCAAACATTTGATTCATGTGCAAATTTATGTTGATGATATTATTTTTGCCTCGACCGACCCAATGGAATGTGATCGTTTTCAAATGAAATGAGTTCAAAGTTTCAAATGTCAATGATGGGACAAATGTCATTTTCTTGGGATTACAAATTTCTCAAAGTCCGGAGGCATTTTCATAAATCAATCTAAATATGCAACAGAGATTTTAATGAAATTTGGATTTGATTCAAGTGACCTGTTGACACCCCCATGATTGACCGAACCAAACTAGATGAGGACCTCTCGGGGATCATGATTGACCAAACGAAATATCGGAGTATGATTGGATCCTCGATGTATCTCATCGCTAGTAGACGGACATTTTATTCTCTCTGTGCATGTGTGCTAGATACCGTGCTAAGCCTACTAAAAAGCACCTTGAAGCGATTAAGCGGGTCTTCGGTATCTCAAGGAACCATCAATATGGGACTATGGTACCAAAGGACACCGTATGTCACTAACGGCCTATCGTATCTTTGATCATGCGAGTTGTCAAGATACACGTCGAAATACGTCGGAGGTGCTCGATTTTTGGGTGATAAGCTTGTGAGTGGTCTCAAAAAGCAAATGAGCACTTCTATTTCCTCACAGAGGTTGAATACATAGCCATGTCATCTTGTTGTGCTCAAATCTTATGGATGAGATCTCAATTATCGACTATGGCTTTGAATTCAACAAAATCCTCTGTCTTGTGATAATAAAGTGCTATTGCTCTCTCATGCAACAACGTTCAACACTCAAGAGCAAAGCATATCGACATTCGACATCATTTCATCGAGGAACAAGTGGAAAAAGGTGTGGTGGAACTATATTTGTGAGGTCCGAATATCGGTTAGCGGACATCTTCACCAAAGCTCTTCCAAGAGAACGTTTGAGTTTATTCTTCCACGACTTGGTTTGAAAAGCCTTCAACCAGAAACTCTCAAACGTCTTGAGGAGGAAGACGAGGAGTAAAGGTCTCTCTTCATCTATCTCTTGTACATATATATTTGAAAACAAAATACAAAATTATAAAACCTCAAAATCAAATAGAAAATTATAAAACTTTCAAAATCCATAAAAATCAAAAATTAGAAAAATCTTCAAAAATATTGTCATTTTGTCATGTTTTTCACGGTTCGATAATATCTCGGTCTTTGTTACTGTCATTCAAAGAATGACACGGGTCTTTAGATGTTGTTCGAATTAAAAAAAAAAAAAAAAAAAAAAAAAAAAAAATCAAAAATATTTTTGGGAGAAAGTGAAATGGTTTATTGTCATCTTCAGCAATAACCCGGTTTAAAGAAAGAACAGAGCCATGTTTTACCATGTTTTCAAATACTATGCTACGATTCTATAAACTCCTATATCTTTGAAAACTAAATGCTTTGAAAATAACTCAATCTCTATTTTGATAATCATCGGG
Source organism: Chrysanthemum lavandulifolium (assembly GCA_022545495.1). NCBI lineage: Eukaryota > Viridiplantae > Streptophyta > Magnoliopsida > Asterales > Asteraceae > Chrysanthemum > Chrysanthemum lavandulifolium. The sequence goes on along the minus strand of CM040242.1, from coordinate 51,801,512 downwards.
ACTTATTTGTCAAAATCTCTATCTCTCAATCAACAACCTCGTCATTGATTGAGGGGAGAATGATTTCAATTAAATTAAAAAGTTATTTGGCATTAAATTGTTTTCAAAAGATATACATGCATGTTTTATAAATGGAGTTTAAAGTCGTAAAATCGATCCATATCGATTAAAACACTTTCACAATCAAGTCACAATTCTCCTTAAAAGCTTTCAAAATCAATTTAAATCTATCACGAGATCACAAATCTCAAATGATTTGATAATTGTGATCGGGGAGAATGTGTGATTTAAATTGGTTTAAACGATAATCGGTAAATGGTTATAAAAGAATGTACATGTTGTCCTTCTCATGTGACAAACGATTTCAATTTTTCAATGCACATGTTGAGGGGAGCATCTATCTTAAACCTTTGATTTGAAACGTGATCATTTATCCCATGTGCAGTTCCCTCTAGTATGTGCAAAACTCTTTTCAAACCTCGAGGCACATATTGAGGGGAGCAAAATTCATGGAAACCTCATCCTTCCCTAAATGCTATACCAACTTGATCTGTTGAGGAAGTAATGTTGATATCTTTTAGAAAATGGTAATTAAAAGATGTAAAATCTTTCTCTTGCCTCCGTGTGCAAAACATTTTCAATACTTGATGCACATGTTGAGGGGAGTTCTCGTTCTAAAATATCAAAACAATTCGGTACAAAATGCTTTGATAATACATCGCAAGTATCCGAATTGATTTTCAAATGGTTTTCAATTGGATCCTATGGCGGATGAACAATACCAAATAGACCGACCAACTTTACTTTAATGTACGGTGATATAAGGATGATAAGGTTAGGTATTGTTTCCCATGATCCGCCGTAGCCGGAGGATCTACCGAGGACAATCCACTAGTTAGTGTAGAAGTCCTTAGGTATGATGATAAAAGGAGAAAAATGAGATAAGGGAAGTGTGCGGACTAAGACCGAGCTAATCTTGGAATAAACCCAACAAGGTTCTAGCTATGAAGTCTCGTAAGCAATGAAGGGTTGAAGAATTAAAAAGAATTGAATGAGAAAAGGGTGAAAACAAATAGCCTCCATTTATTCAACCTTAGGGCGTAAACCGGGTACAATTCATATGCTACCGATGGTAACATCGGTATTGAAGACAAGGCGTCATGGACCCGGACGCACTTGCACTTCAACTTTCCAAACCACTCAAGTTCCTCTTAAAAGGACTTGTTTCATTCTCACGGGAACCGACATTATCTATCGACTTTCTCTTGAGATGGGTGATATTGAAGAAGGAGACCTCTCCCTAGTCTCCGTTATAGGATCCAAATATGCACAAATTGAGTCTAGAGCCACGAGATCATCAATAAATCTCATTAGGACACTTTCAATGAAGACTCTGTTTCACACAATGTGGAAGAGATTATATCTTGAGTCCCACGCATTATCCTTGTGGTATTGCCGTAACATCCGAGTGATGTGTTTACATATTCACAATGAAGATGGAAAGCCTTCGGAGCCAACATCAAACAAGCTCCTGGTAGGTGGCATGTGAGATCTATTATATAGATCAACCATGTGACAACCGAATGTAAACAATGGGCGATTCAATCTCTTGAATCAATCACGGTTCGAGTTATGGATTGACGGATACCTTTGAAAACCTGTCTTTGTGCTTAAAAACTCTTTTCTTTAGCACATTGTTGTGTACTCATTTTTCAAACCAAAAGGTATTTTATGATTGATAATTGATTTTCAGTAAAACCTTCGTTGTATTGCAAAAACAATTTCTATTGAGCAATACACGATTGTTTTCAAATCTCTTTTCATCAATCGATGGACTTAAAATTATTGGTTCACTCACTCCGTGTTGTCTTCTTTGAGATGTTCGGTTTGAGAACAATAGAACAATTGCGAAACCACATCAAGGAGATTCTTAGGAATCCTACGATCACATGCGATGCTTGTCTTGATCAGCGGGAACCAGTTGGCCGTGTACCTCAATTCAACGAAAGTGATCAAAGACACTTTCGTGCGATTTGTTGCTAAGCTGTTGTATGCGTGTACGCTGACGCGTTTGCGGTGATCGAATGAAGCGGTCAATCCACACCGCATGCTCACTTAACACATTCATCTCAAAAGAAATCATGATTAGTGCATCAATGACTCGATATTTTCACTCCATGCTTCGCTCTGCTGCGCCAATATCATGAATCAACTAAAGCTTCCGCTACTCGATGAGAAGATATCATGATCCGAATGTGAGCATGTCGGTCCCAAAGTCACAACACCACAATGGATGTCTCGAGATTGTTGATTGCTGATGATCCCAAATGATGGCTCAATATTATCATCACGTGGATCGGTAAAAGACCTCCACCGAATAACCAAACATGCAATGTGAAGAATCAATGACTACGAGTTTAGGAGCAAAGGACTACATCAAGAATACAAGATCAAGTGTTAATGTAAAATCTATTTGTATTCTATGTAATTTTGGTACATTATTGAGGTGACCTCCTTAGGGAGATTGTTAGGAATTAGAAATTCCGGTATTAAAGAGTCGGTCACCTCAAGTATATGTAATCGTTAGAAAGCTCGTAGTCGTAGTTCTTCTAAGTTAAGTAGTAATTTAGTTAAGTAACACCGTGGAGGACGGACGGTCTTTACCCATTGATGCCCGATCCATGACCCAAAGTGTGGCGAGTTATGTAAGACTATAAATACTCTACCTTCCAAGGTAGAGTTGGAACTCATAATAATATCTTTCACTTTCTCTCACTAAGTTCCTAAACCTCTAACTTTCTCTCTAGAATTCCATCTATATGCTACTTTGTGTTATGGTTTGATGTGTATGTGAAAAGTTAATATCTAACAGATTACATATGCGAATCGTCACCCTTTGATTTGTGATGCCCTCGGTCGCCGTCATTAGGGTTTCGTCTTGGCCACGTTAGTCTTGTGGCGGCGCCACCTTATGCTACGCCGTCCCTTCACCCTCGGCGTCGTCGGATCAAATCTAGGCCGTCGAGTTGCGACGAACTACTCTTTTAAAACACGAAGCCGTCACTTGTAAATAAGCAATTTGGCTATTGGTAGTCACAAAAGTGGTCCGACGGAGTCACAGATAACACCGACGCCGTCACCTTCGATTCAGCAGACTTGAGTGTCTCGATTCTTGACTTTGGACATTTTCTTCAGATATTCGCCTTTTCGTCCGAATAAGTGTCATTCCAACATTTTGCCTTCAAGATACCTAAAAGTGAAAGGAGCGATATTAAGTAATAACGGATACAAAAGTGATCAAATAAGGGCTTAAACGACCCTCAAAGGTACATTTTAAAACCTTATCACTTACCCAAATACTACACTACAACGATTAGGTTCATTGCCTAGGGTGTTGAAAAACTTGCTCGAAGAAAAGGAAGTTCCTTTGACCCCGAGCAGCGTTATAAGCGTATCATTCATCTTCTTGAATCTTGTTGTTGTTTCAAGATGTTTTTGTCAAAGATGCTACATAATGTCTTGTTGGAGACTAGTATACGTTTCTCTGTCACGTATTTCTTTTGCCTTCGACTTTGGACATCACATCCGTCGACTCGACTTTCTTCGTCATCGTGGTGCCGATCCACCCACATTTCGCCATACTCACGTAGTGCAAACTTTTAATCTTTTAAAATCATTTTATGCAAAATAATCCAAGAATACATGATTCTACGTATATTGGTAACTTCCATTTGACGTGTCGGTTGTTGTATTATACCCAACATTCTTAGGGCGCACCATAAGCACGTTCGACTTCCTTTCGTGCACTTTCTTTTTCCTTTTAAAATAACCATCTTTATCGTCGGTTGCAACCGTTAATGATTTAACAAAAGTTGCCCACTGTGGGTAAATTCGTCGACTAAGTAATATCCCTTTTCATACATGGTTCCATTTACCATATATGATGCTGTGAGTATGACGTCATCAAGAATATCGTCGAATAACGAGAGTTTTCTAAAATATTAATATCGTTATTCGCCCATGCCATCCGAAAAACGCATGCCAAATCCATAAATCTTATGCAACAACTTCAAGCATTATTGTTGGAAATATTTTATCACCCATACCATATTGCTCTTGCCAACCCACGAAAATGTTTTCACTCCCAATGCATGCGATCAATGCTACTAAGCATTCGGAAAACCATGATAAGACTCATGTCTTTCATAAATACTTTGAATATCGGCATATGTTGGTTTTCTTAAATACTTGGCATAAACAATTCAATAACGCACTTGTTAAAATTATCTAGACAATCACGTGAATTTGCTCCCCATTTGCAAATATTCATCAAACGCATCGGCGATGTCATATGCCAATTGGCGTATGGAAGATGTACACTCGTAATAGCACTTATACTCATTCGACCAAAGACAATCGGGTGCTTGGCTAAAGAATGCAAAATGACTTGGAAGATGATCGGTAGTATAAGATTCAATTCCTTTGACAATTTCTAGAAATAGTTTCCGGCTCATACGATATCTTCTTTGAAAATTTTGTACATACAACCGGGATTGAAATAGTCGTTCACCAAACGTTCTTTAGCAACCTCACGTTCACGATAGATCGGGTTACGGGTCAAGCGAGGTTGAGTTGCTTCTTGTTCCAACCGTCGGCGATATTAAATGCGCGGTCATCATAAAATATAAGTCAATTTAACACCTACATCGACCAATTCTTAGGTTCTTCGTCACTTTGATTGGGATCCATTATGAATGAACATTTTATTGTTAGAGAGAAGTATATAAATTTGAGTTTGAGTTGTGAAAGTGTGGAAAAAAATTGTGTGTTAATTGTTTATTTATAGTAGCGGAAAAAGGTTTTAATATATATATATATATATATATATATATATATATATATATATATATATATATATATATATATATATATATATATATATATATATATATATATATATATATATATATATATATATATATATTACTGTTTATAAGCGTTAGAGGGGCAAAGTTTAATTTTTTTTAATTTCAAACGCTACATAGCCGTTATAGGGGCGAAATGTAAATTCTTTTATTAAACTCGCTTAAAGCAAGATTATGGTGGTAACTTTGGCCTTAACGCAACCCCTTAACTCATCACCATAGTGTGATAATTTGGCCTTAACGCAGCAGTTAAGGCATAACTCACCTCTTGAGTTACTACACCGTGTGCTCTAAGACTCTTTTTATTTTTTTTGGACTTTGGCCTTTTCTTTCTATAAATGCTTTTTAAACTCAACTTTTGATTTATAAAAGTTACAACTAAACTACTATGCAAATACTCGTTTGAAAGACCCATTTATATTTCCATGTTGAAAATAGGCACTATTTAAAATTTTAATTTTTAAAGCGATATGTTTGTTTTGAGTCCGAATCGAATTATGACATCTTATTATTAACAAGTAATAATAAAATCGAATCTGAATAAAATAATGTTTTTAATAGTTTTAGTTATCACGTTTTTAAATATATATTAAACCATAGAAATACGATGAATAAGTAACTTGTGTAAATATGAAACACATCATCTTTATCATAAATTATAGGAAAATGACAAAAAATCGTCGAACTTGACACTTGTTGTCATTGTGTGTACCAACTAATTTTTTTCATTGTAACACAAACCTTTGAATTTTGTCATTGTATGTAGCCGTTAGGTGAATTTGTGTTATTGTATGTACCCGTCAGGGCTTAGCGTTACATCGTTAGTCCTTTTATATTAACGGTCGTTAGTAAATAACTTCAAATTTCGTTCTCTTACGTTTTATTCGTTTTCATCCGTTATTAAGCGTTTTGTCCGTTTTATACTTTTTAAGTCCGTTGCTTTTCCCGTTTTACGTTTTAAATCTGTTTTCTTACATTCTCGTCTGTTTTCATTGTTTTATACATTTTCATCTGTTTTTAAAGTTTTATACATTTTCTAACATTTTCATCTTTTTATACGCTTCGTTGGTTTCTTACTTTTCGTTCATTTTCTTACTTTTTCGGACGAAAATGTATAAAACTTAATAATACGGACAAAAGCGATAAAAATGGATGAAGGTGTAAAAAACAGATGAAAACTTTAAAAAGACAAAACGTATAAAATGAGATAAAAGCAGACGAAGACATATAAAAAGATTTAAAACGTTAGAAAATCGACGATGACATTTAAAAGCGGCGAAACGTATAAAACGGACGAAAAAATATAAAGCGGATGAAAACGATTGAAACGCGTATAAGCGGATGAAAACGGACGAAAACATATAAAAGCGGATGAAAGCGGACTAAAGCGTATAAAGCGAATGAAAACGTATAAAAGCGAGCAGCGTAAGAAAGCGGACGAGAATGTAAGAAAGCGAGGCGGCGTAAAAAGCGGGAAAAGCAGCGGACGAAAAAGTATAAAAGCGGACAAAAGCGTTTAATAACGGATGAAAGCGAATAAAAGCGTGAAGAGAGCGAAATTTGAAGTTATTTACTAACGACCGTTAATATAAAAGGACTAACGATGTAACGCTAAGCTGTTGGTACATACAATAACACAAATTCACCTAGCGGCTACATCAATGACAAAAATTCAAAGGTTTGTGTTACAATGAAAACAAAATTAGTTGGCTACACACATGATGACAAGTGTCAAGTTCGATGCATTTTTTTGTTAGGAATTAGAAATTCCGGTATTAAAGAGTCGGTCACCTCAGTATATGTAATCGTTAAGCTCGTAGTCGTAGTTCTTTTAAGTTAAGTAGTAATTTAGTTAAGTAACACCGTGGAGGACAGACGGGTCTTTACCCAGCTGTATGCGATCCACGACCCAAAGTGTGGCGAGTTATGTAAGACTATAAATACTCTCTACCTTCCAAGGTAGAGAGTTGGAACTCATAATAATATCTTTCACTTTCTCTCACTAAGTTCCTAAACCTCTAACTTTCTCTCTAGAATTCCATCTTATTAGCCACCTTGTGTTATGGTTTGATGTGTATGTGAAAAGTTATATCTTACAATTGGTATCAAGAGCCATGGTTAGATCATATCTTGCACATCTTTGGATTTATAGTGGTTTTAGGTGGTTTTGAGTTTGAAAAAGTTTAGTGGTTTTGCATCATTTGGTTGATTTCTTGTGTTAAAGTTTGAATTTTGTTGGTACTTTTATGTTTAGAATCATCAAAAGTGTTTAGGTTTTCATTTGGTAGCTTGAATCATCTTGGTTGGGTTGTTTTGGATTGAAAAGTGAAGGTTATTTGGTTTTCAAGTTAGCGAATTAGCTCTCGGACTTGTTTTCTTGGTAGCGACTTACTTCATAGTTTTGTAGCGACTTACAGTTATAAAAGCTAGCGAGTTAGAGCTAGCGAGTTAAAGTACATGTAGTGGAATCTCCACTACGGTTAGCGACTTAATGGTAGCGAATTAGTGCATGTGAGTTGCTCTTTAGCGACTTGCATATCTAGCGACTTGTGTGGCAATTCTTGCACAAATTGGCTAGCGACTTAGTGCATGTGAGTTACTACTTAGCGACTTGCATTTACATTGGCGACTTGGGACTCTAGCGACTTAGGCGTGTAGCGAGTTAAGGGTTAGCGACTTAGTGCACTAATTTCTAGCGACTTAGTGCATTATTTGGTAGCGAGTTAGCACTTTATCATCTAGCAACTTGAGTGATTGTTTACGGTTTTCTCTTGATTTAGTAAAATCCGTGAAAGAATCTATTTCCGGTTTAATCATAGAGTTATAAAATCCGTATAATCATTAACATGTCTACCAACATTCCCATTGTTCCCATTGTCATCTCCATTTGTTGCAGGGATGTTCAAGCGGTGGCTCGGATACTAAATCCACCATGCTTGCCAGGCCGACTACGATTCTTGGGCTCAGCGAATCAGTTGTATTGTCTTGGAAAGGAAAATGGTGTAAACATTCTCAAATCCATTGATGAAGGACCATATCGAGTTGAAGCGACTAGAGACATACTTGATACTAATGAAGATGGTACTCTGTCTACGGAATGGACGGACCTAAGATGTACAATGAGCTTGATAATGAGGAGAAAAGAGATTCGATCACGGATATCGGGGCTTGAACATTGTTCTTCAAGGTCTTCCTAAAGACATCTACAAGGCGATCAATCATAACAACGATGCAAAGGTTTGGGATAACGTTAAGATGCTTCTCTCGGGTTGAATTAACTATGGAAGGCAGAATCGACTCTATGATGAATTTGAGCACTTCAAGATGAAACCGGATGAGAGTGTCTATGAGTACTATGTGAGATTTCATAAGTTAGTGAATGACATGAGGAACATCAAGATGACTATGCCTAACATTCGAGTTGAACTCAAAGTTTGTGAACAACATGAATCCCGAATGGCACAAGTTTGTCACATCTGTGAAACTCACTAAAGTTGAAGCATACAAACTATGAGCAACTCTATGCCTTCCTCCTTGAGAATGAGAGACATGCCATGTTTGAAAAGTTGATTCTCAATCGGTTCAAAACCAACGAGGTGAGACAAGTTAGTCTAATGACTCAACGACTTTCTACTCAAACATTGGAATCACAACCAAAGCATCACAAGTCATTCCCTTGGGTAATGGTAATCACAAACTCATCCACGATCCTCGGTTCAAACAAGGCGATCTTGATGCAGCGTGGATAACATCGTTAATCAACTAGCTCTACTCATTAGTCAAAACATGAACTCTCTCCACAAACCAACAACAACCTCTGACGCATCTAACCCATAATCAAGCCCTTTGTTAAAGATGGAAGGATCGTGGTGCAACCGATTCGGGAAAGCGGTATGATCGGGGAGAGGTGGGTGGGAGAGGTTATGTTGGAAACGAGATCGAGGAAGAAATGGTAACCAAGGTCAAGCTAAGCCAATCAAATGCTTTAAGCGTGGTGGTGAGGACACTTTGCAAGGCGCACATCTCAGCGTCCACAAAATGCGAATACTTGAGAGATAAGATGTTCTTGGCTCAAGCTCGGGACAATGGTGCTACTTTGAATGAAGAGGCTACATTTTTCTTCTTGAAGGCAATGCCAAGACCTATGATGCGAGATGTAGATGAGCGGCCCATTCGGAGATAGGTCACAATCATCAAAATGCCTTTCAAGTCGGTGGCTGCGATGCTTCGACTACGATGTGGATGATGGACCTCTGCACACACAATATTTATGGCTAGCATCTCTCCCATGGTGTCTCCCAAGGTCACTTCTTCACCACAAGGTGGCCCATCAAAGGACAAACTCATCTACGAGGTATTAAAGCTATATGATGATCTTGATGTGCAGCGGATGCATGACAAAGTACAACCAACGAAACTTTTGAATCAAATATTGAAAATACGGGTAATGTCAATATTGTCCCATATGATCAATATGTGAAACAAAGTGAAAGTGAAGTTGTACCTAGTGATGCATCTTCTGCGATCAACAATGACTATGTTTTTGATGAATTCACTTGCATGTGCTCTGATGATTCCATTATCTACGAACTAAATGCCTATAAGGGCGTGTTGCCATTTATGAACAACGTGCAAAATTTGAGTTGACCACTCGTGAGCGGGAAATGGATGACCAAGTGCGTCGATAATTAGAAAAAGTAATTTTAGAAAGAAGTATTGAAACAAGAATTAAATTCTTTGCAAGAAAAACTTTCTAAAGCATTAAGCAAAACAAGAACTTCAAGAAAGCGTGAAAATGCTTAAGCAAGAATTTAATGCAAAAGAATCAAAGCTCTTGAGAGATTTTCTAATCGAAAATTTGAAAAACAAACTTGAAAACAAGTTGTACATACAAGGAAACACCATTCGATTGCTCACATGGTCACCAAACATCGAGTCTTAAGCGATAAGCATAGCATTCCCTTGTTGAGGAACCAAATCCGGAGGTAATCAAAAGGCTAGAAATACTCAAAGGTGATTTATGATGGTAATGAAATTCTTAAGCCTAGGCGAAACCTAGTTGCGTTGAGTGCCTTGAGGAAGATAAGAAATCGGATGAAGTCACTAGGGAAAGGATGAACAAAAACTAGATGACCCCAAATGCAAAGAGAAGAACATAAATATCACTCCTCATGATTATAAGAAGGAAAAGCTGGATTGCATTAAACAAGTTTAAGCCTCGAGACTTTGTTGACTCCGAACAAGTCTTACGGAAAATGGATTTAGATAAGCGAAAGAAAAATATTGTAGAAACAAATCCTCCCTTTGGAAAATGCCTAAAACTCATGTATCCTCCTAACACACCAATGCATCTTGTTCCTAGAACAATTGCCACTAAAAGCAATATCTTAATTAGCCAATCGTTATTTTCAACTATTTGTTGATTTTGAGAAAACTTGCAAGAAAAGGATCACACCAGCTGGCATAGCGAAGGAGAAAGGGTTTTGAACAAATGAAAGAATGTTATTTAGCGAGGTCATGCCCTTCTTTAAACTTTTAAAGGATCACTTTGAGAGTCTTAAAAGGGGATAAAAGCAGACATTAAGGGAATGGAAAAGGAATTTGATGCAATAATAGTTGAAATTAGTGATTATGGCGTGCATTAAAATATAATGAGATCGAGAGGAAGAACACGCATACATTGAATGAGAATCTTATTCTTGAATGTGTTGCTCAAGATGTCTTTTCAACTTCAAATTGCTCTATTAATGCTTCAAATTTCATGAACTATCTGTGTACTGAAAGTCTCCATGATCGTGTCATTGAGCTTGAAAAACTAATTCTAAACTTAATGAGAAAATTGAGCTGGATGATCATGACAATTTGGTTAAACATTTTCTAAACTAGAAGTTGAGTATTTTAATCTACAACTAAAATATCAACATCTCAAAGAAAATGTCAAAACTTCAAATTTCAAGACATCTTGAGATGTTCGAGTTTGATCGATTTTCAAATAAACAAGCGAGATGAGCAGATTCATGCTCGATGTAACACGATCGAGAAAGTTGAAAGTCCAAATCTCTCAATTAAAGGGTCAAGCGAACAATATGACGGGTTCCCAAATGCCTCCTTCTTTAGATTCTCGAAATTCTCAAGCGTTTCATCTTCAAAACCTAGTAAATGCTTTACAAAGGAAAGCGAAAGTTTCCTTGAAGAGAATGAAAAGGTTAAGCGTCATTTCAATGAGTTGTTTGAATCAATTAAAGTCACTCGTAACAAAAACAACGAACAAATAACTTCATTGCAAAAGGAAATTGAGAATCGAAGAGTCGGGTAAAGGGAAAATGCCAATGATCAATGCGGAGAATGTTGTATCTAAGGTTCACTCGGTAATAAATCTACTTTATACGTGACATATGTCCCCCTCACTAAGGAACAACAAACTTGCCATTCAAACATATTTCTCATCCCTAAGGATTGCTTAGAATGCTGCGTGAGATTGTTGAAGAGGATAAGCTAGAAAACCTCATGATAATGCAATTGGACATGCATGCTTATATGCCAAACGATCTCAAGAAATCTTAGAATGTTTGATCACTATATGCCCAAAGACATTAGGTGAGAGAGTTAACCCCTTGATTCCATGCTCAATGCCTAAGGCCAAACATGACATGCACTCGATTCCCAATAGTTTGAATGTGAGGAGTAGTGCACGGTGAGTAGTTGATTTTAGATCATCAATACTAGGAAAGTGAACTCAAATGTGCCTCCTAGGAGTACTAATCTCGGTACCTCTAATGTTAAGAAAGTGAACACGAGTGCACTGCATGTAGCTCGGATCGGCACATCTAAGCAGGTGGTGCAAAGAGTAGTAAAACAAACTAATGTTCCCATTCCTCTACGAGAGTGTCGGTGACATTAAAGGGAGCGGTCAAAGTCTCAAGACAATACAAGGAATGATAGGACCTCTCAAGCTAAGAATGTGCCTTTGGAAGAGAGTAGAAGAACAATCTAGGAACCTTAAGTTTGAATCGAATAAAGCGAATCGTGTTGATTCTAGTATTAGCCATAGGCGTCTTGTAATTAATTGAATTACGATGCTACTTGCAAACCTTGTCTTGATGATTGCTTGAATTACATTTCTAATCATGAATGTGATGTTAATGTTTTGCCTAATAATGTTAATTGTCCGATTAATGTTGTTAATGCTAAAATTCATGCTAAAAAGGCTAAAAGGCAAAAGCGAAAGAGTTAGAAAACAATGGAAACCCACGGGAAGAACATTCGTGAGAATAGGCTTTTATTGGATACACATTGGTCATAAGACTAATCGAGATAATGCCCACTAGAAAATGGATGCCTCTTGGTAGAACTATTCCCTTAAGAAGTGGTCACTTGTAAATAGGGCTATCTGAGACACTAGTATTGCATCTATTCACAATGATTCCATTACTTCAACATCGATATGAATGCTTCTATTTACGATGTGGGTGGTCAATGTTGCTACTAACCAAATGGAACCCATTCTTGCATGGGGATCCCAAATATCGATTATCCATTCTTATGCGTGTTCAGCTGCGGATCGTTCAAATCGATTACGTGGTACACGGACTCATTTGTTCCAACATATATTTGGAGACCGGTCACGGCTCATGAACCGTGAGCAAATTCATCGGGGCTATTAGATTTGGTAATGATCATTTCGGTGCTATTATGGGTTATGGAGATTATGTTGTTGGTGATAGTGTCATCTCCAGTGTATTATGTGGAAGGTTTAGGTCATAATCATTCTCTGTTGGTCAATTACGTGATTACGATCTAGAAGTAGCCTTGAGAAAACATACACCTTTGTTAGAGATCTTAATGGAAAGGCTGTTGAAAGGAACTCGTGGCTCAAACCTTTACACTATCTCTATCGATGACATGATGAGAGCTTCACCAATCGCTTGTTATCAAAGGCTTCTAAAACAAAGTCATGGTTATGGCATCGTCGTCTCAATCACTTGAACTTGGCACCATCAGCGATCTCTCGAGAAAGGACTTAGTTGTAGGTCTACCTAGACTAAAGTATGAAAAGGATCATCTTTGTTCGACATGTCAATTGGGAAAAAGCAAAGTATGCCCATAAACCCAAACCTACTAACTCATCACGAAGTTCTTCATATGATTCATATGGATTTATGTGGACCAATGAGGGTGCGAGAATATCTTTGGGAAGAAATATGTGTTAGTTGTGGTTGATGATTATTCTAGATTCACAGGTCAAGTTCTTAAGGACAAAGGATGAAACTCGATATCATCATCAAACTCATCAAGCATTGCGAGTTAGACTAAACAAAGCGTCGAATTATCGAGCAGACAATGGGCGGGTTTGTCAACAAACAACTTAGTGAATTCTATGAAAGCATTGGAATCGACCATCAAAGAAGTGTTCCACGAACCCCTCAGCGAGCGGTGTAGTTGAAAGGCGAAATCGTACTCTTGTTGAAGCTGCTAGAACAATCTTGATTTACTCAAAGGTTCAATGTTTCTACGGGTGAAGCAATTGCCCTTGCATGTTACACAAAAATCGTTCCACGATTCACACCATTCATGGAAAAACTCCATATGAACTTGTCCACAACGAAAACCTAATCTATCTTTCCTTCGTGTATTTGGTGCCTTGTGCTATCCAACTAATGAAGGTCAAGACTTGGGCAAACTTAGGGCTAAAGGCGACATTGGAGTATTTGTAGGATATGCACCAAACAAAAGGGATACGAATCTACAACAAAAGAACCCGAAATATCATGGAAACAATTCACGTTCGTTTGATGGTGACCGGTCAAATGGCTCTGGACACTCCATTCGGGACCCGCACTTCAAAAGCAGTCCTATTGGTTCATCTCTTGTTCCAAACTCCTCTCAAGAAACTCCATATGTACCTCCATCGAAGATGATGTAAAGAAATGTTTGATCCCATGTTTGATGAGCTGTATGAGTCTACTACTAATGAGGTCTTGATCCACAACGAGAGGATGCTCATATTCCGGTGAATGAAGTCAATTCATCGGTCTCTATATCGTAAGTCAAGAAGCACTGCTGCGATCCTTGATCTCATCAACAAATCATCTCTCTTCAAATGTACATCATGGAAATGTTTACGGCACCAATGATGAAGTTAATCCCTTTGCAACTCTGAAGATGCTCCATTTGAAAACATATTTGCTACTCACGAATCATCATCGAAACCATCTTCTTGAGAGACATCGACTCGGCTACTTCGGTTCCTCAACAAATGCCACATGAACACCTCGGAAAATGGACTCACGATCATCCATTAGACAACATCATTGGAAATCCCTCTCGTCTGTATCAACCGGGAAGCAACTTCATGACCGATGCCTTATGGTGCTTCTTGACTCCGTACTATCTAAGATCGAACCAAAAGATGTTAAAGCGCTATGAATGAAGATAGGCGGTTCAATGCTATGCAAGATGAAATTCATGAGTTTGATCGACTTGATGTATGGGAGTTAGTACACTGCTCGAGGTCGTGCTATGATTATAGCTCTAAAATGGATCTTCAAAGTAAAACTTGATGAGCATGGTGATGTGTTGAAGAACAAGGCTCGATTAGTTGCTAAAGGATATCGTCAAGAGGAGGTATAGACTTTGAAGAATCTTTTGCTCGGTTGCTCGAATCGAGGCCATCGAGAATCTTTACGGCTAATCTTGCTAGCAAGAACATGGTGGTTTATCGGATGGATGTAAAGGCGGCATTTCTAAGCGGAGATCTTAAAGAAGTCGTCTCGTCGGTAACTGAAGGATTTGTGAATCAAGAGCATCCTACTCACGTTTATCGTTTGAAGAAGGCTCTTTACGGTTTAAAGCAAGCTCGAGGGCATGGTATGATACCTTTGTCTAAGTTTCTTCTATCAACGGATTCATCAAAGGCGATTGATCCTACATTGTTCACCGGAAGTCGAGCAAACATTTGATTCATGTTCAAATTTATGTTGATGATATTATCTTTGCCTCGTGACCCAATGGAATGTGATCGTTTTCAAATGAAATGAGTTCAAAGTTTCAAATGTCAATGATGGGACAAATGTCATTTTCTTAGGATTACAAATTTCACAAAGTCCGGAGGCATTTTCATAAATCAATCTAAATATGCAACGAGATTTTAAAGAAATTTGGATTTGATTCAAGTGACCTGTTGACACCCCATGATTGACCGAACCAAACTAGATGAGGACCTCTCGGGGATCATGATTGACCAAGCGAAATATAGGAGTATGATTGGATCACGATGTACCTCACTTGCTAGTAGACCGGACATCTTATTCTCTGTGCATGTGTGCTAGATACGAGCTAAGCCTACTAAAAAGCACCTTGAAGCGATTAAGCGGGTCTTCGGTATCTCAAGGAACCATCAATATGGGACTATGGTACCCGAAGGACACGGTATGTCACTAACGGCCTATCACGAGATCTTGATCATGCGAGTTGTCAAGATACTGCGTCGAAATGCGTCGGGAGGTGCTCGGTTTTTGGGTGATAAGCTTGTGGTGGTCTTCAAAAAGCAAATGAGTACTTCTATTTCCTCTGAGAGGTGAATACATAGCCATGTCATCTTGTTGTGCTCAAATCTTATGGATGAGATCTCGATTATCGACTATGGCTTTGAATTCAACAAAATCCCTACTGTCTTGTGATAATAAAAGTGCTATTGCTCTCTCATGCAACAACGTTCAACACTCAAGAGCAAAGCATATCGACATTCGACATCATTTCATCGAGGAGCAGTGGAAAAAGGTGTGGTGGAACTATATTTTGTGAGTGCGAATATCGGTTAGCGGACATCTTCACCAAAGCTCTTCGAAGAGCGTTTTGAGTTTATTCTTCCACGTCTTGGTTTGAAAAGCCTTCAACGAAACTCTCAAGCGTCTTGAGGAGGAAGGCGAGGAGTAAAGGTCTATCTTCATCTATCTCTTGTAAATATTTATTTGAAAAACAAAATACAAAATTATAAAACCTTCAAAATCAAATAGAAAAATATAAAACTTTCAAAATCCATAAAAATTTGAAAAATTGAAAAATCTTCAAAAAAATTGTCATTTTGTCATGTTTCTCTCGGTTCGATTATATCTACGGTCTTTGTCTTGTCATTCAAAGAATGACACGGGTCTTTAGATGTTGTTCGAATTCTTAAAAAAAAAAAAAAAAAAAAAAAAAAAAAAAAATTAAAAATCAAAAATATTTTTGGGAGAAAGAGAAATGGTTTATTGTCATCTTGAGGCAATAACCGGTTTTAAAGAAAAAAACGAGCCATGTTTTACCATGTTTTCAAATCTTATGCTCGATTCTATAAACTCTATCTGCTTGAAAACTAAATGCTTTGAAAAATAACTCAATCTCTATTTTGATAATCATCGGGACTTATTTGTCAAAATCTCTATCTCTCGATCAACAACCTCGTCATTGATTGAGGGAGAATGATTTCAATTAAATTAAAAGTTATTTGGCATTAAAATTGTTTTCAAAAGATATACATGCATGTTTATAAATGGAGTTTAAAGTCTTAAAATCCGATCCTTATCGGTTAAAACACTTTCACAATCAAGTCACAATTCTCCTTAAAAGCTTTCAAAATCAATTTAAATCTATCGAGATCACAAATTTCAAATGATTTGATAATTGTGATCGGGGAGAATGTGTGATTTAAATTGGTTTAAAGCGATAATTAGGTAAATGGTTATAATAGGATGTACATGCTATCCGCCCACATGTGACAAAGCGATTTCAATTTTTCAATGCACATGTTGAGGGCATCTATCTTAAAACCTTTGATTTAAAACGTGATCATTTATCCCATATGCGGGTTCCTCTAGTATGTGCAAAACTCTTTTCAAACCTCGAGGCACATATTGAGGGGAGCAAATTATGGAAACCTCATCCTTCCGGAAATGCTATATCTACTTGATTTGTTGAGGAAGTGATGTTGATATCTTTAGAAAATGGTAATCAAAAAGTTAATTCTTTCTCTTGCCTCCGTGTGCAAAACATTTTCAATACTTGATGCACATGTTGAGGGAGTTCTCGTTCTAAAATATCAAAAACAATTCGGTACAAAAGCTTTGATAATATATCACAAGTATCGAATTGATTTTCAAATGGTTTTCAATTGGATCCATTGGCGGATGAACAATACCAAATTGACCGACCAACTTTACTTCATATGCGGTGATATAAGGATGATAAGGTTAGGTATTGGTTCCCATGATCCGCGAGCAGGAGGGATCTACCGAGGACAATCCACTAGTTAGTGTAGAAGTCCTTAGGTATGATGATAAAAGGAGAAAAATGAGATATGGGAAGAGTGCGGACTAAGGCGAGCTAGTCTTGGAATAAACCCAACAAGGTTCTAGCTATGAAGTCTCGGTAAGCTTGAAGGGTTGAAGAATTAAAAGAATTGAATGAGAAAGGGTGAAAACAAATAGCCCTCCATTTATTCAACCTTAGAGGCGAAACCGGTTCAATTCATATACTCTTGATGGTAACATCGGTATTGAAGACAAGGCGTCATGGACCCGGTGGCCTTGCACTTCAACTTTCCAAACCACTCAAGTTCCTCTTAAAGGACTTGTTTCATTCTCACGGGAACCGACATTATCTATCGACTTTCTCTTAGAGATGGTTGATATTGAAGAAGGAGACCTCTCCCTAGTCTCCGTTATAGGATCCAAATATGCACAAATTGAGTCTAGAGCCACGAGATCATCAATAAATCTCATTAGGACACTTTCAATGAAGACTCTCTTTTCACACAATGTGGAAGAGATTATATCTTGAGTCCTCGCATTATCCTTGTGGTATTGCGGAACATCGAGTGATGTGTTTACATATTCACAATGAAGATGGAAAGCCTTACGAGCCAACATCAAACAAGCTCTGGTAGGTGGCATGTGAGATCTATTTTATAGATCAACCATGTGACAAGCGAGCGAGAAACAATGGGGCGATTCAATCTCTTGAATCAATCACAGTTCGAGTTAGGGATTGACGGATACCTTTGAAAAACCGGTCTTTGTGCTTATAAACTCTTTTCTTTAGCACATCGACCGTGTACTCATTTTCAAACCAAAAGGTATTTTATGATTGATAATTGATTTTCAATAAAACCTTCGTTGTATTGCAAAAACAATTTCTATTGAGCAATACGATTGTTTTCAAATCTCTTTTCATCAATCGGTGGACTTAATATTATTTGGTTCACTCACTCCGTGTTGTCTTCTTTGAGATGTTCGGTTTGAGAACGACTAGAGCATTGCGAAACCACATCAAGGAGATTCTTAGGAATCCTACGATCACGAGGCGGTACTTGTCTTGATCAGCGAGGCAAGTGGGCGTGTACCTCGATTCAGCGAAAGTGATCAAAGACACTTTAGTGCGATTTGTTGCTAGCTGTTGTATGCGAGTGCGCCCGGCGTTTGCGGTGATCGAATGAAGCGGTCAATCCATAGCCGCATGCTCACTTAACACATTCAACTCAAAAGAAATCATGATTAGTGCATCAATGACTCGATATTTTCACTCCATGCTTACGCTTTCTGTTCTTTGCCAATATCATGATTCAACAAATGCTTCCGCTACTCGATGAGAAGAATTCATGATCCGAATGTGAGCATGTCGGTCCCAAAGTCACAACACCACAATGGATGTCTCGAGATTTTTGATAGCGATGATCTCCAAAGATGGCTCAAACTCATCATCACGTGGATCGATAAAGACCTCCACTTGGAATAACCAAACATGCAATGTGAAGAATCAATGACTACGAGCTTATGAGCAAGGACTACATCAAGAATGCAAGATCAATTGTTAATGTAATATCTATTTGTATTCAATGTAATTTTGATGTAAAATTGAGGTGACCTCCTTAGGGAGATTGTTAGGAATTAGAAATTCCGGTATTAAAGTCGGTCACCTCAGTATATGTAATCGTTAAGCTCGTAGTCGTAGTTCTTTTAAGTTAAGTAGTAATTTAGTTAAGTAACACCGTGGAGGACAGACGGGTCTTTACCCAGCTGTATGCACGATCCACGACCCAAAGTGTGTGCGATTTATGTAAGACTATAAATACTCTCTACCTTCCAGGTAGAGTTGGAACTCATAATAATATCTTTCACTTTCTCTCACTAAGTTCCCTAAACCTCTAACTTTCTCTCTAGAATTCCATCTTATTCGCCACCTTGTGTTATGGTTTGATGTGTATGTGAAAAGTTATATCTTTAATAACTTAGTGCCGCAAGATAGAAGTTTGCAGTGACTGAAAATGTTTTGTTGATTGACTAAACCCAATGCAATTGATTTTTGAGGAGTATAAGTGTGCTTGGTGTAATCTTAAGTTTTGTTGTGTTTACCTTAGGATTATAACTCTCAGCATTTCTTGAGAATGTTAAGATTCTGCACTTTGCTATGTTTTGTTGTGTACAAGAAATTCTTGAGAAATGTGAGAGTGTTTGGTATTGTCTTAGGCTTTGTTACGTGTTCCCTCAGGATTAGCAAATTGATCTTTTTATCAGATTCTTTGCAGACTTGAGCCTCATCAGATAAGGTATTTTAAGTCACATCGTCAAAAGTGATTGCTTGAGTTTGTGAAGCATATGACAGTAAGTTGGTTGGTAAAGAGTTTGTTTTTTGCTTCTTTGATATTGATGTGATTTATTTGAAGCATTTGATGATTTTTTGTTGTTGTGCCTTTTAATCTTTTTGTGTATTGGGTAACTCATCTATGTGTAATTGCGTTTTAAGTTGTAGGATGATTGAGAGTCAGTTTGATCGGTAAGGACTAAGGAGTTTTGGTTTGTTTAATGTCAGTGTAATTTTGAAGAGGTAATTATAAAGTGTGCTTCAACTGTTTGGTGTTTTGTTTCTTGCATCTTTTAGTTTCTTTGTGGATTAGATAAGTCAGCTTGGTGTAATTTCATTTCAAGGTGTAGGATTCCAGCAAAAAGTAGGCTGATAACGTGTTTGTTTTTAGTTAGTTTGATGTGCCTATGATTAGCGAGTATCAATTATATAATGTGCTCAATATGTTTGATGTTCTTTTTGTTGCTACTTTTAGTTTCTTTATGTGTTTACTACATGTAGTTGGGGGTTAGGGAAAGTGAAGTTGGTATGTGGATGTTGGTTTTTATCTTGCATTTAACAAAAGATGTTAGGATTTAGTAAATCCAGTTATTAAAGAGTCAGTCACCTCAAGTATATGTAATCTTTAGAAAGCTCGTAGTCGTAGATTATTATAAGTTAAGTAGTATTTAGTGTAACACCGTGGAGGAAGGACGGGTCTTTACCCACTGTATGCCTGATCCACAGTCCGTCAGGAGGACGTATAAGTATGTAACTATAAATACCCTCTACCTCTCAAGGTAGAGGGTTGGACCTTTCACTCTAATCTAACATTTTCTCTTTTGTTTACTTTCTCTCTCTAGAAAGGCTCCCATCTTCCACTTTTTCTCTCTAAACTCTAAACTATACGCCCCATATTTGTGATTGTTTGTGTGTTTATGAAATCCAATATCTAACAATTGGTATCAAGAGCCAAGGTTTGATCACTCATCTTTCATGTTCTTGGATTTCTAGTGGTTTTCATAAGGTTTTTGGGTTTGAATGAGTTTAGAGTGGTTAGAATCATTTGGATCATTTCTTGTGTTAAAGTTTGAATTTTGATTGTACTTTTGTGTTTAGAATCATTATAAGTGCTTAGGTTTTGATTTGGAAGGCTTGAATCACTGTGGTTGGGTTGTTTTTGGATTAAAAAGTGGTGTTTTTGAACATTTCTACCTAGCGACTTGAGTCTCGGAATATTTTTATTCTTAGCGACTTGCTTTGTAAGTTTGCAGCTACTTGTAGTTGAAGTGGTAGCGACTTGAGGCCTAGCGACTTGTCTATTGAGACAAGATGACAAACAGTACAAAGTAGAGGAGGTTCCACTTCGGCTAGCGACTTGGTTGACGTAGCGACTTGTCTCTATTATTTCTAGCGACTTGTCCTTATTGTTCTTAGCGAGTTGATCTCTAGCGACTTGGATACTTAGCGAGTTGCTCTTTAGCGACTTGTCTGCTTAGCGAGTTGGTACTATTAGCGAGTTGTTATTTAGCGACTTGTCTACTTAGCGAGTTGATACTATTAGCGACTTGTCCTTCTAGCGACTTGTCACTCTAGAGACTTGTCTTACTAGCGACTTGTTGACTTTTCCCGACAAAACTTCAAACGGCCATAACTTTTGAACCGTAACTCCGTTTTCAGCGTTCTACCCATCAAAACGACCGTGAGAACGAGGAGAATGGCACGTCGAATGAATGGGTCAACCTTCGAGGCCTAATTCTGCTCCGAACAGAAGTTATTGAGGTTTTTATGTTCTTTGACCTAAATTTCTTAGAAAAAACCGGGCATAAACCAATCCGAATCTCAACCAAATAACATCTCTGCTAATCCTACAAACAATCATAAGTCCTAACACGCAATTATCTATCATTGTGTCAATCCATCAGTCATCTTAATACATTCTATTGGTTATTGATTAACGGTTTCATCTTGATTTTAGTAAAATCCCGCGAAAGATTCTATTTCTCGGTTTAAGTCACAGACTTGTAAAATCTCGTGTACACAACTACATCACGTCTTACACTCCTGACTCAGTAATTTCAGAAGTACTCAAACTGTATGATGCTGTTGACAACCATGAGAATATTAGCTATACTGAACGATTACAGATGATGGATTCAATCAATGAGGATGTGAGATCTTCATGCTCAGAGTCTAAAGAGGCGGGTGCACCGGTCTAGGCTACGAGAATGCCATGCATAAGGAAAGTAGCATTGAACCTTATCAACAACTTCACTCACACCTCATGTTACTTCTACCTATTGGTATGGAGCGAGCGTGCAATGCTCTTTTCGACAAGATTTATCCACATTAACGAGAACATTACTATTGAACTTAGAACAATTGGAACAACAACTTGATAAAGAAAAGGTTCAAAAGGATAGTTCGGTCTTTGCACTACAAGTGATCCACAACCAATTTCGGTCATTCATTAGAAGAATTTACATCGATTATGATCAAGACATGGTGAAATGTCTTTCAAGAGACACCTTTGGAATGGAAATTAGTGTGTTCATAGAGACACTTATCCATCTCATGGATAATGTGAAAGTATATTGTGGAAATTACTCGGAAAGATGAAAAAGTGGATGAGTGTCTAGTGCGGTTGAGAGATAGTTGTGATATGTTGGGTAATGTATCGGTTGAAGAATCGGTGTTCTTTGAATGCGAAATAGCAGAGACAACAAATAATGATGTAAGCAGTTGTTCGATTACTCTAACACACAAAAGTAGATCTTGAAATCGATAATGGGAATGAATGTCGGGCACAATCAAAAGATTGTAGTGTTGAGTCGGGTAAAGCACCGGATGATGGATCGGTTGGCACTTGAATCTGAGGCTCGAGAGACAGGTAAGCTTGAAACAACCATGGTTTAGTGATTCTTGCTACGGATGATGAGGATGCGGATGTCGAGACCGATAAATGAACATGTGTCAAGTGATGAGGTACCATAGCTGTTCAACATAATACATCGAAAATACTCTTAAGCAAATCGATCACATGACGAACATGTTCTTGATACATGTTACATGAATCAAGCGAGTCTAAGATAAAGTGTTTCAAAACTAATGATATGGTTGATAAGAAAACTTTTGATGAACTTTCAAATAAATTCTCGAACTTGAAAAACATTGCATTTCACTTGAAATTGCAATCCAAAGAAAAGAAGAAAGTTTTCAAGCTGTGAAACCTTGCAACAATCCGAATTCCACGAATTTCGTGAATTTTGAAATAAATGATTTAAAAGCTCGACCGGGACAAAACTCGACTATCAACAATTTGAAGAAACATATTTCTAATATGCATGTGAAAAGTAGTTTGGTTACAAGTAATTACGAGGTTAATACTATTGATAAAATTCAAATGAGAAATGATGAATTAGCAGTTTGTGTGGCCAAATTACTAAAGGAAAATGAGTCTTTGAGAAAGCATCACATTGAACTAAGTGACTCATCAAAGAAGCTAGTACTAAGTCAATGGAACAAACAAATTCTTTGATAATAAAATTGATGAACTCAAAGCTCAACTTGGGAAAAGAGTTTCACAATTGTTGCCTTAAAAATGAGCTCGAGAAAAACAACGAGGGAATAGTGTGTACACTAAGTTTTCAAAACCATCAATCTTGGGAAACCGGTTATTAGACAATCGAATGCGTTTAGATCCGAGCGACCAAAATTTTCAAAAGCGAGGTTTGCCTCCCAGTTGATGCGAAACAAGTTTTGACAAAACCGGTCACTTCACCTTACTTGCCTTGGAAAAATGCTATAAATGACTTGTATAAGAACTCTTATCTAGAAATGGCGGAAAAGAAGGCCTGATTCGAAAAAGCGGAATTTTAGGTGCAAGACCTAGGGTGATGAATTCTTTGAGATTTCAAGGCACTTTGCTAGTAGTTCTAAACCATTACCTAGGAACACTAATCTAAAGACTAGGGGTTGGCTTACATCTAAGAGTAGTTGCGTTTCGATTAAAGCTATTCCATAGCGGATCACACTATGAAATCTAGATCTATTTACGAATCCAAACAAGTCGTTTGCTCAAGTGTCTCAAATGTATCTTTAATGCTAATCATGATAAATGTTTCACAAAATCACGAAGAAAGTAAATGCTCATGCAAAGGTACAACACGCCAAGTCTAGGATTTACACTAAGTCATCCATGAGTGCATATGAAGCAAATGAAACCAAAAGCTTCGCCTAGATGGTTACCAATCTGCTAAATCTTTGGAAACTAGGAATAAGGATAAGTCTTCCACTATGCATAAGAAGCTAACAATCCTAGACCTTTCCATAAGTGGATACCATCTGGTAGAATTTTAAGGATCTTTGGACTTAGGTGGATACCTACGGAAAGTTGTTTACCAATGGCAATCTCAAAGGTGACCGTGAAACCCCAAAGGGTTTGGATATTGATGTCACTAACCAAAATATATGCAATCAAATTTGTAATATTAGTGCGGTGGTCCTTACTCGATTGCGAGATACTTGATCCTTCAATACATGGGCCGGCTTAAAGTATGGATAACAAAAGATTGATATCTCATAACTCACGGGTTCAAGTTACTCAACATTGATATTCAATCGGCTATGACGTACTGCTCACATCGATTCGGGCCTCGTGCTTCATCATTATGGCGTCTGCGGATAACACTTGAGCCCCGTTCCTCAAAGAAAAGAAAGGTGTGCGCTTGATCGCTTTATCTTCAAAGAAGAGAAATCTTCATGTGTATGACCATTCTCATCGACATTCTTCATTAACAAGCTTCATGTTTTTCCACGCTCTTTCAACCCTCAAGTGGATCTCGTTCATTGGTGTATATTCTTATTCACTTGTTCAAATCAAAATGGCAACCGGATGCAATTTTTGAGGGGAAAAGAGTGACTATACTACATGTTGATGGATGCTTGAATTATGGTCATATAACTCTCCTTCAACGCCTAATGCTTCACTTTTTAAGGATAATTGGGATTCATTGTTTGGGATTCATTGTTTTTCAAAGATATGTTTGATGAGTACTTCCAACCTCCAACGAATGTTGATCATCTAGTTTATGAAGCTCATGCTCTGGTTCCTACTGACTCAACTGGTGCACCATCTAAGAAGTACTTCTCGGAATTCTCAAGAAACAATCTCCAGTTATTCCTCGAGGCATTGATAATGACTATCATAATATTGTTGTTGCACTCATGAATAATGATCCGCTCTTTGGTACTCCTTTGTCAAATCTTCACGGATTATTGTTTCTCACATTGTACACGCTATAAATCAACCACATGAACAATAAGGAAAATGACTACCTCATCCTCTCAAAGATATTATTGGTGAGTCTTCCAGATCAGTCCCTACATGAATACCTTTAGGAAGAAGGCATTGATGTTGAGGAATCATTTGTTCTGGTTCATTCAGTGGATCAATGTACATCCGAATGTATGTTTATTCACGTGTTGGGCATTTGACACAAGTTGATTACTTCGGAGTTAATCATTTATCACTCATTTGAGATTGAAGTTGACTTTCACAAAGGCGTGTTCTTATTTGATAACTTGCTCGGGCTTAAGAATTTGAGTTGAAGACTTGGTTTATCTAGTTACCGGCATTCGGGTGGTTGGTTGAAGACACAGTTAACTATCACTATTAGGAGTTACGTTGTTTTACTCGATGTCACATGCGAGATGACGATGTGGATAATCTCGAGAGGTGTTAATGTCTCATACTTTGTTTGAGTAGTGAGTACATAGAGATTTGCTTGAAGCATAGATTCTCGACACCGTTCTTCCATCATTAAGTGCAAACTAAAGATACAAATGCGGGAATTCGACTTTAGTTTCAAGTTTGGTATATCGGGTTTTCTTCTTGATGGTCACTTCAAATTGTCTTCATATGGGTTGATAAGGATATTCAGGAGAGAGTTTACAGAGTGAGTTGATTCTCACAAGATTTATTTGAGCTAATTGTGTTCTTCTCTATTTCAAGTATATGAGTGTATTATGTTTCTTTGATTTTGAGGTATCAAAACCGGCCAGGGAAAGAGACATACATCCAAACACACAACGAGTACATGGGTGAACTAAATACTTCTTCTATATGAAGTTATTCGGGAGACAAATGTCATAACCACGAGAGAAACTCAGTGTTTGACTCGTGGCTTCGGTGTATTCAATTATTTAGGGAAGGATGTATTATTCCAACTATTTGGGGAAGGATGTATTATTCCAACTATTTGGGGAAGTGGTCTCGGAGACTTTTGGTATGTGTTACTTGGTGTTCGGTTGGAAGAAATATGAGAAGAATATTTGGAGCGTGAGATGATATTGCTTATCGACATCTTCGATATGGTTATGATAAATTGCTTCTGGTTATTGCATCATTATGGGCTGATTGGTTATATGGAAGATAACTGGAATGCACTTGGTAAAATGAAGATGTTGATATATTGTTCTCCTGAATTGACAACTGCTCAAACTCGAAGAGTTATGTGTACATCGGGGTCGCACAACAAGTTCATGTGATCGGGCTTAATCATTTGAGCTTCATACAATTAGACTGTTTGCTTCACTTATTCTTCTTGGGGGAAATGGTCTTTTTACGTGGTTTGTCGGTTTGGGGGGAAGCTACCAAAGATTCACTTTTTGAAGGCTCAAGTTCTTGCGACGATTCAAGAGCCTCAAATGCTTTGGTGGTGAAAGTTTAAGAGATGACGACTTCTATCTTCTACAAAGTGTTGAACGATTTCCTTATCTCGGTACTCGTATCATCATCTTCTTAAACTATTTCTCTATCTTTGTAAATATTTTTCAAAAAGCAAAATACAAAAATATAAAATCAACAAAACAAAATAGAAAATTATAAAATCTTCAAAAACCCATAAAAATCAGAAAATTTAAAAATTCCAAAAATAAGTTTTCTCAAGACATGTCTTCTGGTATCGATAATATATGTGCTCTTAGAAATGTCATTCAACAATGGCACGGGACCATAGATGAAGTTCGAGCAGAAGGTGTAAATATTTCTTTTCAAAACATGTCACATATCAAATGGCTTGTAGTCATTTCAGACTGTAACCCGTGCTTAAAGCTATGGCTTGCTATTATTTCCGATAGCAACCCGCTCTTCAAGGAAGGAAAGTGTTGTGCTAAACCAATTTTCTAAAAATTTCGTGCACTTATCCTAAAACAAAATGAGGAAAGTATGTCGAAGGACTGCTGTTCCTACTCAAATATTTTTCCGTATAAAATTCTTCAGAAAAATACTTGTTTTAACTTAATGGTGGTAAATGAGTTGCTTGAAAATCAATCAGTATCGGAGTTTTCATAAATTTGCAAACTCAATCATTGACTTCCGCGCTTCTAATCTTTTCATAAAATGAGTCATTGATTGAGGGGGAGAATGTTTTTCAAATTTATATCATCTATCGGACTTATCTAATTATCCTACGTGCTTAATTAAAAATATAATTGCCTATGTTGAAGGACTAGGTTTCTAGGATGTGATTGTTAGGATTAGATGATTATAGATTGATGAATACATTTTCCCATACCTTTTAGGATCGATTGATATGTTGAATTGACTTTTATTAGTCGATTCTTTGTTTGGTGATGTCGACCACCATATATCTCAGTATGTGTTTCACTAACGTATGCGGTATATTGGTATATAAGAATGTTCTCGATCCGGATCCCACAATTGAAGATGATTGGATGCGAAAGGAAAGGGTAACTATATCTTGTATTGACAAATGAAGAAACGGAGCTTAATTGGACTTTTATGGAGAGTTGGCATGGAAAAATGCAGCGTAAGAGGTCTCATTGCATCGGCGAGATGGTGCTCTTCATCGACAAATGAAGAAGCGGAGCTTAATTTGACCTCGATTAACATTAAATGCAACGTAAGAAGTCTCACCGCATCGTGAGACGGGTTTTCTTCAAACCCTACAACAACAACAACAAAAGCGGCTCAACCACCTAACGTATCTTTGTGTAGGATAAATAGTGAATAATACCATTTGTCAAAATATTTGAAAATATTGTTTTGAAAATGAAAAATATTTGTTTTGAAATAAATTGGACTTAATTTTGAAAATCACCGGACTTCATTTTATCAAAACTTAAGTCACTCAATCATCGACTACGGTCATCGATTGAGGGGGAGAGTGATTTTAAATAAATTATTTTCAAACGATATTTCATTTAAAAATTCCGGTTTGTACAAAATAAGTGGTAATCTAAAGATTTAATGTTATGTCATGGTATGATTTTTTCTTTAGAATCAAGATCTTACAAAATGAAATTTTTTCTGTTCTTGTTTGATTGTGAAATTGTTTTATTTTACTTAAAGATCTCTTAAAAACTATCATACCTGACACTAACAATCTTTAATGTCGAAAAATTGTTCCTTATCAGTCATTTTTCAAAATCAAATCTTGCCACGTCTTTCCCTAAAATTTTCTAAATAATTTAAATCAAACGGGATCCAAAATCTCAATTGGTTTGAAATTTTTGATCGGGGGAGAGATCGTGATTTAAATCTCAAATAGGTTTTAAAGGGTAATTGTTTCAAAACACTCCACCTCCATGTGCCAAACGATTTCAAATATACAATGCACATGTTGAAGAGAGCATTTAACCAAAACCGAAGAGTATTTAAACCAAAGTAGCATTTCTCCATGTTTTCTAAACCTTATTAAATCACTTGGGATCCAAAATCTCAAAGGGTTTGATATTTTGACCGGGGAGAATTTGTGATTTAATTTTAAATCTGATAAAAGGTGATCGTTTTGATTCAATTGTGCAGGCTGCTCTCTCATATGTGCTAAACGCTTTCGAATCACGAAGCACATATTGAGGGGGAGCATTTCAAAAGAAGATAAACTTTCAAGGTACAATGATTTCTATGTTTTAACATAAGTACCTTGATTGGTTTTCTAAATGGTTTATTAATGGCTATTGTGATCGTGGATGTACTTTTAAACAACTCTTTCCTCTATGTGCTAAAATAATTTTGAAATATCCAACGCACATATTGAGGGGGAGAATTTACCAAAGAAAATAAAATGGTTTTTTCTATGAAAATAGTGATCAAAGAAAATATTTCAAAGTCCTCTTGCCTCCATGTGCTAAACAATTTCTAAATCATACGCACATGTTGAGGGGGAGGTTTTCTAAATGATCAAAACTATTAAGGTACAAAATGTTTTGATCTCGTATCACAAGTACCTTGATTGTTTTTCCAAATGATTTTTCAATTGGTTTCAAGGAAGAAATAAATTGTACCAAAAGACCGACCATTTTACTTTATGTATAGAGTTATAAGGATGGTTAGGTTAGGTATTTGTTCCCACGATCCAGCCAGAACCGGAGGGATCTACCCAGGGACAATCCACTAGATAGTGTAGAGTCCTTAGGTATGATTAAAAAGGAAAAAAATGAGAAATTGGAAGAGTGCGGATGAGGCGAGCTAATCTTGGAATAAACCCAACAAGGTTCTAGTAATGAAGTCTCGGTAAGCCTTGAAGGGTTGAAGAATGAAAAAGACTTGAATGTGAAAAGGGTGAAAAGAAATATCCTCAATAATTCAACCTTAGGGCGAAACCGGGTTCAATACATATCTCTTGGTATTTACTAAGGTAATACTGGTATTGAAGACAAGACATCATGGACCCAATGATGCATTGCACTAAACTTCCTAAGCTACTCAAGTTCCTCTTAAAGGGCTTGTTTCATTCTCATGGGGAACCTACATAATCTATCGACTTTCTCTTAGAGATTGTTGATATTGAACAAGGAGACCCTCTCCCTAGTCTCCGGCATAGGAACCAAATATGCACGATTGAGTCTAGAGCCAAGAGATCATCCACAATATCTCATTAGGACACAAAATTAATGAAGACTTGTTGTTTCACACAATGTGGAAAGTAAGAATATCTTAAGAGTCCTACGCATTATCCTTGTGGTATTGCCAGAACATCCGAGTGATATGTAAAAGTATTCAATGAAGATGGAAATCCTTCTAGAGCCAACATCAAACAAGCTCTTGGTGGGTGACATGTGAGATCTTTTCTAAAGATCAAACTTGTGACAATTGGATAGAAACAATGGGGCGATTCACTCGTGAATCAACCTTGGTCCAGGAAATGAATTGACGAATACTTTTGAAAAAACCGTTCAATGTGCAAATCTTCTTTTCTCAAGCACATCGAATGTGTATTCATATTTCAAATTCAAAAAGTATCTACGATTTAAAAATACTTTTGGAAAAACCGTTAGATTGTAAATTTCTTCTTTCTCTAGCACATCGAATGTGTACTCTTTTCAAATACAAAAGGTATTTTGATTGAAAATTGATCTTTCTCATAAAACCTTCGTCGTATTGCAAAAACTCTTTCTTCTAAGCGATGCGTGATTGTTTTTCAAATCATTTTCATCAATCGGTGAATCTCAATTTCTTTGGTTCACTCACTCCGTGTTGTCTTCTTTGAGGCGTTTCGGTTTGAAACGACTAGAACATTGCGAAACCACATCAAGGAGATTCTTGAATCATACGATCACGGAAGTACTTGTCTTGATCAATGGGGAACCGTGGGCGTGTACCTCAATTCAACGAAGTGATCAAAGACACTTCGTGTGTTTTATTGCTAATCGTTGTTTGCATGTACATTTGGACGGTTGTAGCCGATCGAATTGAGGAGTCAATCAAAAGCCGCATGCTCACGAAGATCCACACTTAATTGAAGAAATCATGACCGGTGCATATCTACATAACTTTGGTTTTGATATTTTTATACTAGGCCTCGCTACTGCTGCGCAAATATCATGAACGATAAAGCTTCCGCTACTACGATGAAAACATGTCATGCTCCAAAAGTGTGAGCACGTCGGTCTGAAAGTCACAACTTCACATGATGGAAACACAATAAAGGGTGATCCAGAGATTTACTGTGACTGATGATCTCAATGAAAGCTCGAAGATCATCAAAGATGTGGATCAGTTAAAGACCTCCACTGAAAGTACAAATAATGCGGACTTTGAAGAATCGCTACTAAAGCACAAAGATTGCGGAATTGAAGAATTGAAGTCTACGAGCTCAAGAACAAAGTCAAGAATAGAATGCTAGGATGGAAAATGTATTTCATGGGGGGTGACCTCCCTTAGGGGGAGATTGTTAGGAATTGGAAATTCCATGATAAAGTGTCGGTCACCCCAATTATGGTCTAGCATATGTTAGCTCGTAGACTTGTAGTTATTTACGTTATTTAGTAGTTTATTAGTTAGTTTGTAGCGTAGAATAGTTTAGTGTAACACCGTGGAGGAATGACGGGTCTTTACCCACTGTATGCCTGATCCACAGTCCGTTAGGAGGACGTATAAGTATGTAACTATAAATACCCTCTACCTCTCAAGGTAGAGGGTTGGACCTTTCACTCTAATCTAACCTTTTCTCTTTTGTTTACTTTCTCTCTCTAGAAAGGCTCCCATCTTCCACTTTCTCTCTCTAAACTCTAAACTATACGCCCCATATTTGTGATTGTTTGTGTGTTTATGAAATCCAATATCTAACAAAAGAAATTTGGGATTTTTAAACATGATCAAGCATTTTTTGTCCTACGTAATTATCTTATTCTTTTACCGCAAATTAAGTTGTTTTTTTGTCGATAGTCAAAATTTTAAGAGGCAATAATAACTGATTTTAATGTGTCTGATCAGAATCGAGGAAAGCTGAGATTATTTGCTGTTTTTTGTCAATAGTCAAAACTATAAGAGGCAATGATGATTAATTTTAATGTTTCTGATCAGAATCGAGGAAAGCTGAGATTATTTGCATGTTGGCGAAACTATAAGAGGCAACTTACTATCTTTGCAACCAAGGTAGATTGATCCTGCTCTTTTTTGTTCTATGCATACATGAGCCTAATCATATAAGGCATTTTTAGTGTTTATGATTTTGTTGGTGTACATGAGATGATATACCTGCATGTTTGTTTGTCCGTGATTTTCATTTTTGTGTTTGCGGTTCTGCTTAGGATTTCTCAGATTGTTTTGTCAGCTGACGCTGCTGAAGGATATAATCCGGCTTAGTGTGTGCACTGATATTGTTGAGTTTGTTGGTGGGTTAATCATTATCTGCCACCTAATTTTAGAGGTTAGTTGCGTTCTTCACACCTGTTTTCCATAATCAATAATTGACGGACATAATTATAAACCTTCATTTGGAGCATTTTATCGACCGTTTTTTACAAATCGATTGGATGGTAGTTGTCGGGCTATGATGATTTTGTCGCCTTCTAAGTCTTGCAGCCAATGCAATTTCTAAGCCAAGGCATGCATATTTTTCATTTTTGTATTTAGGGTATTCAGAATGGCAATTAGAAATGTTAATGTTGGCGTGTCGAGGATGGGGAGAATTGATATGGAGGCTTTCTGCGTTGCGCACAAAGAGAAGTTATATTAAGAAATTGTCTTTAGCTAACCTTATTTAAAAAATAATAATGCTTGCACGTATCGTACAAGAACTTCATATCAATTTTCCCATTCTCCTCAACTCAATATTTATCTCTCCACTTGAGATATCATGAGTACCATAAATGCAAAATGATCAAATTTACATATAAATGTTTCTTGATTTGGCACGGAGATCCTGACATAGATTCTACTTTGATAATTAAACATGATCCTTAAATAGTTAGAGCGTATGTGCTGACCTCCTATAACAACTCAGGTATTCCAAAATCAATTCATCTGTTGCTCTTTTGTTTGTTATGTTGTTGTGTTTTGTATACGTTCCCAATACTTTACACCGATTTCGTAGACATACACTTTATAATTATTAAAGACGTAGCTAATAACTTTATTCGTTGTAGGTTTTGGATTATTTAGATTTTTAATATGTTTTGTCCCGTTGCTTCAGATATAAATGTATAAACTAACATTGTATTAAATATTTGTCATTATTTTATTGTCATCCGAAACACGTTTTATTTTTTACAAAGATAGTTTC
Organism: Chrysanthemum lavandulifolium; assembly: GCA_022545495.1. NCBI lineage: Eukaryota > Viridiplantae > Streptophyta > Magnoliopsida > Asterales > Asteraceae > Chrysanthemum > Chrysanthemum lavandulifolium. The sequence continues at coordinate 51,768,961 of CM040242.1, read as the reverse complement.
ATTAGATTATAGTTGGCGAGCTCATCATCATCGTCACTATCCCCATCATCATTTATCTCAATGTTTTTTTATGTTGTGTTCTAATTGATGTATCTTTGTGACTGAGATTTGAATTTTGTGTACTCTGTATTTATGTTATTCAGATTGTTCGAGATGTAGCTTATATTGATTGTCTTAAAAGGTTTAGTTAAATTTATTATCGTTGTGATGTCACTTTAGTTAATACAACATTTTTATTTAAACTACGAAAACTAACATAGCAAACATTCTCTTAATTCTTGCAAATTTATGCTTCTAGCACACACAATAATATTGTAAACGAACACTCCGCAACAACACGCGGGTTGGAATCCTTGTTTAACAAAATAATAAACCATTAAATAAATTATCTTAATATATATATCCTAAATTTAACATAGTAACAAGCTATTACACAAATTGTCTTAAAATAAAACATAAGTTTAACGTACTAGAGCAACAATTAAGTAACTTATCTAAAACCAAATAATTCATGACCTAGCTTGCATTATTTGTGCCGCGATTTGATCGTAAGTTAATCATGTATTGTTGATCCGCTTCACTCCTAATTGGTTGAACAACTTCAGCATCACCATCATTATCATCGCGTACATTCTCATTATCGTGCATGTCACTTTAGTTGTATTGAGAGAAAATATCTTCACTTAGACCCTCCTTCCGTATAAAATTATGAATAGCAAAACATGCGATAGTAATTTCTCTTTATTTAACCAAAGGAAATTTTGGCATACTCTTCAAGATTGGAAAACGCGCTTTAAAGACACCAAATGCACGCTCAATTATGTTTCGAAGTTTTGCATGAGCGTGAATGAATTTTTTATTACTTCTCATTACACGTTTATGACGAAATTCTCCTAACCAATACATGACATTGCGATATGGGCCATAAACCCATGTGTGTGCTTATAGGTAGCATCATACAGATAATATATATATATGAAAAAACAAACTAATTAATTTTTGGATATTTTGATGTCTATGAATTTATAACAATTACAAACTTAAATATCTGTTGAGGAATCGAAAACTCAAATAATGGATCTACTAAAGCTTCAGTAAGTATTCTCGCATCGTGTGTCGTATGTACCCATCCATAAAAAATGTAGGTAAAGATCATGTTGAAATCGCAAAGTGCCAAAACATTTTGATAACAATCACCACTTCCTCTTGCTCTATATACATTCTGTTTATGAGATGGAACAACATCATGTATGAGAGTTATGTCAAGTGCACCAACGATTCCCTAATTTAGAACAACGAATTGTTAAAATTCAATCAAACCATGATACACACTAGTAATAAATTTGACATGTTATCTTAAACATTTGACGTTCCCTTCTATTTTTCTTGAATGTTGGATTTGAATGTTTTCGGTCTCATAACTTCTTCACTAAATACCAACATTGACCTAATACTTCGTGAAAGTAGTCATGAATCGTTTCCTTAGACTGTTGAGACCTACGCTTCATAACAAGAAAATCATCACAATTAGCATAAGAAAGATAAACATCTTCTCATCAACCGATGTATGTTTGCTATCTCTTAACCAAATTTTTTTTCTTTAAAATGGTTGCATAGTAGAACAAATGAATCACAAGACATCCGTATCAACTCCGTACATTGTGAATTATTTCCTTGTAAAAGCTCCCGAGTATATTGATGTCCGGACATTGTAGAAGTATTATCCCATTTACGTCTTACACTTGGCCGAAAATATTTAAAACAAAAATAAACAATATAGATGAATGCAAGTTTTTTAGGTAACACCCATTTAACATGTACAAACAATACATACCAAATGGGTTTATTAACAAATAAAAACAAACACCAAATAATTTAACATACCAACCAAATAACTATACACCAAACAGTTTAACATCGTAGAGTACCAAACAAAACAAACATCAAATAGTTCAAAATAGTACCAAATACGACAAACTCCTAATAGTTCAGCATAACAATATACCAAATACGAAAAACTCCTAAGGGTTCAACATAAAAAAGTACCAAATACGACAAACTCCTAATAATTCAACAAAACTACTTCAAAATACCCATTTGACGTGCCATCATATGAATCAATTTCTTTAAGACATTTGATTCTAACGATAATAGCATCCATGCCTCCTGTGGCTCCTTGACAGAAAAAATACACCAAGTGCCGCCAAATAAATTGGATCTTCAGATTCCAACTTGATGCTCTTTAACTTCTCATGACACTCCTTCATATTAGGACCTTGGTTTTCCTGAACAACAATGTTAGCAATTTCATTCTTCATATTTTCCTCCAACTTACATAACTCCGAATCCTTTTACACCTTTTCTTTTTCCTACCTCGTGCAACATTTGGTTCTTTAGAATAACCACCTTCAAAACCAGAGTCATAACCCTGCATCAAGGTTTCCATGCTCGCTAGCTGCCCAAGAACCACCATCTTAATTCAAACTGTTTACGTCATCCTGAACTTCAACTAATTTGACAACAGAACTTTGAAAATAAGGCATTCGTTCAACAACGGGTCGACGAACAGAACCATCCTCAACTTCAACTAATTTGACACCTGAATTTTGAGAAGAAGGTCTTCGTTCAACAATGGGTCGACAAATAGAACCAGTTACGACACGCTTTCCAAATAGGTAATCACATAGTTCAGAATGAAGCAATGGACTAGTTTTCAAACTACTTGTTGTCTTCAATTTCTAAACAAAATTCACAAAGAAAGTATAGATTAATAATGTTGTCATTACTATATTATATGTATTCAAAGATTACATTCGAAGTATTCATGAACCCACCTTGGTTAAATCTTTTCACTCTTCCTCTGTTTGGATGAATGTATTTGAAATCGGGTTGTAAATATTTTTGGTTTTCCTCTTAAATAAACATAAACTTGATGTTTTCCTTTATAGTAATTAAATTTATTTTTAACTGTTTTTGGGTGGTCATTACTCCAAATGTTTCCTTAAGTTTTCTTCCAACTATCACCCATGACTCAACATGTAGGCTACCACCCTTAACATCTACCTTATTCACTTCTTCGATACATGAGTCCAAAAAAAACTTGTATTGTGCGTGAGTAACATGCAGTATAGTAGTGCCACCCATTCTTATAAAAAAAATAATGCAAGCATATAAATACATATAAACGTATAAATACCCATTCCTATAGGTAATCACATAGTTCAAGATTCAAAAAAAAACTTTAAACTTCATAAACATAAATATCATAAAGCCAAACTCATCCAGTAGAAGCACGATTGATAGAAACCACTCAAAATTATAGTTTAAAACATCAAATTAATAGGCACGAATGAACAATGTTGCAAAAATCGTGAATACGTAGTCGGGCGGTCGACCACCCTGCAGCGAGTAATCGGTCAAGGCGGGATTAATCGGTGATTAATCGGATTGGCATTTCATGCAAGTTTTGGCTATTTTCGGAGACCAAACTAAATATCTTAACTGAATCCAAGCCTAATATGTTTCCAAACCTTAATAAAAGGCTCCAATTCTGATTATGAGGCCCATTGTGCGTTATAAGTGAAATAAACGATCCTCATTGTGCGTCATAAGTGAAATTATTATTTTTTTAAAGTTGATCGATTCGGCATATTTTTTACCGATTAGGCCGATTTTTGACCGATTTGGCCGATTTTTTTACCTGACCGATTTTAAAAATTCTACAAAGTATATGGCCGATTTTTGCAGCACTGCGAATGAATGCAGTAGCTTAAGGTATTTGAGCTTTAGACTTCCATAAACTAGTCCAGCAGAGAAGGCATACATACGAGCCACTTACAATTATGGATTTAATAACAAATTATCAATCTCTCATCATCATAATTAAATAATCCTCAAATTGTAAAACTCACAGAAAAGCACAAAACATTCATGTGAAATATTAGAGTTGACAGCTTTGGTTATTCAAAAAGCGTAAGATCTCTCGATTTTTAAAACCACCATTGTTAACCAATATACTTACAATAGTACATGACCGAGAACATTTTTTAGCAGTACAGATTGCAAACAGAGCACTCAATCGTCTAAGAACCTAACTGTATTGTTTTAGTTATGCTAAAAACTAGAGTACTCTTTTACAGTTTTACCTATATTCTAACAACCAGTGTGTTCTTCCACAATTAGCATCTTCTCTAACACAAAACCGCCCAACTCGCACCAACTACACACAACTCAAAATAACATATGTCGCTCACATAGTCACACGTAACAAGAATAATGGAGTAAGCTCTAAGGCACACCATTCAACTGAAATTCAAATCAACCAATTTTTAACGTCTAATTTCGTAAGAAATCAACCTTTTACACAAAAACCATTTGACATGTATATACATCCCACATACAACACACATATACACACGCAACAGAAAAAAAACTCCATTAACATAAATAACGATCGTGGTCATATAGTCTCGTCCATATGGTTAGTCGGTGTTTGTCTTAAGTTTTCATGTTGTAATTACCTATTTTCTTAAGTTATGTGTATATGTTGGCGTATGTGTCCGGACGACCTGGTATCCGGCAAGTTCGTTGGCCGGACGGCATGCTTTACCGTCCGGACGGCAAGTGACAGTATCCAGTTTTTAAGGGATCCCCACCACGTGGCCTATCAACTAGAGTGGCTGTAGACCTATAGGCAGGCAATATAGGTCTGCGCGAATAGTGAATCTACAGTGACGCAGGTACATAGTTGGGGTAGTATAAATACCCCCAACACATTTAATGTTTTGCAATAAATACACACACACCTACATTAATCACTGCATTCATTGCCACATTTATTACCCTCTCCTTACTTTCACGCCGGAGCTTGGTCCCGGATATCATCCGGCGAGGCTAACGCGTGTCTCTATGTCGCGGAAGGGCGCTCACTTTCCTCCCAAGCCCATTGATGTTGAACTCTCAAGTCAAGTGGACAGCGGGAGGTTGCTTCAACAAATTGGCGCCATCTGTGGGACCACAATTCATTCTACCGGAGATTAAGATGACGGGGACGGAAGATACACCCCCACCCCTTCCTTCCCTCCCATCGATGCGTGCGAGCGGGAGTGGGGTCACAAATGACCAACCACCCGGATTACCGGAACAGATACAAGCCCAAATGGCATCGCTGGAAGCACTCATTCGGAAATACAACACCGCCGGAACCAGCCCCATCACACCTATTCGGTTGTCATTCGAAGATGACGAAGACGGACGAAGAAAGGATGTCGGGACGAACCCGGGAGACGACCTTAGTAAGCCATACAAAGAGATGGCTCGGTCACCATTCACAAGGCGGATCATAGAGTTTGCCGGACCGAAGCATGCACAAGGCGGATCATAGAGTTTTCCGGACCGAAGCATGTCATGCCCACAACGGAAAAGGGAAGGTGATCAACATGGTGCATCATTACTCGGAAGACCGCAAAAGGAAGGCGGGTTCTATGGCGAAGACGGATGATGTCCTATATCCTTTCCCGGATAGCGCGGACGACTGTCAAGAACCGTGATTGTGGAGCGGAGATAGAAGGTTATTTTGTGAGAAGGTGTTTGTAGAGCGAGGTGCCTCCGTCCAAGTCATGTACGAACATTGTTTCAGAAACTTGTGCCCATCAATCCAATCCAGGCTACGAGAAACCAGCTCTCCGTTGGTAAGCTTTTCCGGCGAGGTCATCCAACCGATGGGAAAGATCGAACTAGAAGTGCGCATGGGGGATCATGGCTTGTTCCGGACGGTTATGATGACGTTTACGGTAGTAAAGTCGCCTTCTCCCTATAATGTAATACTGGGTCGAACAGGTCTAAAAGAATTAAGAGCCATACCTTCTACCATCCACGCAATGATGAAGTTCCCACTCAGGAGGAATAGCTACCGATCGCCAAAAGAGCGGTAGTTATGGAATGTAGGAGATTAGAAGGACGGGATCCTATGAGGAGTTGTTCTTAGAAGAGAAATAGAAACACGAGCCAAGAAACTCGGGAGGACCGAATGCAAGCGGAATATATCACGGTTAATCACGACCTACCACGAGCAACGGGTAACCATAGGAACAAGGTTCTCGGGGATTCGGAAGCAACTTATCGAGATCTTGAGAAAGAACAAAGATATTTTCGCACAGGGCAGCGGACATGACCAAAGGGTGCCGAGGCGCCTAATCTGACACTCTCTCTCGCGTGAACATCTCCGGCACCGATAGCCCAAAGGAGAACATTCTCGCGAGAAAAAAACCAAGTGATCAACGAAGAAGTGGAGGAATAGGTTAGAGCTGGCATAGTCCGCCCGATAAGATACCCTACATGGATATCCAATCCAGTGTTGGTTAAGAAATGTGATGGAAGTTGGAGGATGTGTATTGACTTTAAGAACCTGAACTCTTCGTGCCCCAAGGATTATTACCCTTTGCCGGAGATAGACTGGAAGATTGAATCCGTCATGGGGTATAAATATAAGTGTTTCCTGGATGCCTAAAAGGGCTACCACCAAATTCAGATGGATAAAGATGATGAGGAAAAGACGGCATTTTACGTAGGCAGGGACGTCTTTGTTACACCAAAATGTCGTTCGGATTAAAGAACGCCGAGCAACCTATCAACGATTGGTAGACTTCGCATTTCAATCACGAGATAGGGAGGAATTTGGAGGCATATGTGGATGATATGGTCATAAAAAGCGAGCAGGCGTGAAATGATAGTGACATCGCGAAACCTTCGATAACCTCGGGAAGATAAACATGAAGTTGAACCATGAAGTGTTCTTTCGGGGTAGAGGAGAAAATTCCTCGGCTACATGGTGACGTCGGAAGGAATAAGGGCTAACCCACGAAAGACAAAGGCTATCATGGAGATGAAATCCCGGAAACCCTAAAGGAGATGCAAAGTCTAAGTGGGAAGCTAGCGACCTTAAATAGGTTCTGTCGAAGTCGTGGAAAGAGCCCTCCACTTTCTTTTACATCAAGAACATCACCAAAGAAAATAAGGACGAATACCGATGGACAAAGGAAGCCGAGATGGCTTTCCGAGAAATGAAGAGGCGATACTCGAACTACCTTCTTTATCCACACCTAAGCCAAGGAACAATTGTTCATATATCTCTCGGCCAAAAGGAGCGATAGCGCGATTATACGGTAGAAAGAGAGGAGACGATCGCGGTGCATTATGTTAGCCGGACACTACATGATGCCGAAAGGTATTACGCCCCTATAGATAAACTAGCTTTATGTCTATTGCATGCATCCAGAAGGTTGAGGAGGTATTTCGAGGCTCACCCTGTCCGGGTCATCACCAATCAACCCATCAAGCAAATACTCAACAAACCGGAAGTCTCGGGAAAGTTAGCCAAATATGCCGTAGAACTCGGAGCATACAACATCACCTACGTTCCTCGCAATGCAGTCAAGGGACAAGTGTTAGCGGACTTTCTAATGGAGGTACCGGTGGAATTGGGATGCAGGAAAAGCGGACGTAATGGAAGTAGGGAAGGAGAATGGTTACTATATCTGACGGAGCATCCAATAATAAAGGTTCGGGAGCGTTTAGTTCTCATCGGCCGGAGAAAGAAGAACCGACCTCGCTCTGCGGCTTAACTTCCCTAGCACCAACAACGAGCGAGAATATGAAGCCTGTTGTCGGCCTAAGGATCGCAAGAAAGCTCAAAATCGGGGTTCTAAGTGCGAGTAGACTCAAAACTTGTGGCCAGCCAAATCAATGGGGACTTCACAGCTACTAAGGAAAGCATGCAGAAATACTTAGCCCTAGCAAGAAACTACATATCCGGTTTCCAAAGCTTCAAGATCTGCAACATTCCGAGGGCCCAAAATCAGAAGGCAGATATACTAAGCAAGCTAGCGTCAGTAGCCTTCGACCACCTGACCAAAAAAGTACTCGTAGAGGTCCTAGAAAAACCGTCAGGAAGTGAAGAAGTGGTTAACGCCATAGTAGAAGAAGAGGCGGACAACTGGATGACGCCGATCATCAACAGTACATGACCGAGAACATTTTTTAGCAGTACAGATTGCAAACAGAGCACTCAATCGTCTAAGAACCTAACTGTATTGTTTTAGTTATGCTAAAAACTAGAGTACTCTTTTACAGTTTTACCTATATTCTAACAACCAGTGTGTTCTTCCACAATTAGCATCTTCTCTAACACAAAACCGCCCAACTCGCACCAACTACACACAACTCAAAATAACATATGTCGCTCACATAGTCACATCGTAACAAGAATAATGGAGTAAGCTCTAAGGCACACCATTCAACTGAAATTCAAATCAACCAATTTTAACGTCTAATTTCGTAAGAAATCAACCTTTTACACAAAAACCATTTGACATGTATATACATCCCACATACAACACACATATACACACGCAACAGAAAAAAAACTCCATTAACATAAAATAACGATCGTGGTCATATAGTCTCGTCCATATGGTTAGTCGGTGTTTGTCTTAAGTTTTCATGCTGCAATTACCTATTTTCTTAAGTTATGTGTATACATCCCGTATACAACATAACACCTCACTTCCAAATGAAACATCAAACGAAATATGGAAGAATGATCTCATTTAGAAAAGAAAAAAAAAAAAAACTTATAACAACGTTCTTAAGAGGTTCCCGTCATTGCTCCAAAGGTACGCAAATAAGTTTTTTTCTTCTTCTTCTTTTGAACAGCTTAATTGTTTATTCCATAATTAACCCATAAATGTTACTTTCAAACCAAGAGTATAATAACGTTCCGTTTGGTATACGGGTGTCAAGTGGTTTGGTTTGATTGATAGCCTTAATCATTTGTTTGGTAGCCATTTGATTCTTTGACACCAAAGTTTTTTATGCTATTTCTATACCAGTCTTTCTCCACTGGTTTCGTGGAATCAAATAAATTAAATGTCTTGTTTTATTTCATAAATTTTGTGAACCACCTATTTTCTTTATCAATTTTTCTTTTTGTTCTTTTTTACTTTTATATAATGTATTTTATTTTAAAACAAATGTATTTTTTTAATTAATAATTAATTTTCTCTCCTCCTTTCTTTCAAAACAAACCTAAATCCAAATTTTATTCCAACCCCGCCTATAAACCAAACGGACCCTAATTATTATTCACAGTTTAAACAAGGGCAATTACATTGTATGATAGCAGCAAATACAAAGCATTGTTTTGAGATTTACAAACGTGAAAATATTATAAAACGATAAGATATATAGAAATATTAATTGAGCAATTTGTAATTGGTACCGAATCAATTATATGACATTTTATATTTGTAAACGAAATGAACTAATAAAAGCAGCTATTCGTTTCTTCACCTCGTTAGGATTAGCTCCAACTACCTTGTCCATCACCACGTCGTCTTGTTTATTGTCTAATGTCATCATTATAATTGTAGGCATGTATTTTATCTGCATCTTCTTCATCACACCCTATATATATTCATGGAAAGAGTAGTGATATAGATGATTAAAACATGCTATTAAAAACATGCCTAATCAATTAATTATTTGACATATGTCATATTAATTTTTCTCTTATTATCTTCATCATTAATCTTGGCAGTGTTACAATCTTACCTTCGTGTCGTTTGTTTTTTCCAAATAAGCATTTTTTCCTCTTTTCATTTCTTTTATGCGGAAGGCGGATGTTTATGTTTGTTTTTTGCGACGTGGGTCTTTTTTCACTTCTTTCTCTTCAAAATTTCGACATTATCTTTCACTTCTTACCTCTTCTTTCACAACCCCTACATCTCTTTCAATATCTTACATCTCTTTTATGTTTAGTCAGTCTTTTACGTTTTCGTATGTTTTTTTACGTTTTTGTCCGTTCTTTTACGTTTAGCCCGTTTTTCGTTTCGTCTCTTTTTTTACATTTTCGCCATTTTTTATGTTTTCGTCCGTTTTTTTACGTTTTCGTCTATTTTTTACGTTTTCGTCTGTTTTTTACGTTTTGGTCCATTTTTTATATTTTCATCTGTTTGTTTTACGTTTTCATCCGTTTTCATATAATTTTATAAGTTTTTTGTACGTTATTTTATCTTACCTAACAAAACGTAAGATAATGTAAGAAAACCAACGAAAACGGATGAAGACGAAAGAAAACAGACGAAAACGTAAAAAAATAGACGAAAACATAAAAAAACGTTCGAAAACGTAAAAAGACGAAACGTAAAACGATCGGCACTTAAAAAAAAGACAAAACGTAAAAAGATGAAACGGACGGCGTAAAAATGACGAAACGTAAAAAGCGGACTAAAGCGTAAAAATGGAAGAAAACGTAAAACATCTGGCGTAGAAAACAAGCGGCGTAAAAGAAAATACGACGAAACGTAAAAATACTAGTGAAAAGAAAAAGAAAGAAAAAGAAAAATGAAAAAAGACTTGATAACACAAAAACAAGCGGTTTTTGCGTATGAAGAAGAAATGCACCTCTTCTTTTGCGTGGTTTGCGGATGAAGGGTAAAAAAGCTGAAAAACAAACGAAAGTGTCTATATGTTTTCACTTTTTGTTTGTAAACGATCAAATCTTGGTTGGAACATTTGTATGATTTGTTTGAAGTACTTACTTTTAAATTAAGTTCTCGAGAACATTGGTCACGTAGTTGACAACTAAAGGTATGCATTAGATGAAATTGTTTTAGGAGCATATGCTTAAATATTCCTTTACAAAGTGTTGACACTAAAATATTAAGTAAAATTTAAAACATAAATTATATAGTTTAGGCGAGTATAGAAACCGCGACGCAATGGATTGGCTCAGAACTTATTTTGTGACGACACTTAAACTTCAGGTACATTTTTGCCAAGTTGTGAAACTTTGCATTTAATGTTCGGACTTACTTTGCAACGATACTTAAACCTCGGGACTGTTTTGCCAAGTTGTGAAACTTTGCATTTAATGTTTGACTTAACAGAACAACACCTAAACCTCGAGGCCATTCTTGCCAATTCTGAAACTTAGATAAATGCGAACACACGTGGCGTGACCACATCGTTCCCCGCTTTTTAGTTAATAGATATAATTATTACTCTATGTATTAAATTAATACACATTAATATATTATATTATATTATATTATACTATACTATATACTAACCACCATTTGGTGACGGGGTCAACAGTGATTTTTTACGGAGTCCGTTTTCACTTAATTGGCATTCTCATTGGTGGGTTTTTGATTAGCAGACAAATAGCAACCTTACACAGTGCCTTGCTGGACCAAGTGACAATCTCTGATTGGCTAAAGTGTGTTTGGGTTTCGACTGTTCACTATCTGTTTTCCGTAATTACACCGTAACGAACAAGAATCAGTTGTTTAACACATATCTTTCAAAAAAAAAAAAAAGTTGTTTAACACATCCTAGAAAATTCCAGCGCCTCTTATTCATCTTCTCCATCTTATCAAAAAACACACTAATTTGACCATCAAAATATCTTCACCAAATAACACACACTTATCTTCAACAAAAAACACACACTAATCTTCACCAAAAAGCGTCGAGGACCCTATACTTTTTTTTTTTTTTTTTTCTAATGTTAAAATCGCAGATCCAAAAACATACACACACACACAAAACAAATTTCAGTGACCCCAATCTTGCTGATCAACAATTACTTCATTAGAATCAGCTTTCAGATAAAAAAAATAAAAAAATTATCAGTTAATTTTTTATAAGAAGTTTGTCATTTTATTTATGGGTTTTGTTTAATTACCTTGGATATGAGAACTGGATTTATGTTTGTGACATTGTGTATTGAGGTTAAAATAAGAGATTGAAGTATGGAAAAGGTGATGATGGAAAAGCAGATTAAAATGTTCCCCCACCGCCTTTACAGGCATGTCACAGTGCATATTCCAACTTTCTTCCAGGTATTATTTAACATCCTTTACTCTTAATAAACCAGATTAAAAATGTTTACTTTTAGCTAATCCACGCTGGCCGATTTTGGGTTTACAAAACAGGTACTTCAAGTTTATACAAAAAAAATAGGGGTTTTAGTTATTCAATTTTATTTGTGTCATTCATAAGTTGGATTGTTGATTTTCAAAGAACTTTAAGCTTGATAACGAAGTAAAAAGAGTTTGTTCATAGGCAACGGCCTTCGGTAATCACGAACTGAACAAAGTAGGTAGAAGGTACGGAAGTTGTAGAGGTGTATAATTTATATATATATATATATATATATATATATATATATATATATATATATATATTTTAACGATTGAGAGTTATAGTCGTGTCAAATTATGAATTAAAAGTTCATGTCATTTGTTGTTTTAGTTTACCAACCGATTTTATTTTTAATTAACCATTTCAACTAAGTCCGTTTATGGTAGTTAGCTAATTATAGTTGAGTTGTTTTTCGTGCGAGTTACACTTATCTGTAACTATGGCCTTTGAAAACTTATACGTTCCTCTGATATCGTTAATTTTAGTGAAACTGATTTTAAGGGTTGTTAGGTTTGCCATTACAGTTATGTGCTCTTACGTGTTGCCAAACGTTTTAGTTTGTGACTTAAAATTGTGTGCATTTACGTGCTTATTTGAGGAATTATAAGTTCAGGTTATATGTTAATTAACTATTTTACTTACGTTAGTTGATTTTATTTTTCGAGTTATAGTTTTGTGAAGTTATTCGTTCACAGGTCAGGTGTGTATAATGAGAGAGGGACGGAGGTGTCGGTGGCAGAAGTTGTGCAAAATGTGACGAGGGTTTCAGGGAAGAGAAGTAGGAATGACATTGCTATGGCTGTTATTGGGATTAGTCAAGATGAGTTGACGAGGGAAGCGGCCGGAATGCTTTTTGGCATGTGTATCAGGTAACGCAGGTTTTCCATATAGAATCTGATTAATTTGGAGATTTAGGGGGTGTTTGGATGTGCCTAATCAAAAAAAAGGAAAAAAAAAAAACTAATCAAGATCCAAGTGCAAATTAGGATTATCGCAGAAGGTGGTTTTGCAAAGGTCTGTGATAAAGTTGGCACGCATACGGTAGCCCAGATTTGGCACAAAGGTATGTTTGTGACAACTTATTAACTTTACGATTCCCCATGCATATTGGAATTCATTCTTTTATTTGTTTATATCGTTATTGTACTTAAAATTGTTTATTTGATCATATATATCATAGTTGTCAGGATCCCGATCCCGATCTTGAGATCTTCTGATTTTACGATCTTGCAAGAAAAAAACGATCCGGATCCTACATAGGATCTTTGCAAGCTTAAGATCTTATAGGATCCCGATCTTGTTATCGATCTTAAGATCTAATCCGATCCGATCTTACTTTTTTCGGATTACAAACTAAAAACTACAAATTTATGGGTTATTTTTGTAGAATTCAAAAACAAAATGTTAATATTTTTAAACATTTTATAATCATAAATTAGACAACATTTATATAAACGTTCATAGTATTTTGTGGTCGTAATGAATTAGAATTTGTAGATTTGTATAAAATTACATAAACTATTAAAAATAACATTAGAGTAAGATCTTGAGATCCCGATCCGATTTTACGATCGCGATCTTTAGAAAGACAAAACGATCATGGGTAGGATCCCGATCTTGACAACCTTGATATATATATTTACCCTAATTTTGTGTATTTTGATTGTTATACTCCTTACTCATTCATGGATTTCCAAAAAATATATGTTTCTTATGTGATTCTCCACCAATTATGTACATACAGTGTTGTTACAATACTTTTTTTTTGCTCATACATGTTACTACATCATGGATGAAAATTCAAACAAAACAAAAATATTAGGTGATAGTAGCACTAAAGTTTTTGCATCCCCACAAAATAGTTATTGTCAGTTACGTAGAGGCTTCTTAAGAGAAAATCAATCACAAAACATATTGAATGATAATGGTAGACAACAATCGCTCAAACAGCCAAGAACATCAACACATAATTATAAACAAATTACATCAACCCTTAATCATTTACCAAAATATGAAATCTACAGCACAATATAGAAGTCGGCAACACACTTATGAAATTTTCAAGTGAGTTTTGATCTCCAATCTTACTTCCCTAATTTCCATTTGTATACACCAAAATTTAGGTTTTTTTTTTTTTTTTTTTTTTTTTTTTTTTTATATGTGATTGGTAGGCATGTGGCGTAACAGAAGGAGGCGGCTGCTGCATCCAACATGGCTGACGATTTCGCGACGAGGTTTGAATCCAGAGTAACTATGATCTACACGATGTTCTTATGTCGGTGCTTTTTTCAGCTGTCAGAGGGTCACCACATGTAACACAAAACGATGAGGAATGGAGGTGAAGTTAATTTTAGTTTTTTGAATTATATTATGTTTGTTTTTTATAAAGGATGTGAACAGTAGAAACAATCAATTTGATTTAGGATACCTAATTAATTAAGTTTTCAGTTTTATACTGAAATGAGTGCATTAATTTATGCTCAAATGGGTGGGTTTGGGTACCGAGATAAGGGCTGAAATTAATGTCTTTGGTTGCTAAAATTTGTGTTTAGGATTGCTTCTTTTTTGGGGCTTATGGCGTATAAGCAGAGAAACTTAGCAATTAGTAAGTAGGAGTGTTTGTTTAAGCTTACTTATTGCGCTTAGGTTTATGTTTAGTAAGTAGTTTATGATTTATGATAAAAACGCTAGGTTATATTGAGTGTTTAGCTAACGGTAAAAAGTGGAGAAAAAGCTTATAAAATTACTTAAGCTTAATAGTCTGACCTTACAAGTTTATATAGAATTAGTATTAGCAACTTCAATTTTCAGTTGTTGATCCAAATAGTAATTCTATAACCTTTTGAACAAGCAAAGATAGACAAGAACTCAATTTTCAGTTGTTTATTTAGAATTACTAAGGGCTAACATTAATTTTCATTGGCTACTTCTGTTTGTTGCAGGTATGTTCGATTTTAAATCAGCGTCCTGAAAAAGAATAAAAAAAATGAAAAAAACCTATAAACATTGCGACGTTGGACATTTAGGAAGAGCGCGGTCCTAAATAGATAATTAGAGGTTTGTTATCTTATGAAATTGAGCATTATGTACTGTGAAATATATGTGTGGGTTCATCATTTATGTATATGTAGTGTAGGCATTATACGCTCTGGGGTGTTTGGACACGTGCCTTAAAAGTAACTATTTGATACTGAATAATCAGAGATAGATAATTAGCTGTGATAAATGGGCTCTATGAAATAATGGATAGGCTTATGTTGTTTTACCTGTCAATAAACCGATAAATGAATTTTTTATGTTTAAAACAATCTTATTCCTTAAGAAGTTAATAAATGAAATGATAAAAAGGGCAATTTTAGAAATATGTTATTTCAGTTCATGATCGTTGTAATGTCAAACCATTTACTTTTATAAAAGACTATGTTTTTATGCTTTTTTTTACACATGTTTACTCAATCTACAATCTCTTTTTTTGTTAGGCCTTTTGTTAGTCTAAAATATCATAACAACCCAAAACAGCTAAAAGAAAGGCGTGCAACAGATTTGACCCTTTATAATTGCAGTTCTTGGCCAGGCAAGTAGACATAGCATGTGGTTGCAGCCATTGCGGGTATGCGGTGCCGCCTTTATAATTGCATATCTGAGCCTATTTTATCATCGTTTCATGAGGCGTGAATATTATATTCCTAACATTGGGCCGCTTTTTTGGGCTGCAAAGTTGGCCGTTTGTATCGGTAAATACTTTAAAAGCTTTTGTGATTCAGATTACAATCTGGTCAGCCGCCGAGCGGCTTTGAATGCTGATAACGAACATTTTTTTTTTCAGGGAATAAGGGAGCCCTTCTCTTGCCTCATACTACTACAGATGAACGTAAGCTAAAGTGAGGCCGTACAATTCACAATTGTGTTCTATTATGAAATGTAGTACCTGAAGGTATGCTGTTTTCGTAATCCGTAACTGTTAAAAATTATTTAACAAATTGATGTTTTAAATGATAAATGCCTTTTATATAAAAACAGGAAATAAGAGCAGAATGCAAGGCTTTTCAAAAGATCTATACTCTCGCACGAGAATAAGGCAAACTTATCATTGCAGCAAAAGGATTGGTATGTACTCGGCATGTCGTTAATAGATGATTAATGGAAATGCTTATCTGTTTAGGGGTGTGTCTATAATGTAGGTTGGTTGCTACATCAATAACAATGAAAAAAGTGACTTTAAGAAGATTATATGAGAGCATTTGAACAAACAGTATATGCAGGTGCGCGCTAATCTCATATATATTTGTATTTATACCCAAAAGCATGAATTCACAGCTGGAACTAAGCTCATCTGTGTCGTATTGTCAATCCCACTATGTATTACAGTTGATTTATCCCATTAAGGAAGTTATATGTAGCATAACTGTATGTTGTTAAAGAATATGGTTACTTTAAATGAACATTCAATACTTTGTTGCATAAATGTTATGTTTTTAACATTTTTGCATAACTCTGCACTAATACTTTTTTCATTTATATAGTATTTCCGCAGCAACGCGCGGGCTCACCCACTCGTTCAAATCATTCCTCGTTATCTATACTACATTATAAAGCATTTGGGACTTCCTATAAAAGGAAGTCTTAAAATTTTAAGACAAAAAATATTACTACTATAAAAGGAATATTAGAAAATTAATGTACAATTTGAAAATTTAAGTCTCATTTAAACCTTATAGTAACTTCTCAAATAATAATATATTTTAATAGAATTGTTTTTAAGAAAAGCTCACTAAACTTATAACTATCAATTTAATGCTAAAATTTGAAAAATAGAAGTGCCAAGTATTTACACTATTAATAATTTAGACATTCTACTTTTGAAAAACATATATCTACTGTGTTATAGAATAATTGGGACATGCTAAATAAGGAAGGTTTAAAATGAAAAATATTTGCTCCCCACAAAAATAATCACCGGGTACCTGCCGCCGCATTACGCGGGTACCCTTCTAGTATATACTAACACGCCAATCATGTATCTAATGAGATAAAATATAAATATATCGTCAATCAGACAATCACTATATGAAATATTTTAAGCCATCGTTAGATAGCGGTTGGGTTTATTTTTTTGATTCAAAGATAGTCGAACCAAATCTTAATAGAAAACCAAGCAAAATATGCAAATTTGCGGTTTAGTTTCTTAATGGGACAATGATTCGTACTTATACAACATATACTGAAATATAGTCGTAAATTATGTTACCATCGCGTCATCCACGTCAACGGATAAGAAGAGGGCATCTTTGAAAATCATAGCTTGTTCTTCAAATAATGGGTTCATTTCCATTGATGGCTTGCACCATGAAGCCGTAAAATACACTATCACCTTCAAAAGAAAAAACGAAACGTGCATTATTAATCAGTTATATCCTAACCGTTTCAAACGAAAGTACCAAAATTCTAGAAAAAAATAGTATGATGATACTTGTTTTGATCGAGACAGAAGTTGCATGTAACTTTTTTTTTGTTAACCATGATTTTTGACGTTTTGACCGACTATTCATGACACTTTTTAATTTTCAGAATACTATATTGGTGATATATATTTCTCTTTAGCAAAAACCAACTTTAGTGATGCATGTGTAATTATCCTTATATATTTAAAAGGCAGGAAGGTTTAACCCCATGAACAGTGTGTCGGTGGTCCATTGGACGGCAGAGATGTATACGATCTAAGATTTTAACGGACCATATTTGTTGCTGACACTGTTTAAACAACTGTAGACTAAACAGTCTTCTTTCCCTTATAATTCTGCCTTATAATAATTGGAGGGAAAATAAAATAAAATATCAAATGTTGCATTACATTACATTACATATCCTTACACAAACAAACAAAATAATACAATTTCCTGTAGAGAAGAAAATCTTATCACACTATCTAGAAAGTCCTTTTCATTGTTCTTTTCCCTGTCAAGCCATCAGCCTTCATCATATAGTTCCTGCTCTTGATACATCTTGGTCCTACTCAATCACAAAGAAAGACAAGAATTTCTTACTTTACAAAGGTTGTTTCCATGAACCCATATCATTTGTCATATATGTATATATGTATAAGCATTTATTTATTTATTTACTTTTACTTTGGGGTCATTTATTTAGGTCATTTAATGTTATTTTGCATGCAGGGTATTAGCTTAACCAACTTATTGTCACACAGGTACGTTAACACTCAAGGTTACCTTTTTGTATAAAGTTGCTTCTTTTCTTTTTTCTTTTCTTTTTTTTTTACCAAGTCTTATTAATATGTTTACTATGGTTCTTATATCCATCTACTTTTGGGGTTATTATTTAGGTCATTAATGTTGTTTTGCATGCAGGATACCAACTTAACCAAGTTATTGTTACACAGGTATCTAAACATTGAAACTTACCATTTTGTATAAAGTTGCTATAAAAAAAAGAAAAATGATGCATTATCTGTTTGTTTGTTGTCCTTTTTTTCAAGCAATACTTATACAATCAAATACCCCTAAAATAGTATAAACGAAAATACAAAAGATTCTACAGACTATTATATACAGATAATTGAATACCTTGATTAACTTCAAAAACAATCGATAAGGCGGATATTGAAACGCGCATAGACCAACTGACCACTAGATCTCTGGAACCAGTCATACGAAAAAGGAAAAAGATAAGAGGAAAAGAGATAAGCAACCCACAAAGAAAGGAAAAAAAAAAAAAAACTGGACCATACATGAAAATCCAATTTTTTTCAAAAATAGGCCCAACAAATTAGGAAAAGCCCAATACCTTTTACCAAACTAAATTTAAAAAAAACACATTTACACATTTACCACATTTTTAAACAAAAAATATGAAACAAAACTATACTCTACTAAAAAAAAAAAAAAAAAAAAACAGAACTAAAGCAACGCATGCTTGCAACCCCGCTCGTTAAGAGAATAATTCATTAGGTGTACTATATGTGCAACAAGCTAAATTTAACCAAAGCTGATATGTCATGTCTTTTTAAACATCTCGAATAAAAAGAATAACTACTAGTAGATAACTAGAAACAGTATATATAACTTACAGGTGAAGCTTGATACATAGGTTTAGATGTAATGAGATCCCATGTTTCTTGAGAGCATTCCCAACAATAACACCATAACATCAATAACACCGTCCACGTCAGCGCCACATCAACTTTAACATTTCACCTTAACATCCTCAAAAAACACCCACAACAATAACATCCCAATAACATCAATAACATTCCCAACAATTTACAAAAACAACCCCTCATTTAGGGGCATAAATGAAAATAAAAAAAAAAAAAAAAAAGCGGCGTTGCTACATAACGCCGACCACTTTCCTTGCTAACGCCGTTGCTCCAACAATGTTAACGGCTTAACGCCCTTTTTTTGGTTTTAACGCCGTTAGGGCGTTGTGATTCGCTCTGAGAGTCTATTTGCATAACTCTAGACTTGACAAACTTTTCAACCATATTTTCTAGTTTCTTTCTTGCCAATTATACTTGATGCCTATGGGCTTTTACTATTTATAGATGGTTTGACGGAGAATAATCTTGCCAATAGTGTTTGAAATTTGTTTTAAGTTGTTTGAAGTCAGCTTAACATATTTTATATTGTTGGCTATGTAAAGTAACAACTCATTCTAAACGAGTTATTTTTTTAATTGAGAGTTAGCATACTCCTTTCTTCCGAATAGACTATCTTGGTCTTTTGATAAAAAAATTAGCATGTCACAAATCATTTAAAGATACACTTGCATCATCTTCTTTGGACAAGGTTACACTCCAAGAATAGTTTGCAAGATTTTTTGAATAACCATGGTTTTCGACTTTTTTAGTGACTAATTTACGGAATTTAAGTTTGTACCACACAGACTTGAATCGGATAAATCTCTCCTCTTTTAAAAGGTTGACATGACCAAATAATTTTGTTTGTATTAAACAATGTTTGAACTTGTGATCTCTCACTTTAGTTATTAATCTTAGTGACAAATTTCTTTAATAATTGGCCACCCCTGATGGTTTTAAGTCGAATACATTTAGGTTTTCAAAAGCGTTTCCATCAAACTATGTGCTAAGTTGATAATTATTGGCGGAAAAAATGTATTGTCACAAAATTGGTCATTTGAACACTAGAACAAGCCTAATATATACATTTAATTAATGTTAATACAAGTGGGTTTACTCCATTGTATATGACTTTTCCCATATAAATCTTCCATAAAATTTGTCTTGTGAGGCGGCCTGGTTAAATCCGCCACATCGCCTTTTCTCTCCGACGACCGACGACGACCTAATTCTGTGATTGTGACCGAGATTTTTTTATTCAAATATTTTTAAAAACAAAATTAAAATTCATTAATAAAAATACTTAACATTACAACAATAATTAAAAACTTAACGTAATAAAACGTAGCGTTATAATACTTATTAAAACGCAACTTAATAATCTAAGGTGTAACGTTCTTTGATTGAGGCCTTAAGTTGTTCAAGTTCTTGTAGTTGTCGTGCGGGCATATTTGGGTCGAGAGGTGTGTTGTAGAAAATTAAATCTTGCGTCCGGGTTGATTGTCTTGCCATTGCAAGTGCTGACGTTGAGCTCAAGTTTCTCCCTTTTTACTCTTCTTCGCCTTGCCGCTTCTCTGCAAGCTCCATCTCTTGTTGCTTCAACTTTATGTATTCCGCTTCCATATTCTTGGTTTTTCCTTATTTGACTTTTGATCTTGAAAAGTTCTCGGCCATATTAGTAAGAAATGAAGCGGGTGCCTCGTGTGATTTCTTCTTGGTTGCGTCACGACCTTTTGGTCGTGATTCTCGAGTCTCTTCTTCTTCGAATCATCCACCTCTGGGGATGAAAAAGACCTTTGTTGACCCCAGGGTGGTTTCAAAGTCCCGGATTTCTTCCGACTAGTCTTGGTGAAATTAGGCATCTCAGCAGTTTTCAAGCGAATGCCCTCTCAAAACTTTCCAACACTCCTTCAATGTAAACTCATGCTTGTGAAGCACACGGTATTCGTTACAAGCCTTTTCATAGTCGTCTTTGTCATTCTCACCGCTTGTGATTATCTTTGATATTATCCATAATTGCACAAAAGAAACCAACCTCGAACGAATCCTACCCTTCCATTTGGTCACATGGAGTCGTAGGTTCTTGTTGAACCGGTTCACTTTCAAAGCACGCTATCACCTCATCCCAAAACCCACTCCGGTTGATAGAGTTCCTCTTTCCGAATTTTCGACACATGTACCCAAGCTCTACAAAGCGCGACTTCTTCCGTTTTTGTCCATGGTACGACGGGTGCGGTTGCAACATTCTTTCCTCGCCGCTTCCCTTTGTAGCCCGTTTGTAACCTTCTTTGATTTGACGGGTGACGCTCTTCGACATCGCCTTCAACACGAATAGAACCGTGGTATGAACCGTGCCGAACCTTGTCCCATCGAAGCATCTTGAGTCGGTATGGACCTTGTCCCACCGAAGCATCTTGAGTCGGGTATTGTTGAGACGTGAAGCATTGAGCGGAGGAATTCCATAAATGCTCATAATCCATATCAAGATTAACACATGAAGCGGTGAAAGCGATTGATTATGTTGGGAAGATTGTGAGAAATCCATGTTAGGATGATATGACGAACCGCTGGTGCTTGGTTTTGATTGATACTCGGACGACCGGTGGGAAATATGGACGATTGACGTAAAATGGGTTTTGATTAAGGTTGGGTTGTGGTAGTCGTGTTTGATAATTAAAACCCGCTTGAAAGCGAACATCCCGATTTTGTTGTGGTGTTAAACCGGTTAATTGAAACGGTGGATCCGGTGAGAAATTCAAGTTCGGGAATTTTGGGAAGTCGGGATCGTCGGGTTTTGAATGGGAGTTTTTCTTTGTGACATGATGATTATTGAAGATTTGAAGAAGTTGTTTGAATTGTGTTTGAAATTGTGTGTTTAAAAATGTGTTTGAGGTTGGTATTTATAATGTTGTAAAAGTGGTAAAGTTTTGAAAAAAAAAAGGTTTAAGCTTTGTTTATACTCGGTTGTCAAGCCAACCGAGTTTGTCTCCTCTTCCCCAACCGACGAAGACCGACACCTCCACAAAGGGAGGACCGATCACGACCGAGGCAACCAACCGAAGGTTTTAACCTCCACTGCGCATAGCCTCCACTGCGCATAGCCTAAAAGGGGTTCTACTTTTGACCTTGTACTCACTTTTGAATTTTATAACATTAAAAGGGGTTCTACTTTTGACCTTGTACTCACTTTTGAATTTTATAACATTATTCTTTCTTTTTGAAAAGATATGACTTCAAAAATTTTCATGTATTGATATGAAGTTGCTTAGACGGTTCACACCAAAAAAACTATTTGACTTATTTTTCCGTTAATTATATTTACAGGACTTTGATCATGCTCATATGTGATTTATGTTTATGAAAATTTACTGAAATATCATATCTTTTGAAGTTTATTCTTGAACCATTTGAGCAACCACAAACGGAACTTGCTTCACTCGAACAACTAGAAACACTGAACAACCTACAATCAAGTCCAGAGCCATCCGCTCCACCGGTGCGGATCTCATTAAGCTCGGAGGACACAAGCAACGAGACAAAATTGCTTGAGAAGAAAAAATACTCGATTTTGAAAGAAATAATAATCTCTGAGTTAATAGTTTAGCTCCTGAAGCTAAAAGTAACATTAGTTAATAACCCTACCTCATTCACATTCAAAAAGGATAAAAGATGAAGGTACACATATATATTCAAAATGTAACCCACATAATTAATAGTATAACGCTTAAAGAATAAACAACATACTTACAAGAAGGCATCGATTGATTTCAGACTGAATCAATATCAAAGTGTACAAATTACATGTTACATCACTATATTTTCGGATAGATAGGAGATGAGCTAATGGATATAATACATGACAGAGTAAGTATGATTGTACAAGAAGATAGAATTAGCAACTTGCCACATGGATATTATCCATCTCATTTTCTCCGTCCTTGACATGAAATATGTTATTCAAACTAGTGCTGTGTCTCGGAAATGAAATCCTATTTGGACTTCAAAGTTTCAAATGAATTTAGATAGCGACTTGTTGGCAGAAGTTGCCTCAGTTTGCTAAATTTGTAAAGCAAGCACTTTCTCACCGCAACATCCTTAAAAGAAGTTTCTGTTGTCGAGCTCAAATTCACAAAAGTAGTGACCCAATTTGTTGTCTAATCAACTACTAGGCAAGTGACTATGATTAGTTGATACTCTAAAACACCTTACCCTTCTGGTCAATAAAATATGCTGCTCAATAAGTTTAGATTGAGATTTTCAGTCCTTAGAAACTAAGTTTGAAAAGCGTCCAATTTGGTGATGATAGTTATAAGTACGCCAACCTGACTTCGAGGTGTGTGAACTTAAAGGAGCTTGCGTCACATCACATGTGCATGTATGGGCTTGGAGATTTTCAATATTTGTGCTCCACAACTTTCTCATCTCAAAATTACAGAACCGTATGCATTTCAAAAACCTTGGAAAGTGCTTTCTACTCAACTTGAGAATTTGACGACATCAATCAAGGCGTCTTAAAGACCCTCTGCTTCGCTTCGATTCTCAACAGTTGTCCAAAGACAGCTTTAAATCTTCAGAGAACGTGAATTTTTCTGTGTTATTAATGCTCTGTGCTACTCAAATGAAGGAAGTGTTACTTCGAAGGCTGTATATACAATGAAATATATGTAAATATTTGAATAGACCAAAAGATATTAAAATTACAGGCTTAAATATTTGAAGTTTTCTATATTGAATTACGAAAATGACTTTCTAAAAAAAAAGTATATAAATCAGCACTATAGTATGCACATGGCATTAGGACAGCTATGCAAAACATATTGGGTTGATTAAGGACACATGCATCAGGAGAAGATATAGAACAACAAAGAAAGAGATAACATCAGGGCCTTCATGTTTTACTTGTACTTAATTAACTAGTAATAAAATTCACTTGCACTTAGATACTAAACATAGGGTGCAATAAGTAATCACTTTGATCAAAATCACACAAGTTCAGCAAAACATATTATTATCAACAGCTTGTCAAAGTATGCTAGAATTGAAACTGTCAAAATCATAGGCAAATGAATCATTTCAAGGCAAGAAATGTAGGTGTATCCAATTTTTTGATTCAAATATAGCAGAGATATCCCTCTTTATATTTAGCCCCTAACCTCACCACAGACCATATATAGCAGTTCAACCCATTAAATGTTTTTTAAGCATTTCTGATATGCTACAAATTTACCAATAAAACGCAGAGACCAAATTAGAACATCTAATAGATAGATAGGTGGACATCGGAACGTTACAAGCTAGTCAAGTGACCCAATATCCTAAACACATACCCTATAAACAGAAGGAATTAGAGGTAACCTCAAAGTGCAACTGAGCTGACATTAAGAACCTATGGTCAATTAAAGAAATCAAATAGGTGATCTAATCACAAGCTACTGTCAAGATTTACACCTTGAATTATTAATATGTGTAACTTTCTCAGATAAATAAACGGCCAAAAGTCACAACCAAGTAATGAAAAAAAGTATGACAGAAATAGAAAGATCACAAAGTCATGTAAATACCTCAGTGGGTAAATCCATGATGAAAGTGGCACTTGGCGAGTTCGTAAGGAAATAATTTCTGACTTCAGTGACCACAGTTGATGAGTGCACAGTCCTTACGCTTAAGTCACACCGTGTCTATCATCAAACACTTATAGTTATCGAATGGACAGTGGTCATGGAGAACTCTTCTGAATGATGAATTGATGATAGAACCTAGAAACAAAAAACCAAAAAATTAAAATACACACAAAACATAAAAAGAAAACAGAAATGTCTTCATACACATACAAATAAGGATAAGATATGATGCAATAAATACATGAAGCAATTTTCTCTAGTAACACGTTTGTAATTCATTTTAGTTTTGTAATTACACATTAGGATACCTGTCCTCTTATATAAACGTCTTCTTCTAGCTTATAATTGTAAAAATCAAAATTCTAGTACTGAATTATTTACTTTAGTGGAACACCTCTGAATTTTATCCCCAACATTATAAACGTAATCAAAGACTAACTAGTTGTGATGTATAATAACAATAAGGATTAAGGACAGTAATTAGATATAACCATAACATTTAAAATAAGAGGTGTAAGGTGTTATATACCTCAATGATATTCACAAGGAGAATAAGAACTCGGGTACATGAAGTTTCTAATTAAGTAGCACACGAACATATTCACCTTCTTCATAAACGAATGACACAACGAGTGCCGCTTTCTCTAGAGAATCAAAGCCATGTGTGGACAACCAGAGAATGTTAAAGCAAGGATGGTTATTAAGAGTAGCCCGTGACTGATGTCGCCAGAGTCACAAGTTGAGGAGAGACCACTTTCAAAAGCTTTCGGAATACATCGGATTTTGTAATCATGAGATTAGAAAGTTGCGAAGCACACATATTGATAATCTCCAAGCCATACACGCACATCCAGTGTAAAGTAAACTCCTTTAAGTTCACACTAGGCTCTTATCACTATCATCACCAACTTGAACGTGCTTCACAATTAGTTTCTTAGGACTGAACTTGGTATGAAGCAACAAATTCTATTAACTGAAAGGGTTAGGTGTTTCTTAGGACTGAACTTGGTATGAAGCAACAAATTCTTACAAGTTGGGTGAATAGTCTACGGATATGAGATCAAAGGGGGGCTTCTGCAAGGTTGTAGCAAACTAAGGCAAAACTACGAAGGAAGCCACTAGTTAAACTAATATGAGACATCAAGTCCTCATAGGACTCCAAATCAGAGACATTGTACTAGTCTAAATAACATATCTCATGTAAAAAAAAGAAAATGAGATTGATAAGATCCATGTGGCAAGGCTTATTGTATCTTCATATGCAATCATACTTTCTCTTTCATGCATCATACTTAAGATCCATTAGCATCTCAGCACAATCCGAAAATCTACTAATGTGGCTCGTATTACGTAACCCTTTGATGCGTCTTTAGTCTAAAATCAATGCCTCTCAATTGTTTATTCTTTGATTTAATTGGAATTTGAAAAACTTCAAATATTTTTAAGAGTAGCAGCAAACCTGCTACTCGCCTACTCTTAAAAATATTTTGTTTTTCGGATTCCAATTAAATCGATGAATAATTGGAAGGGTCGGAAACAATTGAGTCAAGGCTCACTTCCCCGGGTACCTGAACAGGAAAAACCACATCCGGTTAGCAAAATTATTATATAGTGAAACAATAATTACTGTAATACAGAGTAGCTAACATTGCAAAAAAAACGACTAAATCACACTAAATGATTCCCTACATCGCGTTAAACTCATCATAATCAAGTGTGCATCGCATTTATATCAAAATGAAGTCATTCCAAAAAATCAAGCAATTATCAAAACAGATTTCATAACTTTAACATAGCAAAGTTCAGAAACACAAATATTAAAAATCAAACTAGCCAAAAAAATTACTAACTAGAAAAAGTATTATAACTGGACTTGTTTTAAAAATTAAAAAATGAAATAACACATGTTGATCTAGATCTGTATAACAACATAAGTATACAACATCTATCAAATGTTAGCATTATATTATTCTACTTAAATATAAAAGATCATAACTCTTATCAAGACAATTAACAACAGTTAAAAAACAGAGTATAAGAATAAGAATTAGCTGTAAAACTTACCCATCAATTTTGATAGCCGCCGTCACCCTGGTGTTTTGTGATGTAGGGTTATATGTTTTATGACCATATGGGGCTTTTATATATACATTTTTGTGTGAAGGATATTATGCTTTTATTAGGTAACAGAATTTTTTTAAAATAAAGAGTAAATTACACGGTTAGTCCTTGAGGTTTGCGTCGACTACAACCGTTCGTCATTTGACCCAAAAAATGCACCGTTCAACCTTAACGGGCAAACGTTGTCCGTCGTTTGTCCGTCTCTCTAACGACGTTTACCAACGCACTACTCCAATGTGATACCCATATGAGGGCATTTTGGTCAATTTAGTCATTTATTTTTGTCATTAATCTTTACTATTGTCTCACATGTGCATTACACACTTGGTCCCACCATATGTCACCACACAAACCTCACTTACTCATTTTATCTTTAACCCGTCATCTTATCTCCCATCAGCTCTTATCTTTCCTTTAAGCCATTCAATCTACCACTATGATATATTCATCTATAATCGAACTCCAACAACAATAAAATTTAGCCTAACTCAAAAAATAAATTTCAAAACAAAATTTAACCCAACTTTAAAATATCCGATTCACATAATCATCAAATCAAAATTTGCAAACATTATTTATCTTCTGTCTTCACTTTCAACCTTCTATGATAATTTACCGTATCATCTATCATCATAATTTCTTCTATTTTTATATTCCAAACAATAACACACACATTCATTGATCATCAATAAGTTTTATACTTATAAATAGAACTTATAGTTAGCTTTACTTTACCGAATAACAAACCACGTGAGGGCAATAGAAAGGGCACGGCGGGGTGGTTATGGAAATGGCGTGCACAACGATGATTTGTGAATCTGACACTCGCCACAACTTAAAATCATCAAAATCACAAAAACACACCAAAACCAAACAAACTTATATCTACAAAACAATCCTAACTCATATCATTCCATAAATCTTGAAACTCAATCTCAATCAGTAAACAACTTACAATTTCAAAATCAACCCTTTTGTTCGTTTATCCAAGTCACCCCATTAGTCCTTTGTTTTACTCACTATCAGATTCGGTTTGGTCTCGAAATGGTTTGATTTATTATTGTAATTTGTTTCATGGGTTTGACTCAGATATCTAACAAATGTCACGGGTAAGGTTTTTATTTATTCAAATCGATGATGGGTATGTCTAGATCTTTAAAGATCTTTTCTTGAAATATAAAACCCGAGATCTTGAATTTGAATATTGTTATGCTTTTGATTCACATACTAAGTTTACATTATGTGGGTTTGAATTATTTGGATTCGGATATTAAAGATCGAGAGTGTTTTATGATTTTGTTGGCAAGGATTTTCATTTTTATGGTTATGGGTATAGGTTTGTAAGAGATTTGCTATAAGTTTCGGCGATTTTCAATTTTGTATGGTGATGGATATTAAGAACTTAAAGCATAATATAACTTCTAAAATCAATATACTGTGAATCTGCTGGTGTCGTCGGAATCTGTCATACGGAATCTGGGTGTTGCTATCCATTTCGGTCTTTGGTCTTAATCGGTGTTTTGATTTTACTTAATTGTGTTTTCAAGTGTGTTTAGAGATTTTAAAATTTAACTTTGATGTTGAGATTTGATTCGAAGTTGTTTGTGGTTTGAAGTAAGTGTTGAATGAAAGAAGATAGTGGTGGGTTGGTGGGTAGTGATGGATATGAAGATGTATAAAAGAAGATGATGAAGTTAAAATATGAGGGGGAAAAAGACTGATATACCCTCACATGGGTGTCACATGTGTAAACTTAACGACGGTTAGTGATGTCCGTTAGAAGGAGGGACAAACGGCGGATAACGTTTGCCCATTAAGGTTAAACGGTGCATTTTTTCCGGTCAAAAGGACGAACGGTTGCAGTCAACGCAAACCACAATGACGAACCGTGTAATTTTCTCAAAAATAAGAAATGTGTGAATGGTATTTTCCCTTTATTACGGTAACATGAAGATTATGTGAATGATATTTTCCCTTTATTACGGTAACAGGAAGATCATGTGAATGATCTTTTCCCTTTATTACGGCAACAAAAAGATTGTGTGAATGATTTTGTATTTTTGTGCCTTTATTACGGCAACAAATTTCATTTTTAAAAATTAAAAATGTTGTACGTTGTCAAAATATCTTTTTGACTTTGAAAACATAGGTAGGGATGGCAATGGGCGAGAAAAAACCCATAACCCGCAGACGTGAATGGGTGGGTAACTCATAAAATTTAACCCATGGTGGGTCGTGGGTAAAAATTTGTACTTGTCGGTGGGTGATGAGGCGTGATGGGTAATGTATACCGTTATGGGTAAACCCATGACATTCATTTAAAATACCCACGGGTATACCCGTGTGTGCAGAAAACCCATTTGTGTTAGACTAAAATTTATTAATTTGTGAGGTTGTTGGTATATATTTAATAACTACAACTCTTTAGAAACAGTTTCTTTGAGTTCCAAGACCAAAAAGTGAATATGAAATATCAAACCATCAAAGACATATTGGCGTACTTTTTTTTAATAAATGGAGGAGGATAAAGAGGTATGAGTTAACTTATTATGTAGTGCTTTCACAGTTTCATACCCTTCCATAAATATTTTGATATAATTCTTTTTCTTATATGTGTATATCTAATGTATAATAGATTTATCCTTATTTGATAACAAGACATCATAAGGGTGATGACATCAAATAATCCCGATATTTAAGTTACAATTTCCCTATTATGCTCATTATTTGTATCGTTTATATGGATATATGCTATGATTTCTTTATATTTCGTTTCCAGGTTATAAATGAGCATAGGAACTAAAGAGACGCGAAATTGGAAAAGGACTTACAAAGATACACATTTTAGTATGCTGATTGTGAAGAGGTTATGGCGTAGTTCCACTCTCCATTTACCGTAACTGTGAATTCAAACATAAAGACCAGGTCAACGTTAACTATGGATTACAGCGTAACTACCACATAAGGTTACGCCGTAATATTCTGAAGACTTAGAGATTCTTATGACTAAGAAGGTTACGTTGTAACCAATGTATGAGTTTACGTCGTAAAAGGGAACAGAAGGTGACCGATGATATTGACGAGATTACGACTTAACCAAAATGAAGATTACGGCGACATGAAACCCTAGAGGTTACGGTAACTACCCATCTTAGTTACGCCGTAAATATCTATTATTGGATAAGATTGTGGATGATTACACTAGTTACGACGTAACCACAACTCAAGGTTACGCCAGTAGCTATGTCGAGCCTATAAACACTAACCTTATTTCCAAAGATTTTCACATCCTTTTCACCACAAACCACCGAGAACAGTAAGGTTCCACAAGGACGATCTACAACAACATACGGAGCAATTTCTAAGGGAGAAATCACATCATAACATCAATAAGTTTTAGCGATTATCATTTCTTTTACATTTACGATTCATGTCTTTCATTTCCATGCAAAACATTGAATGTAGTGTTCTATTTAATATGATCGGCTAAGCACCTTTGGTGCTAGCCTAGTTATGCTTCCTTTCATCTCTTGATTATGTTTTTGTGCTTTTGTTATTGCTTCTAGTGTGTGCATGCATAGTTTTTCGATAGATCCTCTAGTTTTGGTAGTTTTGAAGACCAGTTGTACTTCTTGCACTAGGAGAATTGACCATAGGACCCTAGTGTGTGGCCTAAGTTCCGAGAGGTCGGGCCACACAAAGAAATAATCTATCATGTAGCGGTAATTAATGACTCAAACTAGTCTATCATACTTCAGCTTACTACAAAAAGTAGTACTTTTGGTTCCGGAAAGGATTCTAAGGAGATAAGCTAGGCGAATTGACCATAGGAGTCTAGTGAATCTTATGCCTCACTTGAAGCGATAGAAGGCTTAATTAGAAAACATAGTCATTACTTAATAGGATGAATAACTAGGCTAGTACATTTCTCCCTATAGATTTCAGTTTTATTTTATTTTGTCATTTCATTTCTATTTATTAGTTTAATTAATCAAATCAATCAAAACCCCCTTTAAAATGTAACATAGACTTAAGTTAGAATCCATACACATAGCTCTTGGGACGACCTCGACTTTACCGAATACTACACTACACACGATCGGGTACACTGCCTGTGAGTGCATAAGGTAGACCATAGGTAGACAAGACTATTACAAATATTAAAACCTGGTTAGAAATCATGCATCAAGTTTTCGGTGCCGCTGCTGGGGATCTATATTTGGATTTTTGTTTAAGTTTTAATTTTAATATTTTTGTTTTTCTAAATGTCAGGATACAAGACTCGAAGTGCTAGACCGTTCCTTGCTACGCCATATGACAATCCAGAAAGGCAATTTTGGTTTAAAAGGAACAATACCCCGATCTCCGTTCATAATATCTTCTCATTCTATGAATCTGAGCACTCAGATTCTAAACCAGAATCAAATGAAGAACTTCACATTGATGGACTTACCATGGAGCAATATCTGGGAAGGACAAATGTGAACTGCAAAAGGAGTTTTGATACAACACCTAACCTTGGGACTAATGGATTTTTTATTCCAAGCCAACTCATCCAAGAGCTACATGACAAACAATTCTCTTGAGACAAGTATGAAGATGTTTAGGAACATGTGAAAGAGATTTTGTACATATGTTGCCTTTTTAATATCCCAAACATCTCAAAATATTCACTTATGCTCAAGGTATGATATCCCTAACTGGAAGAAACCTTATATCAAGCTAGGGAAATATATAACGAACTACTTTAACGATGCCTAACACATGACCTCAATAGACATCAAATGCTTTACATATTTTACAGAGGTCTAGATGTCGAGACTCGCCAACTTCTTGACTCTCAAAGACCAATTCCAGGGATGACGCCAGACAAAGCTTGGGATTCTATCCAAAGGATGGATGACCACTGTCACAAGTGGCATGTTGAAACTGGGTATGGACCTAGGGATAATTTTAAACACATGGTTATGAAGACTATGGTCAAAAGAGATTATGGCCTAGCATTTGAGAGAAGAAAGCAGAAAGAGAAGAGAAGCCCAAAAGAAGGAGGAAGTGAAAAGCATGGTTGATATAAAAGAAAGAGTTAGCATTGAGGATCTAGTCTCAAAATACATCGAGGAATCCACCAAGAGGCAAGCACGGGAGGAAGAAATGATGAAAAAGTTTGTTGAGAGCATTATTTCGTCCCTCAGGGCTCACGATGTCGAAATTAAAAACCTTGAGAGGAAGGTTGAACAATGCGCCCAAGCCATAAAATATTTTTTGAGCATGCAAAATATAAAAAAGAAGATATTGTCAATACAGTAACTAGCGAAGAAACAAAGTTTGTAGCTGCTGAGGAAAATCCAAGTGAACCAAATACATTCTCCGGGAAAGTCAAAAGGAGACTTGTCAAAGAAAAGCTCATTCTCGAAGAATTGGGAATTCTTCCGGTTAATGTACCTTTAATTGATTCAATTAAAAATAACTCTAACGAAATTCAATTTGTGCAAGAATTAATCAATAAGAAAGGTAGCTTCGAAGAGATTGCATTAGTGAAGCTAAATGCTAGGTGTTCTGCTGTTTTAAGGAACGAATTACCTCCAAAGGAAAAAGACCCTGGGAGTTTCACTCTTCCATGTCTTATTGGTAAACTTGAAATTAGCAATGCATTAGCAGACTTAGGAACTAGTATAAGTATTATGCCCTATTCTATGTTCTTGCGTCTAGGAGTTGGAAGTTTAAGACCTATCAAAATGGACATTGAAATGGCAGAAAAATCCATGCAATCCCCCATGAGAATTATGAAAAATGTTTTGGTAAAAATTGATAGATTTGCTTTTCCAGTAGATTTTGTTATTTTAGAAATTGCAGAAGATGACAAAATCCTTATTATTTTGGGAAGACCTATGCTGGCCACTGCTCATGCCAAGGTTGATGTGTATGGCAAGAAAATGACCCTTGAGGTAGATGGGGAAATTATAACTTTTAGGGCTAACGAGATTATTTCTACCCGAAAAAAAGTTTGTGTGTTAAAATAGGTTCCAGGAACTGACAACTTTGAAGACAACCTGGAGGCATTTTTGATAAATGAAGCTCCAAATAATTCTACTGAACACAAGGACGTTTCTTTTGGAGAAGATTTAAATGTTTTTGTTGAAATGAAGAAAACGTTGAAGGTTTAGGAATGGGGCTGGAGGATTTCTGCAATGAGGTCGATATGATTCAATGGGAAGATGATTATAAGATGATAGTTTCACCACTTGGGAAACCTGTTTTCTTTGGAATAGGAGCTAGGATTTACCACAGTTTATCCTTATAATCTTCAACTCTCATTCAAGATTGATTTCATGGATTTCCATCCTTTTATTAACACGAGCTCACCAGTGAATATTATGTTCAAAGAATGTTATAACCAAATTATGAAGAAGGAGCTTGAATATAAGGGGAATAATTTCCTTGGATTTGCCACTAATATTCACATATTCGTGGGGGTCTACACTTATCTCGTAGACTTTATGATTCTTGATGACATGAGTGAGTTCGTGGAAGACGCCTGCCAGGTGTAATTCTTGGAAATCCTTTCAAGATGGTGTCCGGATTAGAGGAAGATATCAATAAGGGAACTGTGTGGCTGAAAAACGGAAATGACAAGACAATCTTGAAAATGCCGAGAACCGTAACAAATTTTAGGATCGGACGAAAAAAAAAATTAAGCACGGCCAAGCCACTTCTAAAATCGATGATGAATATAAAGCCAACGGCCACAATCATCTATGTCAAAAGATAAAAGAATTCTACAAGGATGCTTGGAGCTTGAGATGAATATAAAAGGACGAAAAAGTCATTGATTGGATACACCGTGGACATGTTAGCTTCTATGAAATGACAAATGGCCATTTTTGATTCGGGATTTGAGTCTAACTTAAAGACTCAGAAAATAAGATAAAGATGCTATTTCAGGAGACAACCCAAATTATCCTTTTTCTTTTCCTTTTTATTAGTATTGTTGGGTTTGGTATGTTTGTTTTTAATTTTTGCAGGAATTGGAGCAAGGAGGATAGCGTAAAGCTCTCGGAAGATAGAACCATTCTAGAATTTTACATTCTATGCAGACTTTACGTCGTAACCTCAGTTTATTGTTGCGCCGTAACCATCTTCTCGATATTGGATGGCTCAAGGTTTCATGAATTACGGCGTAACTCAGAAATGAGATTATGTCGTAACCTGTCCTATAACAATTTAAAGTTTAAGCTTATTTACCATAACCTTGTATTAGTTCTAAATGAACTTTGTGAGTGTGTTCCCTGTAAACCCTCATGAGACTTCATCGTCCACTCGGGACACCGAGTGGTTTAAAAGGCTTTTTGCATGCGCTATAAATGCAACTTCCAACAAAAGTGAGTTCGTTTTTATTTGTTTTATTTTACTTTTTATTTTAGAATTATGCTTGTTGGTAGTGTTTTGATTTCAAGGAATTGAAGTTTGCTCATGGAGGCAAGACGAAGGCACGCGTTTCAACGTGACCCTTCTTTCATTTTAGAGCAAAGTTCAGGGGAGTTCTCGTTCTATATCTACTTTTTCCTCTTCTTTATTTCATGTTTAGTAAAAAAGAGACTTTGTACATTTCAAGTGGAGGGACGGGAGTAGAATTATAACTTGAATTTGCTTGCCCTCATTTTTCTAGTTTATTTTAAAAAATTATGTCATTTTTAAAATTTTGAAATGTTTTTCCTAACCTAACTAGAATAGACCTTAGCCGAGCACATTATAACCCTTGATTTCCATGGTAAGATTTAGCCTTTTCATTTCCCCATATTTTACCCAAATCCACCAAATATCAAGTGTTCTGGTAGTGTTTAAACTTTAGAACTTGGCCTTTACATCATTTCGAGACCATAGACGAGTAGTATCTTCGAGTTAGCTTGATACATTTGGATGAAACAATTCGAAAAGGCAATATTTTAGGATTAACACCCAAATAGCCCATATATGTATAATTGTGTGCGTTTATCGCTAGTCACCCTCGACTCTTCGACCCTCGTGTTATAACCCTTTTTGTTGCACTCATCTTTAGTGCAAGATACCCCTAGATACACCCTTTCGAGCCAATCTTTTTATTTCATACCCTTATCAATATTGTTTTGATACACCTATTCGCCTTAGCCTACCGTGTAGTCTTAGCTCATGATTGGAAAGT
The DNA here is from genome assembly GCA_022545495.1 of Chrysanthemum lavandulifolium. Lineage (NCBI taxonomy): Eukaryota > Viridiplantae > Streptophyta > Magnoliopsida > Asterales > Asteraceae > Chrysanthemum > Chrysanthemum lavandulifolium. The sequence goes on along the minus strand of CM040242.1, from coordinate 51,733,962 downwards.
CATCATTTGTTCAAATTTAAGATTTAAGTAGAGAGATTCGGGAATCATGCCTACGTCAAAGACATATATTTGAAGATTATTGAAGACCCCCCAAAGTTTCTCAAGTATGATTCATCTCAAGTGGGGTGATGACATTATTTTATGAAGTTATGATTCAGAAAATAATAAGAATAATAATAATAGTTTTTAGTAGGGTTTGTTTTGCTATTGCTAGAGGGGTGGGAGCCCAGTTAGTTTCTCGGCTCCCCACTAATTTCTTGTAATTTCCTATGATTTTCTAATGAAATAATAATAATAATAATAATAATAATAATAATAATAATAATAATAATAATAATAATAATAATAATAATAATAAAATAAAAATAGTTTGTTATTTATTGTATGAGAAGTGATAGTGCAAACTTTGTAAGCACTAAGTTGATATAAGCTTAATGGATTAGTATCGAGGAGGCCACTTCGATCATATTTGAAGATTGAGTTGGTGAAGTGTTTACACCAACATATTGAAGACCAAGTAGTGTGCTCATCATGACGTCCGCTAATGGCACACTTACTTGTTGCATTATGATCCGGTTTTTGTGTCTTGAAGCTTGGATTTTGGTTGAACGGTCAACGGTGATGACTTGGTTATAGGCTAAGACTATTTGCTTCTTATTTTATTTTTACACCATATATGTGCATTCCATGTCTTACCCTACCCTTTAGTCTTGAAGCGTGTCTAGGTGATGAAGCGAGCAATCATTGGTGTCTTGTTGGTTTTTTTCACTTTGTCGTGGCACGTTAGTAATGACGATTCACCGTTGCATATATAAAATGTTCACCCAATATTGCCTTTGAAGATTGTTTTGACCTTAAATCAGTAGTGGTGGAGATTTATGTAACCGCCAAGCCTATGATAGAATATATGCTATGATCACAGCATTGAGTGATCACCCAAATTAAAACTTAGATTGTAGAGAGTACGAGTGTTTGTTTCCCATTTCATGAGGTGTTCGACTTTGAAAATTCTAGCATAGGAAGTTTTTAATTTCATATTTCCGAGTAAAATTGGGGATATCTTTTAGAAACGATTCTAATAAGGTCTACTGAGGGCAAGTAGAGTTTAAGTGGGGGATATTTGATGAAATCAAATAATCCTGATATTTAAGTGTCAATTTAATTTCCTCTTATTATGCTCATTATTTGTATCGTTTATATGGATATATGCTTTGGTTTCTTTATATTTCGTTTCTAGGTTATAAAATAAGCATAGGAACTGAAGAGTCGCGGAATTGGAAAAGGACTTATAAAGATACACATTTTAGTATGCTGACTTTGAAGAGGTTACGACGTAGTTCCACTCTCCATTTACGTTGTAACTGTGAATTCAAACATAAAGACCAAGTCAACGTTAACCATGGATTACGGCGTAACTACCACATAAGGTTACGCCGTAATATTCTGAAGACTTGGAGATTTTTATGACTAAGAAGGTTACGCCGTAACCAATGTATGAGGTTTAGGGTGTGCACGGTCAAAAATCGGACCGAACCGAGACCCGATTTCAAAGAAACCTTAGACCGAGACCGATCGAATATGGTCGGTCCCGGTCCAACAAGGCCAAATTATCCAAATTCGCCGGCTGATCGGACCGAGGACCGACTAGCCTAAAGTCGAGATCGCGGACCGGACCGAATGTGGTCGGTCCGGTCCGGTCCATCCGGTCTCGGGTCGGTCCGGTCCGTTCGGTCGTATGCTCACCCCAATGAGGTTACGACGTAAAAAGGGAACAAAAGGTGACTTATTATATTGACGAGATTACGACGTAACCAAGAATGAAGATTACGGCGTATATGAAACCTTAGGAGGTTACGACGTAACTACCCATCTTAGTTACACCGTAAATATCTATTATTGGATAAGATTGTGGATGATTACACAAGTTACGGCGTAACCACAACTGAAGGTTACGTCGTAGCTATGTCGTAAATACCAACCCTATTTCTAGCATTTTCACATCCTTTTACCACAAACCACCGTAGAACAAAGTAAGGTTCCATAAGGACAATCTACATCAAAGATATCTGAGCCATTTCAAAGGAGAAATCACACCATAATGATGCGGTTTTACTTACCGTGTCTTAATATTTATAGTTTCGCTATACCTATGGTCTACCCTAGCGCACTAACGGGCGGGTGTACTCGTCGCGTGTAGTGTAGTAAATGGTAAAGCCGAGGTCGTCCCAAGAGCTATGTGTGTTGGATTATTACTAAGTCTAATTGTCACGTATAATAATAGTTTCGATAGGAATTAATTAATTAAACTACTAATGTATAATAAAATAAAAGCGATAAATGGATAAAGGAAATCAATAGAGAATAGTGGTGCTAACCTAGTCAATCCTCCTAGCTAGTTATGTCTACGCTCACCGCCCAATTACTTGTGGGGTCAAATTCGAGAGGACAACATTTGGTCAATTCGCCTCTAACCTATCGGCAAAGATGCCACCATAGGAGAAATCAAAGCACCGTCATAAGTCCCGTTGTTCCTAGTCCCCTGCCAAGTCATTAAGTACCGCTACATGCTATAGTGAGTGACCGATCGTTAGGAACTTAGACACTACACCCCAATTCTTAAGTTCATCCAAACGATGGGTGATCAGTTGGTCAAATCGCACAAGTAGAAAGGGTCGTCATTGGTCATATCTTACCCTTCCCGCCTCATCCGCTCACCTAGGGTCAGTTGGTCATATCTTACCAAAGAACTATGCATGCATACACTTAGAAATAATTGTAAGGAAGTAAAGGTAAACGCAAACAAAACAATTAAGGAATATAACTAGGCTAGCACCAAAGGGTGCTTAGCTCATATTAATCATGAAAATCAATTCAATATTCAAAGGCACGAAATACATGAATTGAAAGTAAAAGAAATATAAAATGCTAAAGCTTATCATAATGGAGTGACTTCTCCTTGAAACATTCCGCATGCTCCCTAGACATGCCTTGAGCTTTTTCCCACGCTCTAGAGTGTTGTGTGTGGAATGGGATGCTTTGAAATGCCGGAATTGGGTATTTATAGGCCGGTCTGGTTACGCGTAACCAATAAAGGAGTTACGCCAGAACCTTCTATTTCTTCGTAAATGCACTAGATCGCTAGTTACGGCAGAACCTTATTAGTGGTTACTGTTGTAGTCTTCAATAAACTCGGTTACGCCGTAATTGATGCACGATGATTACGGCGTAAGTATCACCGGGCGTGGAACCTCTTGACCTAATGGTGTTACGTCAGAACCTTAGGGAAGAGTTACCAGAACCTCTTGATAAGTTGGTATTCGTGGTCATGCAATAGTTACGGTAATGCGAGAGAGAGTTACTGCCGAACTTCTTCAAAGTAGGCATACCGTGATAAATCTTTAATAATGTTTCCATTTCCGCCTCTTTAGCTCCAATGCTCGTAATTTACCGAAGTGGAAAACAATGGAAAACAAGCGTAAATCCATATAAATGATATAAATTACGAGCATTATCTGGGAAATTGACACTTAATATTCAAGACTATTTGATGTTATCAAATATCCCCACTTAAACTCTACTTGCCCTCAAGTAGACCATGTTAGATAGATTCCTAAAAGATATCTCCCAAAACCGAAAATATGAGTTTAAAATCCCTTATGCTAGAATAAAACAAAGCCGAACACCTCACGAAAGGGAACAAACACTCAAATCTCTCAACTATTCTAAGTGTCAAGTTCGGAATGATCACCAATCGCACAATCATAGCATGTATTCTATCATAAGCTTGGCGGTTACACAAATCTCCACCACTAGAGTTAAGGGCTAAACAATTCTCAAGGCAATATGGGTAGACAAGACAAAGGTTAAGGGTGACTACTCATTACTAACATGTCACAAGAAAGTGGACAAAATCAATGATACATGACCAAATCCATGGCCAAGACACCAAAGATTGCTCATTGCATCACCTAGACACGCTTCATAACTAAAGGGTAGGATAAGACATGGGATATATAATTGGTGTAAAATGAAAACAAGCGATAGTCTAAATCTATAACCAAGTCATCACCACTTACCGTCGCCCAAAGTTCAAGCTTAGAAGTCTAGAGACCAATCATGAAATGCAAGGTAGATGTGTCATTAGAGGATGTCGTGATGGGCACACTACCTTTTCTTCTTCTCGCTTCGAAAACTACCAACTCCAATCTTCAAATGTGACCGAGGTGGCCTCCTCGATACTAATCAATAAAGCTCATACAATAGTGCTTATAACATCGCACTTTACAATATCATAACCCAATCAAGTTTTTTTTTTCATAATAACATAATAACATAACATCCCCCCACTTGAGATGAACAATGGGAATTCAGGGGGTCTTCAATGATCTTCATAAATGTCGTCGATGAAAGCGTGATTTCCAAACCTTTCCACTCGAACCTTGAACTTAGGCAAATGATGACTCCCCAATCACAAATAAAGACTACAAGGTAGGCTAAGGTGTATAGGTCGTAACGAAACAATATATTGGGTTGACAAAATGAAAGGAATGGCTCAGAAGGGTGTATCTAGGGGTATCTTACACTAAAGGGGAGTGCAACAAAAGGGTTTCACATAGGGGTCGAAAAGTCGAGGTGACTAATCGATAGACTCACAATGGTAGGCTATTTGGGTGATAATCCTATAATATTGCCTTCTAAAACTGAAAAGTCCAAATACATCGAGCTAACTCAACATACCTCGTCTATGGTCTCGAAATGATGCAAGGGCCAAGTTCTAAAGTTTACAAGTTACCCAAGACACTCATAATTTGGTGGATTTGGGGTAAAATATTGGAAACGGATAAGGCTAATCTCACCATGTAATGTCAAGGGTCAGATGTGCTCTGGCTAAGGTCTAATCTAGTTAGGTTCGGAAAACATGTCAAAATTTTAAAATAGCATAATTTTTCAAAATAAACTAGAAAATGAGGGCGAAATAAAGTTCAAGAGATAATTCTACTCCGTCCCCCACTTGAATCGCATAAAGTCTCTTTGTACTAGGCATTAAAATAAAGGTGAAAAGAAAGGTAGAATTAGAGCGAGAACTTCCCGAAATTTGCTCCAAAAAGAAGAAGGCCCACGAGAAAGAACCGTGCCTTCGCTTAAGCGCCATGAACAAACTTCAATCCATGAAATCACAATACCGACAAGCATAATACTAAAAGAAAAATAAAATGAAAACAAACTTAACTCACTCAGAATCACGGTTGCATTTAGCAAATGCAACAAGTTTTTAAACCACTTGGTGTCCCAGTGGACGAGTGAAGTCTCGTGAGGGTTTACAGGAACACACCCACAAAGTTCATTTAAAACTAATACAAGGTCAATGTGTTTTAAAATGAAAGAATTAAATCATGATCATTGACCGAACCTTCGAGTTATCATCGTAAAAATTACCTTACATTCCATAGTCGGTTTAGATCCTTCAGTTTATCGTTATTTCTCCTTACTTTTTCACCGAGCTTCATCACCATGGATTCTAGGTTTTTAGAGTTGAGTCGTGCTTGGAAAGGTTTCACAAGATTTTCTCGGAATTCCTTCAACCACTCATCTTGCTCATTTTGTCTTTGAATGAATTTTCCGAAACTTATTAATTGTTTCTTTAAGACCGGGCTTTCTTTCTCCATAAGGCCCACGGTTGTAATTTCCATGATAACCATTACTATTTCGATTATCACCGTAAAATGGTCGATTTTCCTCATACTTAGCTTCTTCAATATCTTCTTCATCCACATGAGGACAATTTTTCGTAAGATGTCCTCCTCCACAAATTTCACAACCTACTTGGATGGCATGAGCAGTTTCTCGACTTTCAAATATCTCGATCGAGATTTTCAATTTTACTAGCTATTGTCGCAATTCCATCAAAATTCGCCTTGGTTTCTTTTGCTACCACCGTCGTGCCATTTTTGAGAGTTGGTCCGCCATTTTTGAATGGCCTCAATTGCAGTGGTAGAGTCATGTTTGGGAGTATCATCGCCTTGTAGTTACGTTTATTCCTTTGTAGAAAATATTGACCTTCCACCGTTATTCGGATCATTGGTAGGACATTTATAAAGAAGATCGTTATCTCGTCCCAAGCTTGATACAAAGTTTCGTCGTCTTCTTGTTTGAAATTATGGATCTCCAAAAGTCGGTTAGAAATATTCGATGGCGGGCAATATCTTTGAATAAAGTGTTTCTTTAGTAGTGCCAAGTATTAATCGCCCGCGGCAACCTTCGATCCATCTTCCGCCGCCCAAGAAGAGTCATTGGGAATACCCTAAGCATAACAACATCATGAGACGCCGCCCGAATGTTGAAAAGGCTAGCGATGTATTGGACATTTTCAACGTGCTCATATGCGTCTTCGTCCCTGCTCCCTCATAAATTGGTCTTTAATTTCAAAACGAACATCCGCTCCGATTGCCGGTCTTATAAGACCCGACCCTTGTTCCGCTCTTGTCAATGCCAAGTATTCTTCAAGAGTGAGGTCATCGATGTTAAAAACTTCCATGGTACCTGAAAACTTGAAATATGATCGTGAGAAAAGTTTAAAAACGAAATGAAAGACTTAATATCAATACTAATATAACTCTCCGTGCAGCGCGCCAAAACTTGATGCGTGTTTCATCGACTGTGTCTTAATATTTATTGTGTCTCGCTATACCTATGGTTCACCCTAGTGCACTAACGGGCAAACAGAACCTGATCGCGTGTAGTGTAGTAAATGGTAAAGCCGAGGTCGTCCCAAGAGCTATGTGTGTTGGATTATTACTAAGTCTAATTGTCGCGTAATAATAATGGTTTCGATAGGAATTAATTAATTAAACTACTAATGCGTAATAAAATAAAAGCGATAAATGGATAAAGGAAATCAATTGAGGAATAGTGGTGCTAACCTAGTCAATCCTCCTAGCTAGTTATGTCTACGCTCACCTACTTCCAATTACTTGGTGGGGTCAAATTGAGAGGACAACATTTGGTCAATTCGCCTAACCTATCAAAGAAAGATGCCACCACAGAGAAATCAGTAGCCGTCATAAGTCCCGTTGTTCCCGGTCCCCTAAGCCAAGTCATTAAGTACCGCTACATGCTAGATTCAAAATAGTGAGTGCCCAGCCGCTAGAAACTTAGACACTACACCCCATTCTTAAGTTCATCCAAACGATAGGTGATCAGTTGGTCAAATCGCACAAGTAGAAAGGGTCGTCATTGGTCATATCTACCCTTCCCTGCTCTCGGTCAACCTCACCTAGGGTCACTTGGTCATATCTCCTAGGCAATTTTGTTAGGAATTAGAAATTCCGTGTATTAAAGAGTCGGTCACCTCAAGTATATGTAATCGTTAGAAAGCTCGAGACGTAGTTCATTTAAGTTAAGTAGTATTTAGTTTAGTAACACCGTGGAGGACTGGACGGGTCTTTACCCACCGATGCCCGATCCACACCTCGCTGTGTATGCTTATTGTAAGATTATAAATACTCTACCTTCCAAGGTAGAGAGTTGAGCTCATAATAAGAATTTTCTTTCTCTCACTAAAGTTCCCTAAACCTCTAACTTTCTCTCTAGAACTCACCTTTATACGCCCACTTTGTGTTATGGTTTGATGTGTATGTGAAATCCAATATCCTACAATTGGTATCAAGAGCCATGGTTAGATCATATCTTACATATCTTTGGATTTCTAGTGGTTTTAGGTGGTTTTGAGTTTGAAAAGTTTAGTGGTTTTGCATCATTTGGTTGATTTCTAGTGTTAAAGTTTGATTTTGGTAGTACTTTTGTGTTTAGAATCATCTCAAGTGTTTAGGTTTTGATTTAGAAGGTTTGAATCATAGTGGTTGGGTTGTTTTGGATTGAAAAGTGGTGTTTATGTGTTTTTCATGCTAGCGACTGAGCCACGGAAAAGTTTTCTTGGTAGCGACTTGCTTTACAATTTGGTAGCGAGTTGTTGTTTAACGCCTTAGCGAGTTGAGCTAGCGACTTGTCTATTGAGACAAGTCGACAAAAAGTACAGCTTAGTGGATTCCCACCACGAGTAGCGACTTGGTTTAAGTTAGCGACTTGTACTTTATATTGTTAGCGACTTGGTGTTAGCGAGTTGGTACCTAGCGAGTTGCTATTTAGCGACTTGAATATTTAGCGACTTGGTGCTTAGCTTAATTGTCGCCAAAATTTTGTTAGCGACTTGGATTGTAGCGAGTTGTTATATAACCACTTGGAACTTTAGCGACTTAGCACTTAGCGACTTGGTTCACGCTTTCCTAGCGACTTGAGTGATTTCCTTTAAATACGGTTTTCTTGATTCAAGAAAACCCGTGAAAGAATCTATTTCCGCTTTAATCATAGAGTTATAAAATCCCGCTTAATTTGTCATCATGTCTACCAACGCTCCTACAATCATCTCCACTGCTGTCGAGGATGTTCAAGCAATGGTTCGATACTCGCCCACCCATGCTTGATGTAATCGACTACGACTCTTGGGCTCAACGAATCGATTGTACTGCCTTGGAAAGGAAAATGGAGTCAACATTCTCAAATCCATTGATGAAGGACCATATCGGGTTGAGACGACTAGAGACTTAATTGATACAAATTAAGATGGAACAATGATCTATGGAATTGATGCACCAAAGACATATGATGAGCTCGATGATAAGGAGAAAAGAGATTCGATGTCGATATCGTGGCTTCTAACATCGTACTTCAAGGTCTTCCAAAAGATATCTACAAGTCGATCAATCACAACACCAAGCAAAGGCAAGATGGGATAATGTCAAGATGCTTCTCTCGTGTTCAATTAACTATGGAAGACAGAGAATCACAACTCTATGATGAATTTGAACACTTCAAGATGAAACCGATGAGAGTGTTTATGAGTACTATGTGAGATTCCACAAGCTTGTTAATGATATGAGGAACATCGAATGACTATGCCTAACATTCACCGAACTCAAAATTTGTGAACAACATGAATCCCGAATGGCACAAGTTTGTCACTCGTGAAGCTCACTAAAGGATTGAAGAATACAAACTATGAGCAACTCTATGCCTTCCTCCTTCGTAATGAGAGACATGCTATGTTTGAAAAAGGATTCTTAATCGCTCAAAACCAACCAGGAGAGACAAGCTCTTCAAATGACTCAACCGCCTTCTACTCAAACATCGGAATCACAACCAAAGCCTCACAAGTCATACCCATGGGTAATGGTAATCACAAACTCATTCCCGATCCTATGTTCAAACAAGTCGATGCCGATGCACACGCTGGAAACTTCATTAATCAACTAGCTCTTCCGATTAGTCAAAACATGAACTCTTCCACACACCAACAACAATCTCGTAACCGCCCAATCCACATAATCAAGCCACCGCCGAGATGGAAGGTTATGGTGCAACCAGCTCAAGAACGACAAGACGAACAAGCAAGAGGTGGAGTCGGTAGAGGTTATGCCGCAAATCGTAATGAGGGAAGGAATGGAAATCGTGGTCAAGCAAAGCCAATCAAATGTTACAATTGTGGAGGTGAGGACACATTGCAAGGAACCGACATCACCAAAACGCCTCGTAATGCCGAGTACTTCAGGATAAGATGTTGCTTGTGCAAGCTCGTGATAATGGTGCAGCTTTGATGAAGAGGAATTGTTGTTCTTGGTCGAGGAAATGCTAAGACATATGATGCGATGTGGATGAGCAACCAATTCAGAGATAGGCCATAATCATCGAATGCCTTTCAAGTAGCCGATTGTGATGCATACGACTGATGTTGATGAAGAACCCACCGCACAAACCATCTTCATGGCTAGCATTTCTCCAATGGTCTCTCCTAAAGTCTCTTCATCACCACAAGCTCGTCCATCCAAAGACAAACTCATCTCGAGGTATTAAAATTATACGATGAAGTTGATGAGCAAAAGATACATAACGGCACAATCAATCGTGTTTATTGAATCGATATTGAAAATATGGGTAATATCAATGTTGTCCCATATGATCAATATGTGATACAAAGTGAAAGTGAGATTGTACCAAGTGATGCATCTTCCGCAATCAATAATGATTATGTTTTGATGAATTCACCGCATGCGCCTCGATGATTCTCGTAATTTCAACTAAATGCCTATAAAGAACGTGTTGCTATTTATGAACAACGTGCAAAATTTGAGTTGACCACCCGTGAGCAGTGAAATGGATGACCAAATGCGCATAACTATTAGAAAAAGTAGGTTTAGAGAAGAAGTATTAAAACAAGAGTTAAACTCCTTACAAGAAAAGCTTTCTAAAACTGCTAAGCAAAAGCAAGAACTTCAAGAAAATGTTAAAATGCTTAAGCAAGAATTCAATGCTAAGGAATCAAAACTTTGAATGATTTTTCTAATCTAAAACCTTGAAAACAAGCTTGAAAATAAGTTGTACGACAAGGAAATACCATTCAGATCGCTCACTTAATCACTAAGCATAGAGTCTTAAGCGATAAGCATAGCATTCCCTTGTTGAGGAACCAAACCAGAGGTCATTAAAAGGCTAGAAATGCTCATAAGGTTCTCTATGATGGCAATGAAACCTTAAACCTAGACAAAACCTAGTTGCGCTGAGTGCACCGAGGAAGATAAGAAATCGATGAAGTCACTAGGAAAAGATGTACAAGAAATTAGATGATCCTAAATGTAAAGAGAAGAAAATAAAGATCACACCCCATGATTACAAGAAGGAAAATTGGATTTCCTTGAACATGTTTAAGCCTCGACATTGTTAACACCCAACAAGTGTTCGAAAAGGATTTAGATAAGCAAAAGCAGAGAATCTTGTTGTAACGAACCCTCCCTTTAGGAAAATGCCTTCACGATCGTGGTATCCTCCAAATACACCAATGCATTTAGTACCTAGGACTATTGCCACGAAAAGCAAGACCTTAATCACCAATATGTTATTTTTCAACTATTTGTTGATTTTGAGAAAACTTGTAAGAAAAGGATCACACCCACCGTATAATCAAGGGAAAGGGTTTTGAGCAAACAAAAGAATGTTATTTAATCAAGTCATGCCTTTCTTTAAACAACTAAAAGATCATTTTGAAAGTCTTAAAAAGGAATGAACTTAGACATTAAAGAAATGGAAAAGGAGTTTGATGCTATGATTGTTGAGGTTAGTGACTATGAGCGAGCACTAAAATATAATGAGATTGAGAGGAAGAACTTACATACATTAAATGAGACTCTTATTATCGAATGTGTTGCTCAAGATGTGTTTTTCATCGCTACAAATTGTTCTATTAATGCTTCCCAATTTCATGAATTATCTGTTGCCTCGAAAGTCTCCCATGATCGTGTCATTGAGCTTGAAAAGACTAATTCTAAACTAAATGAGAAAATTGAACCGGATGATCACGACAATTTGGTTAAACATTTTTCTAAACTAGAGGTCGAGCATTTTAATTTACAACTAAAATATCAACATCTTAAAGAAAATGTCAAAACTTCAAATATCAAGACATCCTCGATGCTCCGTAGTTTGATGCGCTTTTCAAATTAACAAACGTGATGAATGATTCAAGCTCATTGCAACACGATCGTAAAGTTGAAAGCCCAAATCTCTCAATTAAAGGGTCAAAAGAACAATATGACAGCTCCCAAATGCCTCCTCCTTTAGATTCTCGAATTCTCAAACGTTTCATCTTCAAAACTTAGTAAATGCATTACAAAAGGAAAACGAAAGTTTTCTAGAAGAAAATGAAAAGATTAAACGTCATTTCAATGAGTTATTTGAATCAATAAAGGTCACTCAGAATAAAAATAACGAACAAATAGCTTCATTGCAAAAGGAAATTGAGAATCAAGAGTCGTAAAAGGGAAAATGCCAATGACCAATGGGGAGAATGGTGTATCAAAGGTTCACTTGTAATAAATATGCTTTGTCTGTGAAATATGTCCCCTCATCTCGTGAATAACAAACTTGCTATTCAAACATATTTCTCATCCCTTAAGGATTGTCTAGAATGTCTCAGAGAGATTGTTGAAGAAGATAAGTTAGAGAAACCACTTGACAATGCAATTGGGCATGCATGTTTATATGCCAAACGATCTCAAGAAATTCTAGAATGCTTAATCACAATATGCCCTAAGTCCTTAGGTGAGAGAGTTAATCCTTTGATTCCGTGTTCGATGCCTAGTGCCAAGTATAATATCCATTCGATGCCCGATGTTTTGAATGTGAACCTTAGTGTGCCTTCAAGTAGTTCGATTCCAGATCCGTTAAAGCTAAGAAAGCGAACTCTTGTGTGCCTTCTAGAATTACAAATCCCAAAGACTTCTAGTGTTAAGAAAGTGAACCTTAGTGTGCTCGCATGTAGTTCAGATCCCAAAGACATCTAAACAGAGAAGCAAAGAGTAGCAAAACCAACTAATGTTCCCATTCCTCTACAGAGTAATCATGACATTAAAGCAAGGTGTCAAAGTCTCAAGACAATACAAGGAATGACAGACCTCGCAAGCTAAGAATGTGCATTGGAAGAGAGTAGAAGACCAACCTAGGAACCTTAAGTTTGAGCCGAATAAAACGAATCGTGTTGATTCTAGTATTAGCCATAGGCGCATCGTAATTAATTCAATTCGATACTATTTGCAAACCTTGTAATGATGTCCGCTGAATTCGCTTTTATCATGAATGTGGTGTGAATGTCTTGTCTAATGTCACAAATCCCCAATTAACTCGTAATGCAAAATATCATGCTAAGAAGGCAAAAAGGCAAAGGCGAAAGAAAGTTAGAAAACAAAGGAAGCCCACAGAAGAACATTTAGTAAGATAGGTTATCAATGGATACCGGCCATAAGGTTAATCGACAATGCCCACTAGAAAATGGATGCTCATCGGTAGAACTATTCCTTAAGAAGTGAACATACTTTAAATAGGCAAATACGGACACTAGTACCGCATCTATTCATAATAACTCCATTGATTCAATTTGTAATATGAATGCTTCTATTTCGATGCGGGTGTTCCAACCATTGTTACTAACCAAATGGAACCCATTCTTGCATGGGGATCCCAATTATCCAGCTTATCCATTCTTGTCTCGTGTTCAACCGCAGATCGCTCAAATCGCTCGTGGTACCGGACTCAGTCGCTCCAAGATATGATCATGCGACCGGTCATGCTCATGAACTTCGTGAGCAAATTCATCGACATGCTTAGATTCGGAATGATCATTTCGTGCAATTATGGGTTATGGAGATTATGTTGTTGGCAAAAGTGTTATCTCCGTAGTATATTATGTAGAAGGTCTTGGTCATAACCTGCTCTCTCGTTGGTCAATTCGCGATCTCGATCTAGAAGTAGCCTTCAAAACATACTTGTTTCGTTAGAGAACTTGATGGTAAGGAACTTTGAGAGGTTCACGTGGTTCAAATCTATACACCATCTCTATCGAAGATATGATGAAGTCTTCTCCAATTTGCTTATTGTCAAAGGCTTCAAAACAAAGTCATGGTTATGGCATCGCTGCCTCAATCACTTGAACTTCGCACCATCAATGATCTCTCCGTAAAGGACTTAGTTGTAGGTTTACCTAGACTTAAGTATGAAAAGGATCATCTTTGTTCAAGATGCCAATTGGGTAAAAGCATGAAGTATGCCCATAAACCCAAACCTACTAACTCGTCACGTAAGCTCTTCATACAATTCACATGGACTTATGGGACCCATGAGAGTGCGTAATATCTTTGGAAGAAATATGTGTTAGTTGTGGTTGATGATTTCTAGATTCACCGGTAAAGTTCTTAAAGACAAAGGATGAAACTCCGATATCATCATCAAACTCATAAAACAAATTGCAGTTCGCCTTAACAAAACGGTCGTAATCATCCGAATGATAATGGAACCGAGTTTGTTAACAAACAACTTAGTGAGTTTTATGAAAGTATTGGAATCACCATCAAAGAAGTGTTCCTCGAACTCCTCAATGTAACGGTGTAGTTGAAAGACGAAATCGAACTCTTGTGGAAGCCGCAAGGACTATGCCGATTTACTCAAAAGTTCCAATGTTTCTCCGGGTGAAGCCATCGCCATCGCATGCTACACCCGTAATCGATCCCCGATTCACACCGCTCATGGAAAACTCCATATGAACTTATCCACAACAAAAACCTAATCTTTCATTCCTTCGTGTTTCGGTGCATTGTGTTATCCAACTAATGAGGGCCAAGATTTAGGCAAACTTAGAGCTAAAGGACATTGGAGTATTTGTAGGTTATGCATCAAACAAAAAAGGATACCGAATCTACAACAAGAGAACCCAAAATATCATGGAAACAATTCACGCCACGCTTGATGAGTCGACCGTCAAATGGCTCCTCGACAATCCAGCCAGACCCGCACTTCAAAACAAATCCCATTGGTTCATCCTTGTACCTAATTCTTCTCCAAAGAACTCCATATGTACCTCCATCCAAGATGATTTAAAGAAATTGTTTGATCCTATGTTTGATGAACTTTATGAGCCAAGTACTAATGAGGTGTCGATTCCTACAACAGAGGTCGCTCATATTCCCGTGAATGAAGTCAATCCTTCGCCTCAATATCATTAAGTCAAGAAGCGCCGTCACGATCCTTCATTCTCATCAACAAATCATCATTCTTCAAATGTACATCATGGAACTGCTTCGCATCAATGATGAAGTTAATCCCTTTGCTACCTCAAGATGCTCCATTTGAAAACATATTTGCTCCTCGAATCTTCATCGTAACCATCTTCTTCAGAGACATCGACTCGCTACTTCACCCCTCAACAACTACCACATGAACACCTCGTAAAATGGACTCACGATCATCCATTAGACAACATCATTGGAAATCCTCTCGCCCAAGATCCACACGGAAACAACTTGCAACCGATGCCTTATGGTGCTTCTTCAACTCCGCACTCTCTAAGATCGAACCAAAAGATGTTAAACCGCCATGAATGAAGATAATGGTTCAATGCCATGCAAGAAGAAATTCATGAGTTTGATCGACTTGATGTATGGGAGTTAGTACCGCCCAGATTGTGCTATGATTATTGCTCTAAAATGGATCTTCAAAGTGAAACTTGATGAGCATGGTGATGTGTTGAAGAACAAGGCTCGATTAGTTGCTAAAGGATACCGCCAAGAGGAGGGTATTGACTTTGAAGAATCTTTTGCCCTGCTGTTCGAATCGAGGCAATCGTAATCTTTTGGCTAATGTCGCTAGTAAGAACATGGTAGTCTATCGATGGATGTAAAGACGGCATTTCGAACGGAGATCTTAAAGAAGTCGCTCACGCCACCCAACCCAAGGATTTGTGAATCAAGAGCATCCTACTCACGCTTATCGCTTGAAGAAGGCTCTTTACGGTTTAAAGCAAGCTCCAAGGGCATGGTATGATACACTATCAAAGTTTCTTCTATCTACCGGATTTAGCAAAGGAGCAATGATCCAACATTGTTCACCGTGAAGTCGTGCAAACATTTAATTCATGTTCAAATTTATGTTGATGATATCATCTTTGCCTCGACCGACCCCAATGAGTGTGACTGCTTTTCAAATGAAATGAGTTCAAAATTTCAAATGTCAATGATGGGACAAATGTCATTTTTCTTGGGATTACAAATTTCACAAAGTCCCGAGGCATTTTCATAAATCAATCTAAATATGCAACCGAGATCTTAAAGAAATTTGGATTTGATTCAAGTGACCGCTGACACTCCCATGATTGATCGAACCAAACTAGATGAGGACCACTCAGGATCATGATTGACCAAACGAAATATCGTAGTATGATTGATCCCCGATGTACCTCACCGCTAGTAGACCGACATCTTGTTCGCTGCTTGCATGTGTGCTAGATACCGTGCTAAGCCTACTAAAAGCACCTTGAAGCGGTTAAACGGGTCTTTCGGTATTCCAAGGAACCATCAATATGGGACTTTGGCACCAAGGACACCGGTATGTCACTAATGTACCTATGCAGATGCCGATCATGCAGATGTCAAGATACTCGTCAAGCACGCCCGAGGTGCTCGCTGGGTGATAAGCTTGTGAGTCGGTCTTCAAAGAAGCAAATGAGTACTTTATTTCTCTACAGAGGCAGAATACATAGCCATGTCATCTTGTTGTGCTCAAACTTTGGATGAGATCTCAATTAATCGACTATGGCTTTGTATTCAACAAAATCCTCTCAGATCGTGATAATAAAAGTGCTATTGCTCTTTCATGCAATAACGCTCAACACTCAAGAGCTAAGCATATCGACATTCGACATCATTTCATCGTGAACAAGTGGAAAAGGTGTGGTGGAACTCTATTTTGTGAGGTCCAATACCGCTAGCGTACATCTTCACCAAAGCTCTTCCAAGAGAACGCTTTGAGTTTATTCTTCCACGACTTGGCTTGAAAAGCCTTCAACCGTAACACTCAAACGCCTTCGTGAGGAAGACGAGGAGTAAAGGTTTCTTCATCTATCTCTTGTATATATCTATTCGAAAAACAAAATACAAAATTATAAAACCTTCAAAAAAATAGAAAAATATAAAATATTCAAAATATAAAAATTGTCATTTTGTCATGTCATTTCTCGATTCGATAATATCTACGGTTTTGTGCCGCCATTCAAAGAATGACACGGACTTTAGATATTGTTCGAATTTTTAATTTTTATTAAAAAAAAAATTTTTATAATATTTGAGAGAAAGAGAATAAATGGTTTATTGTCATTTCAGCAAGAACTCCGCTTTTCAAAGAAAGAACAGAGCCATACTTTATCATGTTTTCAAAATTCCATGCTCGATTCTATAAACATTTATCCATTGAAAACTAACCGCTTTGAAAAATAACTCGACTCTATTTTTGATAATCATCCGACTTATTTGTCAAAATATCTATCTCTCAATCAACAACCTATGTCATTGATTGAGGGGAGAATGATTTCAATTAAATTAAAAAGTTATTTGTCATTCAATTGTTTTTCAAAAGATATTCATGCATGTTTTATCAATGGAGTTTAAAGTCTTAAAATCCGATCCTTATCGCTTAAAACGCTTTCATAATCAAGTCACAATTCTCCTTAAAAGCTTTCAAAATCAATTTAATTATAAGAGATCACAAATCTCAAATGATTTGATAATTGTGATCGGGGAGAATGTGTGATTTAAATTGGATTTAAACCGATAATTCGTAAATGGTTTTATAAGGATGTACAAGCTCTCCTTCCCACATGTGACAAACGATTTCAAATTTTCCATGCACATGTTGAGGGGAGCATCTATCTTAAACCTATGATTTGAAACGTGATCACTTATCTCAATGTGCGGTTCCTCTAGTATGTGCAAAACTCTTTTCAAATCTCGAGGCACATATTGAGGGGAGCAAAATTATGAAAACCTCATCCTTCCCCAAAATGCTTTATCTACTTGATTTGATCAGTGAAGTGAGGTTGATATCTTTAGAAAATGGTAATCAAAGAAGTTAATTCTTCCTCTTGCCTCCGTGTGCAAAACGATTTCAAACATTTGATGCACATGTTGAGGGGAGCACTTGTTCTAAAAATATCAAAACAATTCAGTACAAAATGTTTTGATAATATATCACAAGTATCCGGATTGATTTTCAAATGGTTTTCAATTGGTTCAAATGGCGTATGAACAATACCAAATAGACCACCAAATTTACTTTATGTACGGTGATATAAGGATGATAAGGTTAGGTATTTGTTCCCATGATCCGCCGTAACCGGAGGGATCTACCCAGGACAATCCACTAGTTAGTGTAGAAGTCCTTAGGTATGATGATAAAAGGAGAAAATGAGATATGGGAAGAGTGCGGATCGAGACAGAGCGAGTAATCGAACAAACCCAACAAGGTTCTTGCTATGAAGTCTCGTAAGCAATCAAGGGGTCAAGAATGAAAAGAATTGAATGAGAAAAGGGTGAAAAGAAATAGCCTCCATTTATTCAACCATAGGGCGTAAACCGGTACAATTCATATGCTACCGATGGTAACATTGGTATTGAAGACAAGACGTCATGGACCCAAAGGACGCCTCCGCACTACAACTTCCCAAACCACTCAAGTTCCTCTTAAAAGGGCTTGTTTCATTCTCACGGGAACCTACATAATCTATCGACTTTCTCTTAGAGATTGTTGATATTGAAGAAGGAGACCTCTCCCTAGTCTCCCAAGACAGAACCAAATATGCACATATTGAGTCTAGAGCCACGAGATCATCAATAAATCTCATTAGGACACTTTCATTGAAGACTCTCTGCTTCACACAATGTGGAAAGAGAGATTTTATCTTGAGTCCCACGATTATCCTTGTGGTATTGCCGTAACATCCGAGTGATATGCAAACATACTCACAATGAAGATGGAAAGCCTTCGAGCCAACATCAAACAAGCTCCTCGTGGGTGGCATGTGAGATCTATCAAATAGATCAACCATGTGACAACCGAATGTAAACAATGGGGCGATTCAATCTTTGAATCAATCTCGTTCAGTTATGGATTGACGGATACCTTTGAAAACCGGTCTTTGTGCTTAAAAACTCTTTTCTTTAGCAAATCGACCGTACGGATATTTCAAATCAAAAGGTGTTTTATGATTGATAATTGATGTTCATTAAAACCTTCGTTGTATTGCAAAACAATTTCTATTGAGCAATACACGATTGTTTTTCAAATATCTTTTCATCAATCGCTGAATTTCTATTCACGTTCACTCACTCCGTGTTGTCTTCTTTGAGACGCTCCGTTTGAGAACAAATAGAGCAAATCAAAACCCCGTCAAGGAAATTCTTCGAATTATACCGATCACAGTAAGATTTGTAATCGATCAACGGGAACCGCGGGTCGTACTCAATTCAACGAAGTGATCAAAGACACTTTCGCGCGATTTATTGCTAATCGTTGTATGCGTGTACGCCCCACGCTTGCAACCGATCGTAATGAAGCGGTCAATCCATAGCCGCATGCTCATTTATCACATTCATCTCAAAAGAAATCATGATTAGTGCATCAATGACTCGATATTTTCACTCCATGCTTCGCTACGCCGCCAATATCATGAATCAACGAAAGCTTCCACTACTCGATGAGAAGATATCATGATCCGTAATGTGAGCATGTCGGTCCGAAAGTCACAACATCACATAATACCAACACCACAATGGATGTCTCGTAGATTTTGTTAGTGATGATCTCAAAAGTCGGATTAAAATTATTATCACGTGATCAAGAAAGACCTCCACTTGGATTAACCAAACATGCAATGAGTGGAATCAATGACTACGAGCTTCGAGCAAAGTACTACATCAAGAATGCAAGAACAATTGTTAATGTAATATCCGCTTGTATTCAATGTAATTTTAGTATATGTTTGAGGTGACCTCCTTGGGGAGATTGTTAGAATTAGAAATTCCGTGTATTAAAGAGTCGGTCACCTCAAGTATATGTAATCGTTAGAAAGCTCGAGACGTAGTTCATTTAAGTTAAGTAGTATTTAGTTTAGTAACACCGTGGAGGACTGGACGGTCTTTACCCACCGATGCCCGATCCACACCTGCTGTGTGCGCTTATTGTAAGACTATAAATACTCTACCTTCCAAGGTAGAGTTGAGCTCATAATAAGAATTTTCTTTCTCTCACTAAAGTTCCCTAAACCTCTAACTTTCTCTCTAGAACTCACCTTTATACGCCCACTTTGTGTTATGGTTTGATGTGTATGTGAAATCCAATATCCTACTTATGTATGCATGTTATAAATATGCATATGTGATGTGTCATGTAAATTAAAATGTGATTTTGTGTTGCCACATCATTATTGGTGGTATGCATATCAACTCACTTAGGCAATACCAAAAAAAGTTATTAGCCCAATATATTGAGCGATACACCTAGTTATAATTGGTTTTAATATGTTTAACTTATTTATCAAAGTTATGTTATGACTATATATTTTGGATTTTATTAATGAGATAATGATGGATTTTACCAATTTTAATATGGCATCGTGAGCCTAAATCGATCTTCCCTTTAAATAATTATACTGGCTTATCCTTCAATATATTCACTAATAGTTATAACATAATTATAATTAGCAAAGATATGTCAAATATGTACGCAATGTTTTTAAACTGGTCTTTCATTTGAGCCATTTTAATTTATGGTCTTCTCGTTAAAACCAACTTAAAAAAACAAAAAAAAAAAAAAAAAAAAGGATGATAAGCCGCTTTATGTTGAACCGTATTTAACCCACTCAACCCGAGTTTTAAAGCATTACATGTAAATATATGTTTTACCTAGATGCACTAATATTACTTTTTTAAATGTAACAATGTTATTATGAAAAGTCTTTCATACTTCATTGTTAGAATATATTTTGAAAGAGCATATTTGATAAATTAATAATGCACAATTATTTTTTGTTTTACTTTGTGAAAATTAATTTAAAAATCAAGATTTGACTACCCATTTTGTTTCGTGCATGTTTGTTTGTTTAAGCATAGCTAAGAAACTAAAAAAAATATGATATCCTGACAAAATCAAATAAATAAACATAGAAGAAAATTGAAATGCACAATCACATACTCACAAACGTAAATGAACAAATGTGATTTTTGTTCATGTTCGTTAATTTAACTTAATGAACATTAAATTTTGTTTGTGTTATTCATTTCACAAATAACAAACATAAACTTTTACCAAACGTTTACAAAATATTTTGTTAATGTTCAATTATGTTGGTCCAAAAACTTGAGTAATCTATGAACAATTAAGAATGAAGAATATATTCATATCTTATTATGAACAATAGTTACAAGATTACTCAAGAACCATTTGACGCTAATAACATTCGAATCTTTTCAAGGTGATAGTTATGAATACTATCCCCGTGATAACAAATATCTCAAATGACTTCAAAACTTATCTTCGAGAAACAATTAAGAAATATGGGCGGAAATTTCTTCTAGATAGCAAAGCATGAAAACCTCATAATATAAGAACTCATCGATAGAAGTGGAAAGTACTTAGCATTGGAAAGAAAGACAAAGAAGACAAAAGTACTTTTTGTACTTTATTAGTATTTTATGAGAAGTTTCAATAAATCTTAAGTACTTTCTTAGTATTTTATTAAAGTTTTCTAGATAAGTTTTATTCTTTTCCTAAGCATATATATATATATATATATATATATATATATATATATATATATATATATATATATATATATATATATATATATATGTGTGTGTGTGTATTTTGTAATAAGTAGAGATCCCGGAGAAACAAAATAAAACATGTTGTTATATAGCGACAAGATCTTCCTCTCGTTGATTCCTAAGTTTAACTAGCTTGGATCAATAAGAGTATTTGTCATCACGGGATAGTATTCCAACTAACCCTTAAAAAAAATTAGAATGATATTAGCCATCAATGGTTCTTGAGTAATCTTGTAACTATTGTTCATAATGAAATATGAATATGTTCTTCATTTTTAATGGGCAAATGGCATAAAAAGGCATCAAAGTTAGGGTCCATTTCCAATTAAGGTATTCTACTTTTTTCTTGCATAAAAGGTACCCAACAAAATTTTTCATGGATTTGGTTTTACTAACGTCTGCTAACTCACTTCGCTAGTATATTACATATTTGGTCCTTGATTTTGTAGAGTCATTTTATGCATCATCCCTCCTCCTCCACCGTCCACCACCACCTCCTCCTCTTGATTAAGCTTGTCAAGTATTCGGTTTCTTCATTAATGAAGGAGCACCGAGACACTAACATCTCTTACATCATGTCCCAAAACTTTGGCCCGAAAATTGCATTAATTAAAAATCCTACATATCATCACAAAAGAATGATGAAAAACGAAAAGAACGAAACTAATCGCATACCACAAAAGTGTTGGCTCTAACAACATGAAGGATAGTTACACTAATAAGACGTTGATCATCAGTCGCTTGGGTAACCCGCAAAACATAGAAACATTGGGATCATCGTCGCATTGGTAACTCCGCAAACATATTCTATGTGTATTTTTCAAATTTTAATATATCATAAATAATTATTGACATAACTAATTGTTTTGAACCTATATAAGAGCCGATTTAAGAGGCTTAATCATTTAAGAATCTAATTTCAACCCTTTTGATATAAGAGGTCTGCAAAAGGGTAATAATAAAGTAAAAGATGAGAACTTTATGAAGAGGAAGCTTTAGATGATTTGAGCCTTATCTAATAGAACCACCTTTAAATCTCTATGATATCGATATAAGTGTTTGATGAAATGACTAAAGGAGAAGACATGAATCAACATTTCTACGAGATAGTTAAAAATTGTTTCAAAAGAGTTTTGAACTTTGAAGGAGTGTTTGGTTTAAGCAAGTGTATGGTGTTCAAGTGATTTTCGAAGTCAAAATTGGTTCTAATAGTCCATCTTAGGTCCATATAGGTTGGTTATTGCATAAGTTTACATACTCATTTCATAAAAAGTCAAAAATAATTTTCAATCTTATATTTCGCATCATTCTAGTTTAACAGCTTAGCATACCCTTATCATTTAGTTGCATAAGTAGTGAATGTAGCTTAATCTTGTTTTATAATAGCTTATTACATTAGTTTTATCATTTAGATTCATTCAAAGTAGATAAAAGTCAAAATTCAAGGTTCATTCAAAAGTCAAAATGTCCCAAAAGTGGTTTTGTCGCTTTAGCATAGCTTTTAAGTCATTTTAGTTTGTTATAAAAATTTAAAAATAAAATAGCAATTTCATTAGCTTATTTAACTTTTTTCAAAAGGAAAAATCAAAAATCATTTGGTAGGTCTCGCTAGTGGTGTAAAGTTGTTGGTAGACCAAAGAACTATGCTTTGCACTTCACAAGCGTCGAGACCCACGACCTATGGCGCAAAATGAAGTTGCTTGAGAATCGCCATATAACTCGAGATTCTATTTAACGTAGTAGTTCATTTAGTTCTTATGATTTGATTAGTAGATGATGATACTTACATTTGAGATTATTTTCACTTGGAAAATAATGATCTTTACCTATTCTTTAAAAACCAATGACCTAAACTTGTTAATTTCTTATACATATACTGCTTTTATCTAAGTATACAACAAATAAAATGAGCAAACTTACATCCATCGAGACACAAAGCTTACATCTTCCTGGCCACCAAAAATCACCACCGAACACTTTCCGTCTCAGAACAAATAAAACCACTATAACCAAGATAACAACACTCCACAACACCTCATCTTTACACTTTAAAAGGTTCACTTGTCGAGGAATTTCATCGAACACTTTGTGTACATACGTAATCTTGCCCGCTTTATTGAGTAAAAATGTTTGTTTATTGACTATGGTTTTGAGTATGAAGCAATGTAGCTTATTTATTTGAAAACCATTAGTTTATCGAGTATGAAGCAATGTAGCTTATTTTTAAGGAGGATAAGAGTATAAGACACCCCGCTTTTTCTTTTCATTTGTTCTCAAAAATGCAAATTACATTATTTCTCCATGGGCAAATGGCGCATTTGTCAGGAGGAGGAGGGGGTGGTGGACGGTGGAGGAGGAGGATGATGCATAAATGACTCTACAAAATCAAGGACCAAATATGTAATATACTAACCAAGTGAGTTAACTGACGTTAGTAAAAACCCAACCGCCAAAAATTTTGTTGGGTACCTTTATGCAAGAAAAAGTAGAATACCTTAATTGAAATGGACCCTAACTTTGATGCCTTTTATGCCATTTGCCCTTTTTAATTGTTCATAGATTACTCAAGTTTTTGGACCAACAAGGATATCGAGCGGTGGATCAATTCCATGATCTAGATCCGCTCTAATGATCCGCTAATACGTGTTTCGCTCAATGTTAAAAATTTATAGTGTAAATGACTCGTAAATCATACTATTAGTGCAAACCACGAGATAAAAATACACTTATTTTGACTAAAACCACCACACACCACTAAAATCTTATCTCCACCTCAAATATCTTATCCAAACATCAAACTCACATAAACCCATATTTACTCTCGATACATACAAATGTAAAACAACACTCATTTCCTTGATCTAAATCTAACACAAACCGATCTACTCAAACAATATCGCACCATGATCCCATCTCATCGAACACCCACACAAAACTTTCAACACAAAACACATGAATAATATCAAGGAATCACATGCATCAAACCCATCTAATCTCCAAAAGGTATAAATTCTCAACTCAAATCTAATACCGTAACTATTCCGTCACACCTAGAAATCAAACCAACTTTTTACTCACAACCATGTCTTCGACGGTAAGATAAGGTAGATGGGTCGGGTCAAAATTAAAGGAAGGTTATCCGGTAAAGAAGGCAGACGGGTAAGATTGGAAAAGGGTTTAATTGGAGTTGTTATTTAGTTTATAAGTGTTTAAAATGATGGGTTTGCATATGAATTTTTCTATCTATTTGCGTTTGGGATTACAATGTATTTAGTTTGTGAGATTTGTATAAGTACAAAATGTTGTAGTATGATTGTTGAAATGTGAGAACTTCTGTGTCAGGAAAGTGTGTGTATGGAAATGGATTCAGGTCACCTGATGTGTAAATCAGTGAAAATGATTAGAGTGTGTTTATGATTCAAGCTAGTTGATGTTCACTACTCAAATGGTATTAAAGTCGAAGATTGGTCCGATCGAGGAGCTTTTGTTAGGATTTATAAAATCCATTGTTAAAGTGCTCACACCTCAAGTATATGTAATCGTTAGAAAGCTCGAGTCGTAGTC
Organism: Chrysanthemum lavandulifolium; assembly: GCA_022545495.1. Classification (NCBI taxonomy): domain Eukaryota; kingdom Viridiplantae; phylum Streptophyta; class Magnoliopsida; order Asterales; family Asteraceae; genus Chrysanthemum; species Chrysanthemum lavandulifolium. The sequence goes on along the minus strand of CM040242.1, from coordinate 51,709,150 downwards.
ATTTTATGGTAGTTGGTATTTAGTTAAGTAACACCGTGGAGGACTGGACGGGTCTTTACCCACCGTATGCCCGATCCACGTACCGTAGGTGGCTTTTATGTATAGTATTATAAATACCCTCTACCTCCCAAGTAGAGGGTTGAACTCATAATAAGATTTTACTTTCTCTCAATAAGTTCCCAAACCTCTTAACTTTCTTTCTAAAACCTATATTGTACGCCCTTTTGTAATCATGGTTTGATGTGTTTGTGAAATCTAATATGTTACAAATGGTATCAAGAGCCATGGTTTGATCATCTCTCTTACATATTCTTGGAGTTCTAGTGGTTTTATATGGTTTTTGGGTTTGAAAAATTTTAGTGGTATTTGCATCATTTGGACTATTTCTAGTGTTAAAGTTTGGATTTTGATTGTACTCTTGTGCTTAGAATCATCATAAGTGTTTAGGTTGTGATTTGGAAGGCTTGAATCACTCGTGGTTGGAATGGTTTGGATTAAAAGTGGCGTTCTTGTTTGGTTTAAAGAAGTTTATTTGTGCCTCGACACCTTTTCCGACGAGCGATTTGTCTTTGTCTCGAAGCGACTTATGTCGGGCCATAATCACTTATTTAAGCGATTTGTCCCAGTTAGTGGTTGTACTTGCCGCTTTTGTGCGGTGAAGCAATTTGTCATTTTTAGCGACTTGCTTATCAAGCGAGTTGTAAGTTTAAGCGACTTTGTCTTGGTTAAGCGATTTGTCACTTTAAGAGGTTTGTTGGTTTAAGCGATTTGTATGGTTGCTTACTGCTTATTGAAGCGACTTGATTGTTTAAGCGATTTGTTAGTTGATGCGACTTGTCCGCTTTTGAACGATTTGTTATCCGGCTTACTTGTCACTTTTGAGCGAGTTGTTGTCCGAGCGATTTGTCTTGTTGAGCGATTTGTCTCTTGCGACTTAGTGCTTTTCTTCTTGATTACATTTTACTGCTTTTCTCTCGATTTAGTAAAATCCGTGAAAGAATCTATTTCCGCTTAATCCAAGAGTTTTAAATTCCGAGAATCGAAGAATTATGTTCACCAATGTACCCACTATCATCTCTTCGTTGTCAAGACGCTCAAGTCATTGGATCCGATACTGCCCACCCATGCTCGATGTAACCGACATGACTCATGGGCTCAACGAATTAGGTTATACTCGCTTGGGAAAGGAGAATGGGTTAACATTCTCAAATCAATTGATGAAGGACCTTATCGATTGAAACTACCAGACACACTTGAAACCGCTACGGATGGTACAAAGGATCTTAGGTTCGGGATGCACTAAAGACGATGATGAGCTCGGTGATAAGGAGAAAAGAGATACGATGTCGATATCGTGGCTTCAAACATTATACTTGTGGTCTTCCAAAAGACATCTACAAGTTAATCAATCACAACACCAAGCCAAGGCGCTTGGGACAATGTTAAGATGCTTCTCTCGTTCTCGAATTAACTAAAGAAGACAGAGAATCTCAATCGTATGATGACTTTGAGCACTTTAAGATGAAACCAGAGAAAGTGTCACCGAATATTACGTGAGGTTCCACAAGCTTGTGAATGACATGAGGAATATCAAAATGACTATGCTAAATATTCAGCTAAATTCAAAGTTTGTGAACAACATGAATCCCGAATGGCACAAATTTTTCACTTCAGTCAAGTTAACAAAAGGTTTGAGGAACACTAACTATGAGCAGTTGTATGCATACTTGTTTCAGAATGAGAGACATGCTTCGTTTGAACGAATGATCTTGGAAAAATTCAATCAAATTCTGGTAATGCAAGTTCGTCAAATGATTCAACAGCATTCTACACTAATGTAGGAATTACAACCAAAGCTTCTCAAGTCATACCAATGGGTAACGCTAACCACAAATTCATTCTTGATCCAGGTATCAACCCTCGATGATTCTTGGAACAAGTTGCTCATCATGGCTCTAATGGTTAAACAAAACTCGAACTTTACCCCACCTTCCAATAATCAACTCGTAATGCCTTCTAATCTCCACAATCATGCTACCATAAGAAGGAAAGGTAGTGGTGCAAAATGTGCAAGGAAGACAAAATGAATGTTGAAGTCGACAAGGTAATGTTGAGTCGAATATGGGAATGTCAAGTGGTGGTAGATACGGGTAATCGTAATCGTGGAAGGAATACAAATCAAGGACAAGGAAAGTCAATCAAGTGCTACAACCGTGGTGGTGAAGGACATATTATGGAAACGCACATCTCAAAATGCCCTCAAATGTAGAGTATTTCGTGGACAAGATGTCACTGTACAAGCTCGTGATAGTGGTGCGGTTTGATGAAGAAGAGTTGATGTTTCTTCGAGAGAAATGCCAAAACCTATGATGTTGATGCGATGAGCGTACCAATTCGTGAAATAGGTCACAATCATCAAAATGCCTTCAAGTTGCCGATCGTGATGCATTTGACTCGATGTCGATGATGAACCCATCGCCTGCATAATCTTCATGGCTAGCATTTCACCAATGGTCTCTCCAAAGGTCTCATAACCACAACAGTCTGGTCCATCTAAAGATTCAATCATTTCGTAGGTATTAAACTATACGATGAAGTTGATGAGCAAAGATACATAACGGCACAATCTCATGAAACTTATGAATCGATATTGATAATGTGGATAATAGTAATATTGTCCCATATGATCAATATGTGATACAAAGTGAAAGTGAAATTGTACCAAGTGATGCATCTTTTGCGTCAATGATGACTATGTTTTTGATGAATACACCGCATGCCTCGATGATTCTATTATCTCCGAATCGAATGCCTATAAAGAACAAGTTGTTATTTATGAAAAACGTGCTAAGTTTGAGTTAACTACTGTGAGCAGAAATGGATGACCAAATGCACAATTATTAGAAAACGTAATTTTAGAGAAGAAGTGTTAAAACAAGAGTTAGACTCTTACATGAAAAGCTTTCTAAACTCATAGCAAAAGCAAGAACTCCAAGATAATGTTAAAGTGCTTAAACAAGAATTTAATGCTAAGGAATCAAAACTTTGAATGACTTTTCCAATCTAAAAACATTGAAAACAAGCTTGAAAATAAGTTGTACGCATGTGGAATACCATTCGTACCACTCACATGATCACTAAGCACGTAGTCTTAAGGCAAGCATAGTATTCCCTAGTAGAGGAGCCAAATCCCCAAGATTGTAAAAAGGCTAAAACTTTCCATACAATTGTATATGATGGCAATGAGATCCTCAAGCCTAGGCAAACACCATCATGTATCGAAGCACCAAGATGATAGAAAATTAGAAGATGCCTCTAGGGAGAAAATGGATAAGAAGCTAAATGATCCACGAGTGTAAAAGAAAAACATAACGATCAAACCCCATGATTAGACAAAAGAAAATTGGATCTCCCCGAACATGTTTAAGCCTCAAACTCAATTAACCCGTAACAAATTTTTGGAAGAAAGACATGGATAAGCAAAAGCAAATGTACTTGTTGAAACAAACACTCCCTTAGGAAAGTGCTCATAGCCATACTGTGGTATCCTCTCGAATACACCAATGCATTTAGTTCCTAGAACTATTTCCACTAATAGCAAGACCTTAATCACCAGATGTTGTTTATCAACTATTCGTTGATTTTGAGAAGACATGTAAGAAGAGAATCACACCTGCTGTGGATAATCAAGGGAGAAGGGTTTTGAGCAAACTAAAGAATGCTATTTAATCGAGGTCATAATTTTCTTTAAACAATTAAAGGTCAATTTGAGAGTCTCCAAAAGGGATAGACTCGGATATTAAAGAAATGGAAAAGGAATTTGATGCAATGATAGTCGAGGTCAATGATTATGAACCGAACTAAAATATAATGAAATTGAAAGGAAAATCTGCATATCTTAAATGAGAACTTGGTATTAAGTTGTGTGGCTCAAAATGTGTTTTATATCACATTAAGCATTCTATTATCGCTTCTCAATTTCATGAATTATCTGTTGCTTTTAAAGTTTCCATGATCGTGTCATTGAGCTTGAAAACAAAAACTCGTAACTAAATGAGAAAATTGATCGTGATGATCACGATAATTTGGTAAAACACTTTTCTAAGCTAGAAGTTGAACATTTTGATTTGCAACTAAAATATCAACATCTCAAAGAAAATGTCAAAACCTCAAACATCAAGATATCCTCAAATGTTCATGAGTTTGATGTAGTTTTTGAAATAAACAAATGTGAGAAAAGAACAATGTGACTGGCTCTCAAATGCCTCCTCCTTTAGATTCTCAATTTTCTCAAAACTTTCATCTTAAAAACATCATTAACGACACAACAAGAAAATGAGAGTTTTCTAGAAGAAATGAAAGGTCAAACGACACTTCAAAGAGTTATACGATTCAATGAAAGTCACCGTGACAAAAACAATGAAAAATAACTTCATTACAAAAGGAAATCGAGAATCAAGAGTCGTAAAGGGAAAATGCCACTTGTCTTTAATGAGAATGTTGCATCAAAGTCATCTGCAGACTCTAAATATATCGCGATCAAGTAAATACATTCCTCCTCACCTTAGAAATAACGAACTTGTGTTTCATAATTATTTCTCTCACCTTAAGGATAGTCTAGAATGTCTCCGTGAGATTGTAGAAGAGGATTACATAAATAAGCCACTTGATAGTGAAATTAGGTTTGCTTGCATTCGTGCCAAACGATCTCAGAGTCATTAGAATGTTTAAGAGCAACATGTCCTAAATCCTTATGCGAGAAAGATAAAGTCAGATGCCTTGTTCTATGCCCGGTGCTAAGTATGCAACCCAAAGAAATGCCCAAGATTAAGAATGTGAACTTTAATGTGCCTTCAAGTAGCTTAGATCCCAAAGACTTCTAAACCCGAAAAGCAAAAAGTAGCAATACCAACTAATGTTCCCATTCCCTACAGAGTAAAAGTGACACCAAAGCTTAGGTGTCAAAGTCATAAGGCAACAAAAGAATGATAGGACCTTGCAAGCTAGGAATGTTCAAAGGAAGAAAGTAGAAGATCACCTTAGAAGAATGAAACTATGTTGAATAAAACGAATCGTTTGATTCTAGTGTTAGCTCTAAGCGTCTTTGTAATTAATGCGACTTCGCTACTTTTGGCAAAACATGTAATGATGATTGCTTGGTTTCATTATTAATCATGTATGTGGTATGAATGATTTGATTAATGTCAGTAAATACCCGCTTAAAATTGTTAATGCCAAAATCAAGCTAAGAAGGCTAGAAAGCAAAGGCGAAGAAGGTTAGAAAACATTAGAAACCCATGTGAAGAAAATTTAGTAATATAGGTTATCAATGGATACCTATTGGCCGCAAATTTAATCTTAATGAGTTGTCCCCAAATTTTCTAAGTCAATGCCCATTAGAAATGGATGCTCACCCAGAACTATTCCTTTAAGTGAACATACTCAATAGGTCTAATGCGCTCACTAGTATCGCATCTATCCTTAATGATTCCATTGATTCGCTCGATGCGGGTGTTCCAATCATCATTATTAACCAAATGGAACCCATTCTTGCACGGGATCCCAATTATCCAGCTTATCCATTTTTGTTTGTGGTTCAACCTGCAGTCGCTCAAATCGCTCGTGGTACTTGGACTCAGTCGCCCAAGCATATGACCGGATATCGCCTGCTCATGAACTTCGTGAGTAAATTCATCGGGATCGTTAGATTTGGGAACCACCATTTTGGTGTAATTATGGGTTATGGAGATTATGTTGTTGGTGACAAAGTCATCTCCGTGGTATATTATGTCAAGGTCTTGGTCATAACTTGTTCTCTCGTTGGTCAATTTCGTGATTCCGATCTAGAGGTGGCTTTTGAAAACATACTTGTTTCGTTAGAGAACTTGATGGTGTGGAATTGTTAAGAGGAACACATGGTTCAAACCTATACACCATCTCTATCGAAGACATGATGAAGTCTTCCACCTGCTTGTTGTCAAAGGCTTCGAAAACAAAGTCATGGTTATGGCATCGCTGCCTCAATCACTTGAACTTCGCACCATTAATGATCTTTCCGTAAAGGACCTTGTAAGAGGCTTACCCGCATTAAAGTATTAAAAAGATCATCTTTGTTCAAGATGCCAATCAAAAAGGTGAAATATGCCCACAAACCCAAACCCGCAAACCCGCCATGGAAGTTCTTCATACTCTTCATATGGATTTGTGCGGACCTATAAGAGTGCAAATGATAAATGGAAGAAATATGTTTTAGTCGTTGTTGATGACTACTATCGATTTACTTGGGTTAAGTTTTGAGGACAAAGGATGAAACTACGATGTCATCATCAAACTTATCAAGCATCTTCGTGTTCGACTTAATAAGACCTAGAATTATTCGAATGCATAATGGCACCGAATTTGTTAACAAAGACCTAAGTCAATTCTATGAAAGCATTGGAATCACCATCAAAGGAGTGTTCCACGACGCCAATGTAATGGTGTAGTTGAAAGACCAAATCGGACCCTTGTTGAAGTCGCAAGAACAATGCTAATATACTTAAAGGTTCCAATGTTTCTTTGGGTCAAGCCATTGCCAACGCTTGTTACACCCAAAATCGCTCTCTCATACACACCTCACATGGAAAAACTCCTTATGAACTTGTCCATAAACGAAAACCTCGGTCTCCCACCTGTAGTATTTGGTGCGTTGTTATCCAACGAATGATGTCAAGATTTAGGTAAATTAAGAGCTAAGGCGAACATTGAGTTTTTGTGGGTTATGCACCAAACAAGAAGGGTTACCGAATCTACAACAAAAGAACTCGAGATATCATGGAAACTATTCACGCCACGCTCGATGAGCTATTCGAGTAAATGGCTCCGTGACAATCTAGTTCGACCCGCATCACAACCTTCATTATGTAGTCCCATTAGTTCTTCTCTTGTACAAAATCCTCACCAAAGAACTCCATATGTACCCCTTCTCAAGATGATTTGAAGAAATTGTTTGATCCAATGTTTGATGAACACTATGAGCCTATTAATGATCACCAAATCCATCAATGAGGTCGCTCCTATCCTCGCCAACGATAACCTTCGCCTATGTCATTAAGTCAATAAGCGCCTGGATCACCCGCCTCATCATCAAATCCTCAATCATCGAGTGTACATCATGGAATTGTTTCTCGCACCCATGATGGAGATAACCCTTCCTACTCTCAAGATGCTCCTTTGAGAACATATTTGCTCTCGAACCATCATCGAACCATCTTCATCGTGGAAAACGACTTTGCTACTTCAGCCTCAACAACAACCACACACACCTTAGAAAATGGACACATGACCATCCATTGACAACATCATTGAAACCCCTCTCGTCCAATATCCACTCGTAAACAACTTGCAAATCGATGCTTTATGGTGCTTCTTCAACTCCGTACTATCTAAGATCGAACCAAAAGACGTTAAACCGCCATGAATGAAGACACCGGTTCAATGCCATGTAAGAAGAAATTCATGAGTTCGATCGACTAGATGTATGGGAATTAGTACCGCCCCGATCGTGCTATGATCATTGCTCTAAAGTGGATCTTCAAAGTAAAACTTGATGAGCATGGTGATGTGTTAAAGAACAAGGCTCGATTAGTTGCAAAAGGATACCGTCAAGAGGTATTGACTTTGAAGAATCATTTGCTCCGCTTGCACGATCGAGGCAATCGAATCTTTCGGCTACACCGCAAGTAAGAACATGGTAGTTCATCGATGGATGTAAAGACGCTTTTCTTAACGGAGATCTTAAAGAAGTCGATACGCCGCCCAACTCAAGGCTTTGTGAACCCGTAACATCCTACTCATGTCTATCACTTGAAGAAGGTTTTTCTCGTTTGAACCAAGCTCCAAGGGCATGGTACGACACGCTATCAAAGTTTCTTCTATCTACCGGATTCGAAAAGCGAGCAGCTGATCCGACATTGTTCACCGTAAAGTCGCAAACACTTAATTCACGCTCAAATCTACGTTGATGATATTATTTTGCCTCGACCGACCCCAATGAATGTGACCGCTTTTCAAGGAGATGGGCTCCAATTTCAAATGTCAATGATGGGACAAATGTCATTTTTCTTGGTATTACAAATTTCACAAAGTCCTCGAGGCATTTTTATCAATCAATCTAAATATGCAAATGAGAAATTAAAGAAATTTGGATTTGATTCTTGCGACCTCATGACACTCCCATGGTAGAGCGTGCTAAACCGGATGAGGACCACTCGTGATCATGGTAGATCGTACTAAATATCATAGTATGATTGGGTCCTCGATGTACCTTATCGCCGAGACCGCATAACTGCTTGATGTATGCATGTGTGCTAGATACCGTGCTAAGCCTACCAAAAGCACCTTGAAGCGGTTAAACGGGTCTTTCGATTCCAAGGAACCATCAATATGGGACTTTGGTACCAAGGACACCCAGATGTCACTAATGACCTATGCAGATGTCGACCATGCAGATGTCAAGATACACGTCAAGCACGCCATGAGGTGCCTCTTTTGGGTGATAAGCTTGAGTGGTCTTCAAAGAAACAAATGAGTACTTTTATATCCTCTGTAGGTCGAATACATAGCCATGTCATCTTGTTGTGCTCAAATCCTATGGATGAGATCCTAATTATCTCGACTATGGCTTTGAATTCAACAAAATCCTCTCAGATTGCAGATAACAAAGTGCCATTGCTCTCTCATGCAACAATGTTCAACATTCAAGAGCAAAGCATATCGACATTCGACATCATTTCATCGGGAGCAGTGGAGAACGGTGGTGGAACTTTATTTTGCGAGGACCTAATACCACCAGCGCACATCTTCACCAAAGCTCTTCCTAGAGAACGTTTTGAGTTTATCCTCCCACGACTTGGTCTAAAGAGTCTACAACCGGAAACACTCAAACGTCTTCAAAAGGAAGACGAGGAGTAAAAGTTTTTCTTCATCTAGCTCTTGTAAATATCTATTCAAAAAGCAAAATACAAAATTATAAAACCCTCAAAAGAAAATAGAAAAATATAAAATTTCATAAAATCCATAAAAATCTGAAAATCTTTGAAAAAGCTAAAAATATTTCTCTATTCTTTTCTTTTATTCGATTTCATCTATGGTCTTTGTGTTATCATTCAAAGAGTGACACAGGTCTTTAGATGAAGTTCGAATGTACATATTTAAAATATATATATATATATATATATATATATATATATATATATATATATATATATATATATATATATATATATATATATATATATATATTGAGAGAAACAAAACAAAAGGTTTATAGTCATTTCAGACTATAACCCGCTTTTTAAAAGAAAAACAGAGCTATGCTTTATCTTATTTTTCAAATCTCATGCTCGATTCTAAAAATAAATGTTTGTCACCAAAAGACAAGTAGTTTCTTCACAAATATTTTTCCTTCTATAAATTCTTCCAAAAATATTTGTTATCTAATGAAAACTAATAGCTTTGAAAAATAACTGACTCAATTTTTGTAAATCATCCGACTTGACATTTGTCAAAATCTATCTCTCAATCAACAACTTATGTCATTGATTGAGGGAGAATGATTTTAATTAAATCAAAAGGTTATTTGTCATATAATTGGTTCAGACCAAGGCTTATGTCATGTTTTCAAAAGATACTCAAGCATGTTTAATCTTTGGAGTTTAAGGTCTCAGATTTGATCCTTATCGGTTAAATGTTTTCGTAAGCAAGTCACAGTTCTCCTCAAAAAGCTTTCAAAATCAATTTAAATCTATAGAGATCACAAATCTTAAATGACTTGAAAATTGTGATCGGGGGAGAATTGGTGATTTAAATTGGATTTAAACTGATAATTCGATAAATGGTTTTATAAGTAATTAGCAAGCTCTCCTCCCTACATGTGCCAAACGATTTCAAATTTTCTATGCACATGTTATGGGGAGCATCTATATCAAACCAAAAAGGATTGAAACGTGATTGATTTGTATCTATGCGGTCTTCCCTAATATGTGCAAAACACTTTCGAATCTCGATGCACATGTTGAGGGAGAGCTCTTTTTCTGAAATATCATAAACAATTCAGGTACAAAATGCTTTGATAATATATCACAAGTACCTGGAATGATTTTCAAATGGTTTTCAATTGGTCTCAATGGCAGAAGAACAATACCAAAAATTCCGACCAAATTTACTTTATGTATGGTGGTATAAGGATGGTTATGTTAGGTATTCGTTCCCACGATCCCGCCAGAGCCGGAGGGATCTACCCAGGGACAATCCACTAGTTAGTATAGAAGTCCTTAGGTATGATGAAAAAGGAGAAAAGTGAGAACGGAAGAGTGCGGACTAAGATCGAGCTAGTATCGAATAAACCCAACAAGGTTCCAAAGAATGAAGTCTCGGTAAGCACCGAAGGGTTAAAGAATGAAAAGAATTAAATGAAAAGGGTGAAAATAAATAGCCTCCATTAATTCAACCTTAGAGCGTAAACCGGTTCAATACATATGCTACTAGTGTCTACTAAGGTAACACCGGTATTGAAGACAAGACGTCATGGACCCAGTGACGCACTACACTACAACTTCCCAAGCTACTAAAGTTTCTCTTAAAAGGACTTATTTCATTCTCACAGGGAACCTACATTATCTATCGACTTTCTCTTAGAGATGGTTGATATTGAAGGAGGAGACCCTCTCCCTAGTCTCCGGCATAGGAACCAAATGTGCACAATTGAGTCTAGAGCCACGAGATCATCTAATAAATCTCATTAGGACACAATCAATGAAGACTCACTATTTCACACAATGTGAAAAGTGAGAATATATCTTATGAGTCCTACGCATTATCCTTGTGGTATTGCCAGAACATCTAAGTGATATGCAAACATATTCACAATGACGATGGAAAGCCTTCTAGAGCCAACATCATACAAGCTCTTGGTAGGTGGTATGTGAGATCTATCCAATAGATCAACCTCGTGACAACCGAATGTAAACAATGGGGCTTATCAAAATTATGAATCAATCTCGTTCGTGTAACGGATCGACGGATACCTTTAAAAAATAGGTCGTTGTGCGTAAAATTCTTCTCTAGCACATCGATGTACTAACATTTCAAAATAAAGGTGTTTATGATTGATAACCGATTTTCCTTAAAACCTTCGTTGTATTGCAAAACATTTTATCGAAAGCGAAGACACGATTGTTTTTCAAATCTCTTTCATCAATCGCTGAATCTCAAATTCGTTGGTTCACTCACCCATGTTGTCTTCTTTGAGACGTTCGGTTTGAGAACAACAGAGCACGGTGTGAAACCCCGTCAAGGAGATTCTTGGATTATACTTGATCACATGCAGATTTGTACCGATTAACGGGAACCGAGGGGCCGTGTACCTCAATTCAACGAAGTGATCAAAGACACTTTGGCGCTTTATTGCTAATCGTTGTATGCAATACACCCGACGCTTGTAGCAGATTAGAATGGAGAGATCAATCCATGGCCGCATGCTCACACAACACATCCATTTCTAAAGAAATCATGATAAGTGCATCAACGACTCTGATATTATCACTCCATGCTTCTGCTATGCTGTTTCAAATATCATGAATCATCTAAAGCTTCCGCTACTTTGATAAGAAGACATCATGATCCAGAATGTGAGCATGTCGGTCCATTTGTCACAACATCATATGAGGGCAACACTACAAAGGTGTTGCTGAGATCAGCTGAAGTTGATGATCTCAAAGCTGGCTCAAAACTCATCGTCACGTGGATCAGTTAAAGACCTCCACTTGGATTAACCAACACGCAAAACATGAAGAATCAAAGACTACGGGCTACTGAGCAATGAAATTAAACAAGAATCCAAGAACAATCTTAATGTACTATCTGTTTGTATTCTATGTAATTTGAGCACCTCCCTGGGGAGATTGTTAGGATTTATAAAATCCAGCTTGTTAAAGTGTCATCACCTCAAGTATATGTAATCCATTTTGTGGTAGTTAGTATTTAGTTAAGTAACACCGTGAGGACGGACGGTCTTTACCTCATCAGATGCCCCGATCCCACCCGTAGGTGGCGTTTTATGTATGGTACTATAAATACCCTCTACCTCCCAAGGTAGAGGGTTGGAGCTCAAAATAAGATTTTACTTTCTCTCACTAAGTTCCCAAACCTCTTAACTTTCTCTCTCTAAAAACCTATATTGTACGCCCCTTTGTAATCATGGTTTGATGTGTTTGTGAAATCCAATATGTTACAGCTTTGAATCAGGCAAGAAAAGTGTGAAATAACAAGGAAGGTTAGGTAGACACTGGTGCCGCAAGGAGTGTTTTTTTGTAACTCAAAGTGTGTAGCAGTTTTGTGGAATGTGAAGATGTGACAAATGGGATTGTTGATATAAAATCTGAGAATACATGAAACCTCACTTCAGTAACACGAGTCTCTGATTCAAAAATGGTGTATAAGGTTAAGCTCGTATCTTAGGGAATAGTGGTATGAATCAGAGGGTACGTATCAGGTTGTTAATGCGATTTTAAAAAAATCAATAAATGGACCAAAAAGAGGGAGAGTTTGTCCAGGAAATGAAAAGATCAGCTTAGTTGACAATAGAACCTGAAACCCTAATAATCTCAAAACCGTTACCATAACCCAACCTAATAACCTGAACCAAGGTGATGTAACCAATATTGATAAAGATTTAAAACGTGCATTTTTAGGGGGTCATTTAGTCTCTAAACTCGTATATATTTAATCAATTATTACCCTAAATCTTTTCTTTTCACATTTTATGTCCTTTGAAAGCAAAAGAAGGAAGCGAGCATGATTCTAGCTTATTTGGACAATAAAACGACCAAGTCACGAAAACGTCAGAAAAAGGAAGCTGGCGGCGTCACAAGCTACAACGTGACGCCGTTACTTTCATTTTTGTAACAATTCGCATTTTCGGGTCACTATTTATTTTTACTATTCACCTTCACTATTCACTCCCACCTTGAGAATCTTTTTTATTTTTACTAAAAGTAGAGGAAGCATTCGATGCATCATAAAAAAAGTGCAGCTGCCAGAGCCACTTAAAATTTTTATTTCACATTCTTGTAAGTTAACCTATTTTCATGATAACTCGAGAGTTTGACACTCACCAGATCATTTTGCAAATATCACGAAACCGTGTCTGAGATTTACTTTAAGGTTTAAACGACATTTAGGCATCCCGATATGTCCATACAACATTAAAAACAAGAGAAATATATATATTTCACATCTTAGGACATTTTCATAAGTTTTAAATTTTTACATTTTCCGGTTTTGCGTTTTACGCATTTTACGCGTTTTCAACCTACGGTTTTAGGTTTTTACGACGATTAAGCACCCCGATAATTATCACTAATTTAATTTACTAATATAGAGTATATTGATAATTTTTAACATATTTATAAGTTTCATATTTTTAGGAAACCCGGTTTTAAAATTCGTGACTTAAATACTTACTGTTAGTGATTACCGGGACCAAAACTCACTCCGTAAAGGCAAGATAAAATTTCAAACTCTTAACCTCCTTATTTTGCCATAGGTGGAATTTTTAGCTAGTCATCAAGCAAGGTGGCTTGGTTTCAACCATTGATATCTAGGATGATTACACATGTATAACTTAACCTTAGTTAATTTCTAACCTAATATATAGTTAACTAGTTTTCTTATCCTATAAATACTAAGCTAAAACACATAGAAAACTTGCACCACACCTTCTTAACATCTAAAGTCCTAAAACCTAAAGGCATTTCTTATAGATTTAGTAAGAAAATTCTTGTGTTCTTGAGAACAAAACTAGGTTTTGATCTTTGTTCTTGGAAAATTTTAAAAAATAGTCTTTATAATCTTCAAATAACTTCAAGTCTCCAAAAATAATTTGTTATAATCTTCAAATAGCTTCAGGTTTTCAAGAAGGCGTCATTATAATCTCCAAGTAGTTTCAGGTTTATGGTGGTTATTAATTTCACGTCAAAACTCCACTTATATTCCCTTGTTATTATAAACAAGCATTCTATATTAAGGTAAGTATTTGTAAACTTTAAATACTTGTTAACTTTCATTTAATTATTTAGTGTTTTATAAACTCTTAATATGTCATATAATCAAGTAAGCAAAATATATGTTTCACGTATTAAGTACTACAATAGTAGGTAACTTCATGTGAGGGGCTACTTCGTGGTAATCGTACTGACGAGATGTTGGATTTACGAATTAAAGTATCCTAGCTCTTCGTACGTTTACTACATGACCTCTGGATTGTGATGGCCCAAAGGGTAGTACAATATATATAAACTATACACTTTTTCTCAACTAGACCATTTCTATAAACGACATACACAACTACCATATACAACATCATGATCAATATAACAACTTATATAGGCCCGCTTATATATATTTTTTAATGTTATTCCAAACCTGAAACGCAACATCATATTTTAGGTTGCACGTAGAGGTTTTTCCGGCTTATACATCAATTCCGTTATACATTTTGATATCATTAGTTCAAGGTGAGTTTTCATAGCCTCTACTTTTATATGTTTTGAATTACTTTTGGAGGAGATACATGCTCAACTATTTTCATTTACTTTCATAAGTACTTTAAACTTAAGGATTAGTGTGAGTTTCATAGCCCCTACTTTTCTACTTTTTGAATTACTTTTGTGGGAGATACATGATCAATTACAAAAAAATACTGTACTCGCTTGATTTACATACATGACTTGCATTTACATAAATAATTGCATACATACATGATTGTGTTAAACTTATTTGCGTTATTATTAAATGCATTACACTTAACTGCGTTATTCAATTTGTGTGACTAGACCTAATACAAACATACATCGTAACCGTGAGTTGTTAGAAGGCCATTAATTTGGATACATCCTAACCATGAGGTGTTGGAAGGCCATTAATTTGGATACATCCCAACCGTGAGTTGTTGGAAGGCCATTCATTTGGATACATCCCAACCGTGAGTTGTTCGAAGGCCATTCATTTGGATACATCCCAACCGTGAGTTATTGGAAGGCCATTCATTTGGATGATACATGATCGATATACTATTTACATACTCAAAATGTTTATGATTATAACTAATATGATGCGCGTATACACATATGTCTTACTCATACTATATTTTTAGCAGTGGGTTGTGAACACACATGTTGCAAGTTTTGTATGGGCGGGACTTGCAACTAAGTGGATTTACAATGCCTTTGTTGTGTGAATATTATTTAAAAGCTTTACATGTTAAAAAAAAACTCTATGAACTCACCAACCATTGTGTTGACACTTTTTAGCATGTTATCTCAGGTCTGTAAGGTGATAGTTGTTTCATGGAGCATAGAGTCGCTCGACATATTTTGAAGACTTGTGCTTTTATCATTACCATTCGATATGTTTTAAAACACTTATGTATTATGCTATGAATCTCATGTTTGTAACTATGAATTTATTAATCGAATGGTAACTTTTCAAAACGTCTCATTTAGAGGTCGTTTTCTATAACTTATACTTTGTATCATGAAGTAACTCCCCAATGACACAATCTTCCGCTGTGATATTTTGGGGGTGTTACAGATTGGTATCAGAGACTTGGTTATAGAGAACTAGGTTACATTTGATACCTAGACTATAACTACTTTATACATTAAGACTCTCCTCTTTATTTTCCTTACACACACTTCGTGCGCATATGCTTCTTGTTAGTTGTTTGTTTAGATCTACGCTATTGGATGATATGTTTTTGTACTGATGGAGAAATCCCAGAATTTAGCCAAGTCATCAAAAAATGTGGAGCTCGGTAACAACTGGTTATTTAACTTGATCTTGTGATAGTTCTTGTTTGATAAGACACAAGATTAAGTTAAATAAAGTTTATTATTTAGCGGTAGAGATTTGATGATTTGCCCAAGGATGGGAGTTCTCTTGTGGATACTTTTGAGAACTGTTAGAGACTAAACTTTTTTTGATTTGATCACCTAAGGGAAATTTCTATGTACTGAGTGTGACACTCACTAGATACCCACACTACACTACTCCTCCACCATTTAGGATCAGATGGTAGAATGTCCAACCATTTAAGGAATGTCTATCACTGAGATATGTGTGCCTGGTAATATGTACACGTGTGAAAGGATGCAATTATAATTATGGTGGCCAACATAATTATAAATGCATCATGACCCACGTGGACATATGTGATCATGCTTGCATTAATCAGCGTTGACTCAAATTATTAACGATTTAAAACTAAGTAGTCCAAGAACTTACCTCATATTTGACGTCGAAAAATGTCCTTCCTTGTAGAAATAATGGGACCAAAGAGAGTAACTCTTAGCACTAGCCGAGGTGGTGCAACACCAAGGGGTGAAGAACTGGTGGACGTGAAGGTAGAGGAGATGGTCACGACACTAGTTACCATAGTAACACGATGGTGGAAATCTTGATTTCTCCGCCATTATTGCCCGACAACTACAAAACCTACTTCCCACTATAGTCACCCAAGTTGGCAATCACATCAATAATTCGGGAAACCACGGAAGGATAAATGACACCACCAATATGGAGGGAATGGTAATAACAACAACAATAGGACTGGATGTACATATAAGGAATTTACAGCATGTAAGCCAATTGAATTTGATGGTAAAGGAGGTACATTGGCATATACACAATGAGTCGAGAAGATGGAGTCAGTGATCGACATCAGTAACTATGCAATACACCAAAGGGTGAAATATGCCACGTGCTTGCTATCAGGAAAGGCATTGACATGGTGGAATACGCATATTCAAGCTAGAGGAAGAGAAGCAGTTGTAGGCATGATATGGGACGACTTTAAAGGACCACTGAAAGAAGAATACTGTCCGGGTAATGAAATGTAAAAACTAGAGAACGAGTTTTGGCATCACTCTATGGTAGGGGCTGGTCATGCAACCTACATAGATCGGTTTCATGAACTAGCCAAAACTAGTTCCTCATTTGGTTACCCCTGAATCCAAAAGGATTGAGAGGTACATTTATGGCCTTGTTCTCGAGATCCGTGGGATAGTGAAAACAACCGAGCCTTCTACCATTCAAAGTGCAATAGTGAGAGCGAGGACCTTAACAGACGAGATGGTTAGGAATGGAGCTTTGAGGAGCAGTAACAAAAGTAAGGGAGCAATTGAGTTGGACGAGCAAATAGGCACAATGGTTAACAATAAGTAGGTAAGAGGATTTGTGGAAACTGTTTCTGGTCAGAAATGTTATGAGGGCCCATTGCCTAAATGTTCAATATATGTGATGCAGGTTTTACTGACCAGGTTTTAATATTTATAAAGTCTCGTTATACCTATGGTCTACCCTAGTGCATTAACGGGTAGTGTACCATGTCGTGTGTAATGTAGTAATCGGTAAAGCCGAGGTCGTCCCAAGAGCTATGCGTTCTGGATTATTACTAAGTCTAGGTGTCACAGATTAATAAAGGTTGCGATAAGGAATTAATTAATTAAACTACTAAAGCAGATAAAAGCAAATAAAGGCAAATAAAAGGTAAAGGGTAAATCAATAGAGGAGAGTGGTGCCAACCTTGTTATTCCTCCTAGCTAGTTATGTCTATGTCTACTTACTTCCAATTACTTCAGGTGGGGTCAAAGTCGAGAGGACCGCATTTGGTCAATTCGCCTAACCTATCGCCAAAGATGCCACCACGTGAGAAGTCATGTGTCCCTCATAAGTCCTTTTGTTCATGGTCCCTAAGCCAAGTCATTAAGTACCGCTACATGCTAGATTTATAATAGTGAGTGCCCGGTGTTAGCAACTTAAACACTCACCCCTAATTCTTAAGTTCATCCAAACGGTAGGTGGTCACTTGGTCAAATCGCACAAGTAAAAATAGTCGTCAATTTGTCATATCTTACCCTTCCGTCTCGATCCGCTCACCTAGGGTCAGTTAGTCATATCTCCTAGACAATTGGCCTCTACCGCCATTCAAAACTACCGAACCAAGGGTAGCTACCAATAAACTATGCATGCATACACTTAGAAATAATTATGCGGAAGTAATGTAAAAGCAAACAAAAAAATTAAGGAATCATAACTAGGCCAGCACCAAGAGGTGGTTAGCCGCTCATATTAATCATACAAATCAATTCAATATTCAAAGGTACGAAATACATGAATTGAAAGTAAAGAAAATATAAAATGCTAATGCTTATCGTAGGGGAGTGATTTCTCCTCGATAGACCGCCTTGAGCTTTTTCCCACGCTCTCGATTATTGTGTGGAATGGGATGATTAGAAATGCGGAATTGGATTTATAGGCGAGATCCTAACAATAGTTACGAACCTTCAATTTTTTCGTATAGCACTAGATTACGTAACCTAATAGTGGTTACGCCGTAGTCTTCAATAAACTTGGTAGTTGATGGAATAGTTACGGCGTAGTTATCGTGACGTGGAACCTCATTTGACCTAATAGAGTTACGTCAGTTTTGGGAGAGTTACGCAACCTTCTGATGAGTTGGTTTTCTGAGTCACGCAATAGTTACGGCGTAATTTTAGAGAAGAGTTACGCCGTTACTTCTTCAAAGTCAGCATACTATGATAAACCTTTAGATAATTCTCCAATTCCGCGTCTCTTTAGCTCCAATGTTCGTAATTTACCTGAAAGTGGAAATAATGGAAAACAAGCGTAAATCCATATAAATGATATAAATTACAAGCATTATAGGAGGAAATTGACACTTAATATTCTGGACTATTTGATGTTATCAAATATCCCCTCACTTGAACTCTACTTGCCCTCAAGTAGACCTTATTAGAAAGATTCCTAAAAAGATATCTTCCAAAACCTGGAAAATATAAGTTTATAAATCCCTTATGCTAGAATAAAACAAAGCCGAACACCTCACGAAATGGGAACGAAACACTCAAATCTCTCAACTATTCTAAGTGTCAATTTCAGGGTGATCACTCAATCGCACAGTCATAGCATGTATTCTATCATAAGCTTGGCGGTATGGGTAGACACGACATAGCATGTATTCCACCACTAGAGTTAAGGGCTAAACAATTCTCGAAGGCAATATGGGTAGACACGACAAAGGTTAAGGGGTGACTCGTCATTACTAACATGTCACGGCGAAGTGGACAAAATCAATGAAACATGACCAAATCCATGGACAAGACACCAAAGATTGCTCGATGCATCACCTAGACACGCTTCATGACTAAAGGGTAGAATAAGACATGGGATATATAAATGGTGTAAAAAAAACAAGCAGGTAGTCTAAATCTATAACCAAGTCATCACCACTTACCGTCCGGCCAAAGTTCAAGCTTTGAAGTCAAGAAACCGGATCATGAAATACTAGGTAGATGTGTCATTAGAGGACGTCGTGATGGGCACACTACCTTTTCTCCAACTGTTGGCATAATTACCAACTCCAATCTTCAAATGTGACCGAGGGTGGCCTCCTCGATACTAAATCTATAAAGCTCATAACATAGTGCTTATAACATTGAACTTTACAATAACTAAATCATAATAACTTTTTTTTTTTCGAATCACTTTTTCATTTTTTTTCAACATAACCATAATAACTAAACATAATATCCCCCACTTGAGATGAACAATAGGAATTTGGGGGGTCTTCAATGATCTTCAGGAATGTGTTGTCGATGAAAGCGTGATTTCTGAACCTTTCCACTTGAACCTTGAACTTAGGCAAATAATGACTTCCCAATCACAAATAAAGACTACAAGGTAGGCTAAGGTGTATAGGTGTAACGAAACAATATATTGGGTTGACAAGATGAAAGGAATGACTCAGAGGGGTGTATCTAGGGGTATCTTGCACTAAAGGTGAGTGCAACAAAAGGGTTTCAAATGAGGGTCGAGAAGTCGAGGTGACTAATCGATAGACACACAATGGTAGGCTATTTGGGAGATAATCCTATAATATTGCCTTCTAAAACTGAAAAGTCCAAATACATCGAGCTAACTCAACATACCTCGTCTATGGTCTCGAAATGATGCAAAGGTCAAGTTCTAAAGTTTACAAGCTACCGGCACACTCATAATTTGGTGGATTTGGGGTAAAATATTGGAAACGGATAAGGCTAATCTCACCATATAGTATCAAGGGTTGTATGTGTTCGGCTAAGGTCTAATCTATTTAGGTTAAGAAAAACATGTCAAAATTTTAAAAATGTCATAATTTTTCAAAACAAACTAGAAAAACGAGGGCAAAATAATGTTCAAGAGATAATTCTACTCCGTCCCCCATTTGAATTGTACAAAGTCCTTTTGTACTAAGCATTAAATAAAGGTGAAGAGAAAGTAGAATTAGGCGAGAACTTCCCGAAATTTGCACCAAAAGAAAGAAGGCCCACGAAAAGAGACGTGCCTTCAGATAAGCATCATGAACAAACTTCAATCCACGAAATCACACTACCTACAAGCATAATTCTAAAAGAAAAAATGAAAATGAAAATGACAAACGAAAAACAAATCTAACTCATTTTCGTAGGAATCACGGTTGCATTTAGCATATGCAACAAGCCTTTTAAACCACTTGGTGTCCCAAGTGGACGAGTGAAGTCTCGTGAGGGTATACAGGGAACACACCTACACAGTTCATTTAAAATACTAATACAAGGTTATTGTGTTTTAAAATGAAAGAATTAAAGCATAGGAAGGTTACGTCGTAACTCTTTTGAGAGAGTTATGTAACACCCCCAAAATTATCGCAGCGGAAGAGAATCAACATAGTGTTCAAAAGAGTCGGTGAGTTCATAGTTATGAAGTAGTTTTCTCACAATGTTTGAGAAATACCAATGAGACCATTGTGCACACACACAATGTCTGAGAAATAGATAAAACTATTGTGTATCTCTTAATGTCTAAGATATATTTAGGCCAATTGTGTATCTCACGATGTCTGAGATATGTCTAAGTCAACTGTGTATCTCACGATGTTTGAGATATATCTAAGTCAATTGTGTATCTCACGATGTTTGAGATATATCTAAGTCAATTGTGTATCTTACGATGTTTGAGATATAAGGAAGACCATTGCATACTTACAATGTCTTAATAATTTATCACAAAAATGTATATGATCGGGGATATCTGGTTGTGCCATAATGCCTTGGAATAGGCATATGCAGTTATGTTTAGTCAATCATTGTCAATCATCTATATAAATAGTCTTTATATAAATAACATAATATTGTGTTAAGGAGTAGGCATGGCGCACAGAATGTTGAAGACAACAATGAGTAATACAAGTTTAATGTAAGATGTAGTTATAGCCTAGGTTCATATGCAACCTAGTTCTCTATAACTGAAGATCTGATACCAATCTGTAACACCCCCAAAATTATCACAGCGGAAGATTGTGTCACTGGGGTATTACTTCATAGTTCACAACACAAGTTACAGAAAACGACTCTAAATGAGACGTTTTGAAATGAATTATCATTCGATTAAAATATCAGAGTTTACAAACCGGTCCCACAAGTTTGTACAATCATAAAAAGTACAACATAAAAATTGTAATGTTTTTCGAATGATAATATATGCATCGTCTTCAAAATGTTTTTCCGTGCGCCTTCACATGCCATGCCAACTAATTCCTTTCGAACCTGAGATAACATGCTAAAAAGTGTCAACACAAAGGTTGAGTGAGTTCATAGGTTTGTACGCAAAACAGTTGATCACAAGATATCAAGTTTATCAAAGTAGTGGGCTACGTTGTTATATGCCCGCCCATAGTGCGTTTGATTGACTAACCGGTCAATACAAACGATAGAAACCACATTGGTTTGAAAACAGTAGTGGACAATATAGTTTGTAGTATAATTGCAATGTGTACAATTATCTTCTTGAAAGTTATTATTGCTCTAAGCTCATGGAACTCACGACCGACTTTTGTATATATATCACCGGACGATATATATATATATATATATATATATATATATATATATATATATATATATATATATATATATATATATATATATATATATATATATATATATATATATATATATATATATATATATATGTATATATATATATATATATATATATATATATATATATGTATATATATATATATATATATATATATATATATATATATATGTATATATATATATATATATATATATATATATGTATATATATATATATATATATATATATATATATATATATATATATATAAGTAACTTGCCCGGGTAGGTATTTTGCCCTATACCTAGATAATCTCAAATATAGTGCGCTTTGTTATTTTCGATAACATAGACGGGTTCGTCAATTCCGATAGGCCTATCCACAATATTTGCGCTCACTCCCGATTAGTGGTCCATGATGTTGGGGACTTTTGGCAAAACAACTTAGGCATGCAATAATACAATCAAGGCATTCATTTTGCAAGTAATTGTCCATAATAAAGCATTTTAGCATGTAGTAAAAGCAATAGCATGTATCTCCCCAAAAGAGTTTATAAAGCAGTTAAACAAAAGTGGGGCTATGAAACTCATCAGTAGTGATCGGTGAGTGTAACGATATATTGTATGTCAACAATAGAGTATGGCAAGACCACGATCTTTAACGATTACCTACGAAAGCATAGTATTTGCGTTTTAGTATAGTGTATGATATAAGTGTAGTTTGTTGGCTTTCAATATGATGTTGTACATGAATCCTTAAGTTAAAATATCCCTTAAGTGTTGTTTGGCCTATAGCCCTTTTATAAATAACCTCGTACCATCGTTCGGGCTATCAAAATCAAGAGGTCGTGTAGTGAACGTATGAGGAGCCACGACACTTTAAATCGTGAATCCACAACTCGTCAATACGACACTCCGAAGATGCCTCTTTATGATAATGAAATTCCCTACTATTGTAGTACTTATCATTTATAAGTAAGTATTTGACGAGACAAATGTTGTATAACACATGTGTCGTTTTTCGTCGAAGACTATTGATTGACTTGTGTGACGATATGATGATATAAGTTGTGTGTCGTGAAGTAGTTTAACATGCCATATGGTCATTACTTAGTTTGCCAAAGTCTAGCAAAGTCTAATCCAATGAACCAAGTTTTTAAACAAGACTCGACCATTAAGTCCAAACTAGCCGTGCGGCTAAATTATGGTTAAGCAGCTTGAGACAACAATAAGGCCATACCAAATGGCTATTTTTAAGTCAAAATACTTGAGACATCAGCCTTGGCTTAACCTTGGCTTTGTTTTGGCCTCAAAGAATCAAAATACAACTAAGTTTCCATGACCATGGTTGTTTTCTAGTCACAACAGGTCCGCTTAGTATTTGTTGTTTTTAAGACTTTTCGTTCACTTTCTGCTTATGTGCGCTTGAGTTTTTGTAGAAAAAATCATTCCGAGCAACTTTCGTGCTTTACACTTTTGCTGATTCGTACCAGAAAAGGTTTTAAATTGCGTTTTAAAATCGTTTCAGCAAGCTTACTATATTTACCTCTAGTAACACTTAACTAGGTATAACTTTTTAACCACAAGCCCTTTTTAAGTGATTCAAAAACTCAAGTTCTAGTTTTTACTTCCTCTAACAGCTTCTCAAGCTTAATCAAGTTCAAAGTCCAAAGTTTACTTATATCATTAGTCTAATTACAAGTAATTACTTATATTTCATTGCAGAAAGTTTGGCTGCACATTCAGTCCTGCCAAAACGACCATAAGTTAAGTTCTACAACTTGTTTTGATGCGCGGCTTTCTCCAAACTTCAAGTTTATGTCTTAGCTACATTTCATAAAACTGAGTCGACTTCCAGAAATGACCAGAACCATGGTCTTTTCTTAAATGAAATTTGGTGTGCAGATTTTGACATGTTTTGCCATTTTGGCTCTCATTTACTCATCGGGATGAGTTATGAGGTGCGCCACCCGGCGAAACGACCATAATACATATCTCTACAAGCATATCTTATTGAATTAACCTCAAGGTTACTGAGATGATCAGTTTAATCAATCTTTGTGACTGTTGTAAATTTCAGGTTCATAAAACCTACCTAAGGCTTGTTCTAGCTTCTTTTCATGTTACAAACTTCATGTACAACATCAATCATGCCATATTACATATACTACTTATATCAAATTACATCTAATAAATATAAATTATTACAACCATATTGAATGAATATGAAAATATACTCAAACCTTACAATGATTTGGTTGGAAAAATACAAGCATCACATATACAAATCAATCTTAATCACCTCTAATCTTCAACACTTCTCTTGAACCTTTTCACCACTTGATTCTAACCCTTTATAATCACCCAATAATACTCTTATATTCAGCCCTTGAACCCTTGATGATCTTCTAATTTACCCATGAGATGAAGAATCTTTGATAGAAATAAATCAAGAACAATTGCTAGTAACACTACATAACCACTTAAAGATGAAAAGAGCAAGTGATATCAAAATAAATGTGTGATTAGGGTGC
The DNA here is from genome assembly GCA_022545495.1 of Chrysanthemum lavandulifolium. Classification (NCBI taxonomy): domain Eukaryota; kingdom Viridiplantae; phylum Streptophyta; class Magnoliopsida; order Asterales; family Asteraceae; genus Chrysanthemum; species Chrysanthemum lavandulifolium. The sequence continues at coordinate 51,684,618 of CM040242.1, read as the reverse complement.
TGTTTTGGTTCGTTGGGTATAAGAGACAAGAGAGGAAGAGTGTCTTGTGGTTTGCTTGTGAATTAATGAAAGAGATTTTACTCAAATGAAATGAAAATATGCAAATGGTTAAGGATAATTATGCTATGCATGTTTAAGTTAGTATCATATCATGCCATGTGTTATAGGCGTGGCACATGAAGTGCCTTGTTGTAAGATTTGTGTTCACTTTTGTTGTATTAGTGTTTAGAGGATATAGTTTGATCCCGGTAATTGCTAACGTTAAGTCTTTAAGTCACCAAACTTAAAACCGGGTAACATAAAATAGAATACTTACAAAAATGTTAAAACTTGTCAATATACTCCAACTAAGTATATTAAAGTTGTGATAAGTCTAGTGGAGCGCGTTTATGTTGTTAAAACCTAATAACGTAGGTTTGAGCACGTGTATTACGTAAAGAGTAAAATGTTTACGTAAAAATAACAAAGTGGCAATAGTTCATATAAAATATGACTATTGGTGAAAATAGAGTATTTTGAACACCTAGACTTATCGTAGTCTTCTGTTGACCGCGAGGAAAGTTTATACGATTAAACTTTACGCAATTAATAAAGTAACAACTTTAAAGAATTATTTATAGCCATTGGTGATAAAAAAATGTTCAGAGAGTAATAATTCGAAACAGATTGAATTATTTAACTTAGGAAATTACTGGTTACTACTAGTTACAGTATTTGCTTTTACGTTACGGTAAAAGTCAAATAGTAAAAAGTCAAAGTCAAAGGGCAAATTAGTCATTTTGCCTTATGAAAATTTACGAGTTGCTACAAGTTACGCCGTAACTGGCAAAACCTGACATAAGCTGCAAAGCGAGTGGTTACGGCGTAACCACAGAGATGGTATTACGCCATAGTTAGTAATGCGTCAAGAATTCTGCTGCCAAAAAGTTGGTTACGGCGTAATCACATATATGAGTTACGTCGTAACTCTGGTCAGATCAGCAAATTGCTGCAACAATTACTTCCTCGTTTCCTGCAAAAATGGTTAGAAAACACAAAACCCTGCAGAAATGGAAATAAAACAAAAGAAAGGGATAATCCGGCTACATTCGTGGCAGTTCGGAGGTATTCGTGGCAGAAATGGAAATAAAACGAAAGAGCATTTTTCTTTTTTTTACGAGTCTTTAAGTTAGACTCAGAGCCGCGGGGCTTCTATGGGGGCCTTTGGACTTCCCCGACCTCTTCAATGTCTTTCATCAAGTTATGCCTCATCCAGCGACATTCGTGGCGCTTCGGAGGTATTCGTTAGTTTAGATTTTCCGGTTTTGCAAAATTTTCCTCCGGTCCCAGTGGTAGCGAGTAAACTCGTATTTTTTGACAATAATTGGTGGCGGTCTCTTGTAGGGAATCCCAAGGAGTTTGCACCTCCTTTGCTCATAAGCTTCGTCGTCAGGATCAGTAAACTCCTCATTCCCTTGCAATTCAAGGTAATCTAGGATCCCTTCAATGTCATCGTCATCAGAAGCGGTACCTTTAAACCATTCTTCATCAAGCAAATTCTCCACTAGTACACGCTTGCATTCTTCTTTTTCATCTCTAACCAACTCCTTTTCATCCTCAATTGTTACTTCACTCGTGTTGTTAAGACTTTCGTTGTTTGAATTTTCTCTACCCATGTACTCCTTCCAAATCTTCTCTTTGGTTAACGTATCAACATGTCCATACTTAATCTTCACCCAACTATCGAATCACAGGTTGTCCAGCCAAGGCCAACTCGTTCTATCCTCATCGTTGGTTGAGGACCAAAAGAATTCGTCTTTTCCTATTCTCCTTGAGCTGCTTCCCCTTTTACATATATCGTCATAAGGGTTGCATGATGCCAAGAAAGTCTCCCTAGGAGATTTCTATGTTGTCAGTTTCACTTAAACGCTCATCCATGCAGTAGATGTCTTTATTAGCCACTTCCTTTTTTTGATTGTGCTCCTCGTAATCAACTTTTAGCTTCTTATGAAGATTTGGGTTAATCTTGGCATCCCCGAATTGTATTGCGTACCAGTCATCAAATGGCAAGTCACCAAACTTTATACAATGTCTTTCACGCTCGTGAGGGCATGTCCACTCTACCTCTATTTCACTATCCCCGTCGTTACAATACTCGCGGAAGGGGTTGCATGTGGGCCATGCTCGTGTGGATTCATCATCAGTTATGATAATCGGAGTACACCAATGAGTAATAAGCGGCTCTTCTTCATCTTCTAAGGAGAGTTTCTCGAGTCTTTCATCATCAGTATATGCAGGCCACATAAATTTTTTATGGTTGATCATATCCTTATTGCTTCCTCCATCGCATGAAACCTCATTTCTCGGGTCACACGAGGCCCAAAGATCATACCAATCTCCACTTAGCAACGGGTATCATTTTACACCGATATTTCCTCTTAGATTTGGGCGGAGGAACAAGTTAATGTCGTGGGACCAGATCGTTAATCTCGGATGTTCTGATTCGTCCACTTGAGGAATTTTTCTTGCGTATCGATTCGTTATGGCGAGATTCTTGATTACTGGCGTAACTCGTTAGAGTCATTTTCATCAATATTCTTCATAACCCGTTATCGTTGTCAAAAACATAATTCTGTGCGTAACTCATAAAGTTCTGGCGTAACTCGGATCTGTCGACGGATCACCCACGAATTCGCATCATTGGCACGAACCTTGAGTTATCATCATCAAAATCACTTTACATTCCATAGCCGGTTTCGATCATTCAGGTTTATTGTTATTCATCCTTACTTTTTCACTGAGCTTTTCCACCATAGATTCTAGGTTTTTTAGGGTTGTGTCGTGCTTGGAAAGGTTCTATCAGTGTTTTCATGGAATTCTTTTAACCACTCATCTTGCTCCTTTTGTCTTTGGGCTGAACTCTCCAGGAACTTGTTAATTGTTTCTTCAAGACTGGGCTTTCTTTCTCCATAAAGCCCACGGTTGTAATTTCCACGATACCAGTTACTATTTCGATTATCTTTGTAAAACGGTCGATTTTCTCCATACTTGGCTTCTTCAATTATATTTTCTTCGTCGACATGAGGACAATTCTTCGTGAGGTGTCCTCCTCCGCAGCTTTCACAACCCACTTGGATGGCATGAACCGTTTCTCTGGCTTTCAGCATATCTCGACTAAGATTTTCAATTTTACTAGCAATTGCTGCAATTCCGTCAAAATTTCCGCCTTGGTTTCTTTTACTTCCTCCGTCATGCCATTTTTGAGAATGATCAGCCATTTTTTGAATGGCTTCAATTGCAAGAGTAGGAGTCATGTTCGGGATAGGTCCTTGATAGTCAAGTATTTATCTTGTAGTTATGTTAATTCCCTTGTAGAAAATATTGACCTTTTGCTGGTTGTTCAGATCGTGAGTAGGACATTTTGTAAAGCAGATCGTTGTATCTATCCCAGGCTTGATACAATGTTTCGTCGTCTTCTTGCTTAAAATTATGGATCTCCAAAAGCTGGTTAGAAATATTCAATGGCGGACAATATCTCTCGAATAAAGTGCTTCTTAAGTAGAGCCCAGTATAAATTGCCCCGACGGGCAATCTTCGATCCATCTTCCGCACTCGATAAAGTCATTGGGAATACCCTCGGCATAACAAAGATCATGAGACACGCCCGAAATGTTGAAAAGGTTAGTGATGTATAGGACATTTTCAACGTGCTCATATGTATCTTCGTCCTGTTTCACGAAAAGGGTTAGCACGAAGCTCCTCATAAATTGGTCTTTAATTTGAAACGGACATCCGCTCCAATTGTTTGGTCTTACGAGACCCGGCCCTTGTTCCGCTTCTTGTCAGCGCCAAATATTCCTCAAGAGTGAAGTCATCGATGTTAACAACTTCCATGGTACCCGAAACTCGAAATATGATCGTGAGAATACTAGAAAAGTTTAAAGCGAATGTAAGACTTAATATTAATCCTAATATAACTCCCGCAGTGGCGCCAAAACTTGATGCGTGTTTTCTCGACTGTGTTTTAATATTTATAAAGTCTCATTATACCTATGGTCTACCCTAGTGCACTAACAGGCGGTGTGCCCGGTCGTGTGTAGTGTAGTCAGTAAAGCCGAGGTCGTCCCAAGAGCTATGTGTCTTGGATTATTACTAAGTATAGGTGTCACAGTTTAATAAAGGTTGCGATAAGGAATTAATTAATTAAACTACTAAAGCGATAAAAGCAAATAAAGGCAAATAAAAGGTAAAGGGTAAATCAATAGAGGAGAGTGGTACTAACCTAGTTATTCCTCCTAGCTAGTTATGTCTCGTCTACTTACTTCCAATTACTTGGTGGGGTCAAAGTCGAGAGGACATCATTTGGTCAATTCGCCTAACCTATCGCAAAGATGCCACCACGGAGAAGTCATGTGTCATAAGTCTTGTTGTTCTTGGTCCTCTAAGCCAAGTCATTAAGTACCGCTACATGCTAGATTTATAATAGTGAGTGCCCGGTGTTAGCAACTTAAACACTCACCCCTAATTCTTAAGTTCATCCAAACGGTAGGTGATCGGTTGGTCAAATCACACAAGTAGAAATAGTCGTCGTTGGTCATATCTTACCCTTCCGTCTCGATCCGCTCACCTAGGGTCACTTGGTCATATCTCCTAGGCAATTGGCCTCTACCGCCATTCAAAACTACCGAACCAAGGGTAGCTACCAATAAACTATGCATGCATACACTTAGAAATAATTATGCGAAGTAATGTAAACTCAAACAAAACAATTAAGGAATCATAACTAGGCCAAGACCAAGAGGTGCTTAGCGCTCATATTAATCCATACAAATCAATTCAATATTCAAAGTACGAAATACATGAATTGAAAGTAAAGAAAATATAAAATGCTAATGCTTATCGTAGGGGAGTGATTTCTCCTTGAGACGACTCCATATGCTCCTCTAGACCGCCTTGAGCTTTTCCCACGTTCTCGATTGTTGTGTGTGGAATGGGATGATTAGAAATGCTAGAATTCGTGGGGTATTTATAGGCCAGATCTAGGTTACGGCGTAACTATAACAATAGTTACGCTGTAACCTTCAATTTCTTCGTATTTAGCACTAGATATGCTAGTTACGGCGTAACCTAATAAGTGGTTACGCCGTAGTCTTCAATAAACTTGGTTACGCCGTAGTTGATGGAATAGTTACGGCGTAGTTATCAGCGGCGTGGAACCTCATTTGACCTAATAGAGTTACGTCGTAGCCTTTGGGGAGAGTTACGCCGTAACCTTCTGATGAGTTGGTTTTCTGAGTCACACAATAGTTACGGCGTAATGTGAGAGAAGAATTACGCCGTAACTTCTTCAAAATCAGCATACTATGATAAACCTTTAGACAATTCTCCAATTCCGCGTCTCTTTAGCTCCAATGTTCGTAATTTACCTAAAAGTGGAAAATAATGGAAAACAAGTGTAAATCCATATAAATGATATAAATTACAAGCATTATCGGGGGAAATTGACACTTAATATTCAGGACTATTTGATGTTATCAATATGCTTCTCATCAACGGGGGTCTGAGCCCTGCCCTTTTGTAATAATTGCAATAGGTATGGCCATAATACAAATCAGTGTAGATCAGTTGCGAGGCAGGAAAATGCGTCCAATAGGAGGAACAATCAAAAGACATGCTATGAGTGCAACAACCTAAACCACTTCCGAAATACTTGTCCTAGGTTGAATCGGGCACAGAGACAAGCGCAGGATAACCCGACTCTAGCCGTGATGCTTGAAGAAAATAACCCGAACCGTGGAGACAATTTTAGTCCACCTCAGGGTCGAGCATACTATTTGGGTACTAAGGCAGCCCGCAATGCGTAACGAGTACGTACCTTATCATACCATATTATTCAAGTACAAAAATCCAGCTTTATTCATGCCTCTGTTAAGATAAGAGACCTAGACACATTAATTTCCGGACAAAATTCTTTTAAGGGGTAGGTACTGTAACAATTCGCATTTTTGGTCACTATTCATTTTTACTATTCACTTTCACTAGTCACTCCCAAAATTTTTATTTCACATTCTTGTAAGTTAACCTATTTTCATGATAACCTGAGAGTTTGACAATCGCCGGATCATTTTTGCAAATATCACGAAACCGTGTCTAAGATTTACTTTAAGGTTTAAACGACATTTAGGCATCCTGATATGTCCATACAACATTAAAAACAAGAGAAATATATGTTTTTCACAACTTAGGACATTTTCACAAGTTTTAAATTTTTACATTTTTCGGTTTTGCGTTTTACGCATTTTACGCGTTTTAAGCCTACGGTTTTAGGTTTTTACGACGATTAATCACCCCGATAATTATCACTAATTTAATCTACTAATATAGAGTATATTGAAAATTTTAACATATTTGTAAAAAACTAGAAGGGGGGAGGGGTTGAATTGTTTTACCGATTAAAACTTCGTTTTAAACTATTTAGATCGACTTATGTCAATCTATTTGATATGTGTGTTGGATATTGATAGATAAGCATATAAGTAAGTAATGCAAAGATAAAGAGTAAAGGAACACAAAACCACGACACAAGTATTTATAGTGGTTCGGCTACAAGGACACCTTCCTTACCCTACTCCACTCCCCGAGTACCTCACTCGAGAGTTCGTAAGCACTACACAACTAAAGCTCCTTAATGTGGCAAAGAAGCCTTCACAACTTTGCCTACTCTTTATCATTACAAGGCTAGACACCGAGTTCTTCCACGAGGTAGAACCAAACCTATCACAACGTCGCCTACACTTTATCCGGTACAAGGCTAGATACCAAGTTCCATTACAAAGGAGGAACTACAACCCAACACTCCACCACAACACAACTATCCCAAAGGAGACCCACTCCTTGTTACAACACTAGAAGGATATAAATGTCATTTAACCCAAATTATTTATCTTGTACATCGATGCCCCATATCGAATGTACACCCTTGGCACAATTCACTAATGCCTTCGACACGACCCTTCGGCACCTTTCACTAATACCTTCAACACAACACTTCTATGGAGGGAGAAAAGAACTATCAATAAGATACACTTCAGTGGTCTTGATGATGACGAAGCTTAGCAACTGATGACCTTGAGCTTGCACGTCTTCAAGAGGTGGTGATCTTGCCTTTAAGAGGAACCTAGAGAATCACACAAACATAAAACTACATAGAATGATCCTTTGGATAAGAGGTTAGAGATGTTAGAATACCAAGAGAAATTATATGTGAAGTGTTAGTAAGAAAGAGAGAAACGGCTCATTATTTATAGACAAAAACTTGTCTACTGTCCAACGGTTCCCACGGATCCCTCCCTAGAGGGATCCGGCTAGTGCAAACTTCTGGCTACTGGGTCAGTTTAGTCCGGATTTTGGGTTGCATACTGATAAGGATTTAAAACGTACGCTTTTAGGAGGTCATTTAAGCCCTATTTCGACATATTTTATATCCGTTACTACTTAATTTTGTTCCTTTTTACTTTTTAGGTCTTTTGGAAGCAAAATGTTGGAATGAAGCACATTTGGACGAAAAGGAGCAAATACATGAAGAAAATGGCAAAGTCAAGATCAAAGTCACACAAGACTGATCAGCAGAACCTGACGGCGTCCCATCCAAAAGGCGACGCCGTCCCTCTATGAAGACTTGATCAAACATGCACACGACGGCTCAGTGAAATTTCTGGTCATATAACCTAACGGCGTCACGTTTTAAATATGGAGGAGTCACTCACGGTTTTCACTCGCACGGCCCGATCTAGAATCAAGACGACGTCTCAACTAAACACCGACGCGCCACAACTCTAAAGTGATGCCGTCCCATCGATGACTTGGCCAAACGAAACCCTAATGACGGCGACCGACGGCATCCCATGCAAAAGCGGCCGTCGCGATTGTAAATCTATATATAATTCGATTTTTACGTATTTTAAGAGGTAGAATTTTGTAGAGCAAACCCTAACTCAGTTGTAGTCCGACTTGGACAGTATTCTAGGGTCCCATACCCTATTTTAAAAATCAAGATAATTTTGTTAATCCCATATTGGATTGATTGTGTGTATGCTTGCTTGTCTATCATGTCTAGCTAAATTACTTGTGTGTTTGCTTAGATCTATGAAACCCAGTTTTTGATGATTGTTAGGTTGTTTCTTGTCTTAATTGAAATTGGCTTAGGAGTGCAACTAGGCTTTTCGTTGTATTTAATGCTTAAGTATGCTTTATGATGATATGGTTCATGGATGAAATAGCTTAGGCTTGCCGACTCCGTGAGTCATATACGAGAGATAACCTCAAAGAACTAGGGACTACGCATATCCTACGACCTTTAGGAATACATCACGTTAAGATAAAGGACGTGACAACTCAACCAACCAATAAAAGATAACTAGGGAGTAATATCTTCTAAGTGAACACATCTTTAATCATCATACGAGCACACCTCAATTAGACATAGCTATCTGTAGTGATTAGATAATTAGATAATTAGTTAAAGTAGAGTAATCGGTAGAAGTACCACCCCCAAACCAATTGCCCCGAGATTTTACATTAGCATTCTAAATACCATAAAAAAGATAAAAAAAAATCATCCTCAACCCCACCTTCTCATCATATATTTCTTACTAGCATTCCTATTCCCATGGAGAACGATATCAATCCCCAAGGCTTACCCCATACTACACTAAAACGATTAGGTTCACTGCCTTGGAGGGTGAAAAACTTGCTCGATTAGGTTCCGTAACCCCGAACGCGCCTTCCGTGTACATCACAAACCGGGTTATGGGTTATAGGTTATGAACCATGGGTTATAGGTAATGGATTATGGATACCCAACAAGATGCAATGTACCTAGACATTGGGTTATGGATCTTGGGTCATGGGGTCATGGACTTTGGGTCGTGGATCATGGATAATACCCAACATGACTTCATGCATGATGTCATCCAATGGGTCATGGGTTATGGATCATGCTCCATGGGTATGGGTTATGGACTTTGGTTTTTTTTTACACAACAACATTCATTGTACCTAGTCAATGGATCATGGGTCATGGGTCATGGACTTTGGTTTTTACCCATTACTTTACCCATTACAATATATATGCAAAGTATATATGTATATTTCTATATTATGTAAACACTAGTTGTTATACATATGCATTTCTATAAGATGTAAACAATATTACTTGTTTAGTGTTTATATAAAAATGTGTTTGGTTTTATATAACTTATTTACTAAACATGTTTTGATTTGGTTTTAATATGTTTAGTAAAGGTGTGTTAGTAAACTATTGGCTCAAACCATTTTCGTATTTTATTTGTTTCGTTAAAATGATTTTACGTTTGTTATCGACAAAACATTAGAAAATCGTAAAATATAAATAAATGTTTTTATGGTTTAATTGTATTAACAATCTCCCCCTTTTTGTTGATGTAAAAAAATAAGATTATTTTTAGGAGAAAGTAAAATTCGTAAAAATTTGAATTGGAGTTTTTACTCTCTTCTCCCCCTTTTTGTCGAAACAAAAAGAGCGTCGAAAAGAAACTAACACATTGTTTTGAGAAAAACGTGTGAAAAGTTACAAAATGAGAAAATAAGTAGTAAGATGCGAGAGATATTCTTGTCTTAGCTCCCCCATGACGGATGCTTCCCTTTGTTGAGGGCGTCAAGTAATTGGAAAGCTAAACAAGTATATTGCAATTATTTTTGCAATGGTTTCGTCTTTGATGAATCTCCCCCCCGACGAGTGCTCCTCGAGGAGGAGGCGTCAAGTAGTATAGAAAACCTAAGTGAATGTATTGCAAGCGTTTTTGCAATGCTTTGCTTTCCGTTTTTGCAATGCTTTGCTTTGACGAAAAGCTCCTCCTTGTTGAGGGTGTCAAAGTCTTCATGTGTATTTTGAAAATCTACAAAACAAATGTTAGAAAACAAGTATATGTTGTATAATTTCCTGCAAATGAGATTCATATTAGTAAGGAAATATATTTCTGTTGTACGGGGAGATTGTTGGAATCACTCCTATCATTCATCAATAACACTTAGGGGGAGATTGTTGGAATCACTCCTAAACTATATTTCAAGTGTTAGTGATTCATATGTAATAGTTAGCTTAATATGGCTTTTAAGTTAGTAATCAAGGCTAGGCTTATGTAGAAAGCCCATAAGCCTAGGCCAAGCCCAATAAGTAAGAGGATGGGAACTTCGAGTGTTACCCTAGTTTCCTCCTATAAATACTCTTGTATAACCCTCACTTGAGGGTTGGTTATTCAATTCATTTCATTACTCACGCATAACTCTTCTTATATTCTTATGCGTAGTGTTTGTGTTTTGTTCAATCGATCACCTTTGTCTATCTTTCTTATATTGAAGCTTGTGTTACTAATATGGTGACCTAACAGTGGTATCCCGGTTGTTTCTTTAAAATGGTGGTCATTTTTTCTGGTTTACTGACACTCCTCGGACTAAAATTTATAAAACTTCATTATTTCTTAAGTCGAGGGGGAGTGTCGTCAAAATTCTTTCCAAATATCCTTCGTTTGGTAACAAAAATGGAAGTTATGGACTTTGGATGAAAATGGTAAAGGTGTAGGGACTAAATGTGTCAAATGATCAAAGTATTTTATATACAAAAATACCTCAACAACTTTCAAAAACACATTAACTTCTCACATTTATTACACACCTAACATAATCCTACACCTAATAATCTATCCTCAAATCCGAGTTCTCGATCATCAATTTGTAAGTGGTTTTATAATCTTAACGTATTTACAAACAATGGTTTTGATTCTTTCATAAATCCAACGGTTTAAACGTGAGTTTGAGTGATTATTGTGTTCTACGCATAAGCTATGAACACATAATCAAGTTTGAGTGTTAATGGTTAAAATGGTTGTGTCAAAACATTTGTTTTATCATATTAATACCATTTTTATCACTTAATCTCACCAGAAATACGAATTGATTGATTTTTGAAAACTAGGGTTTATGCGTGGAATTGGGTAATTTCATATGAGAACGTTTCTGGCTAATTGGTTGCTTGAAAGATGTTGTTTACAAGTTTAATTGATCATATCTAGGCTCAGAATCAACCCAAAAACATTTATTGCTAGTTTATTAAGAATTAGGGTTTATGTTCTTGAAGTTTGGGTATTTTTTATTCACGTTGAGTTTGATGTTAAGACTTGGATAGAACAACTTAATAGGCATCCTAGACATCCCAGAATCATTTTGGTGCATTTCCTATGGCTAATTATCTTAGTCGTAATCCTTGAACCTTAGGGTTTAGGTTCTACGCATAAGTGTTTTTTCGCATAACTGATTTATGAGTAATTCATGCTTTGTTATGATAAAGATTGAATGTATGAGTTAAGATTGGTGTTATGATGAACTTATTTCGAGTTTTCTACGTGAAAATTCGAATCAAGGTTACTTGCCATCTACGCATAAGGATCACCTTACGCCAGGCATGTTATCGCGTAAGAGAAATCTTACGCGTAACGTTACACATAAGGTTCTACATTGGGGACCGCGGCGTATTCGTGAAGGATATGCGTAAACGATGACTCTACACATAAGGTTGACTCTTCGAGTAAGCCTTACGCGTAAGGTTCCATATACGCTTAAGCGTAAGCTTTACGCACAGGCCCCTCTTTTCCTCGCGTATTTCTTCTTACGCGTGAAGTCAAGAACCCACGCATAAGCTTATGCTTACGCTGCGTATAACACTCTGTTTACGCATAAGCTTGCCATTTCTCGCCTAAACCTAGTTTTTAACCTTAATTATGAATTATTACGCATGCAAACTTGTAAATAAATAAATCATAACGCCACGAAACCAATAATGTCACCATTAAACTTAAACGTGTAATATGTTGTAAAAATAAGTGAAAACATGGACTTTAAAACTTAAAGTTAATCAACTCACGAAACTTATCACGACATCATTGGACTATTGGACTAACAAGTGACATTGGACTCGTAACAATCATCGACATATCACATTCAATAATTAGACAATAAAACCATCTGTTGACTAACGTTATGTCTTTCGATATGTTGGTTCTTTTGGCTAAATATCTTCGGATCATGACATGGGCGCTTCGATTGGAGAATGTGGAAGCACCAAATGTTCTCACCATTGCGATATCTTCCCTAATGGCTATCCGATGAAGATAGGAAAGAACAACCTTTGTGTTGATTTTGATACTCTCACCGCTCGGAATCTTAGTGTTTAATTGTTGTGGATATTCGAAGAATCATCCTTATCGAACATGCTCACCAATTATGCTACGATTCGAGATCTATATTCACGATTGGAAAACAATGCAAAAGATCAAAGGACAAAATGTTGTGTGACAAAGGACGCCGATGACAAACAAGTCACTATCACACTGCAGACTTAAGGGCTATTCTTCTCATCACATCATCGAACCAATGAATACAATGCCGCACCAACTGAAGAGACGTTTCTAAAATTCATGATCGACATTGGTTATGACGAAGCTACAGGAGTAATCACTAAGCATTCATCGTGGATCTTAAGAATATTCCTCGACCATGGAGAACTCTCTACATCATAATCACCAAATCATTTATGGACGTGGCGGTGGCTATGAGCATCCCAAGCTCATGGAACCGCAGATATTTTGGGCATTGGTCAACAATAAACACATTGAAGTTGAAGCTCGATTTGGGGCGACATGATGTCATTCCTTAAAAGGCTTGGCACCAAAATCCCATATATCGATATACCAAGCTGTTGATCCAACGAGCTCTGTGGTATAATCACGATATTCCCTTAAGACTCGATGACCCCAAATAACACTCCATGTTGTATGAGCCCACACTTTCGGTCGATTTAAGGACTCTACAACAAAGAAACAAGGTGCGATCTTTGCGGATCACCTTATAACCGATGATATCAAACAAGCGTACTCGTTACAAACGATATCGGTAGCGGTTGAAGAAGGAAAAGTAGGTTTTCTCGATGAAAAGTCCTTTGGTACACCTTCAAGGAAAACCGGAAGAGGCGGTCACGGGAAGTGTTACAAGCACGAGAGTCAAAGAAAGTTCCTAAGATGAAACCTAGACACAAACGTAAAGTTCCTCTAAGGAAGCTGTTCTATTCCCATTCCCAGTCCGAACCACAAAGAAAGCTAGTGGATGAAAGCTCGATGAAACCGAATCGGACGAGGAGGTCACCTACTCTGAAGCGCAACCGATGTCACTCCAATAGTAGCTAAACCTCCGGTCAAAAAGGCGACCAAGGCAAGGGAAGACTCGGTGCTTGAGCATGAAGAAAGCTCGGATGAAGAGCCACCGGATCACGATTACGGAAGAAGTTCAAAATCATTAGACTCCAACACATGGTAAAGAGTTTGAGCGACAACAAATGCGTGGTCCGGAGGGTCAGTGGTGATGTCCAATCTACACCAATTCTGATGCGAGTTAATCAACCCGATAAGGCCGGTACCACCACTCTTGAGCAACAACAAAAGCGCTGGAGGATTCTATTAATTATGACTTTGAGGAACACGAAAAGAAAAGTCGAGAAAGAAAAAGGCGATGAAGAGGTTGCGGCTCAAGCCAAAGGCGATGAAGAGGCCGGATTCAGTGAAGTAAAGGCTAAATCTAGACAAGATGATGATGTGAAGTATGATGATTATCTTCTTGATGATCCTACTACTTTCTAAGGAAAAACTTACGAACCTCCTAGGACCTGAATCACCTCACGACTCCTCATCGTCGATTCATCTTCTCACTCTTCACCCCACCATCCAAAGGAACAACGGATCCACATCCAAATCAGTAAAAAGCCAGAGACTCTTGGATATCTAGGGCAAAGACAAGAATTGTTAAAGGCATCAAGCAAGTACGGAAGAAGGATGTAACCAACAAAAGCTAAATCAACTCATTGTGAGAATCAACTTTCTTGAGGCGGGATAAGCGAGTTGTTGACGAAAAGGGAACAAATCGAAGTTTATCAAAGGAGATTTCCAAAAGGAAATGGAGAAGGCGGAAGAGAATACACTCACAAGTTTCTTCTCGACAATCGTCACAGTGTGACTAGAGTATTCTCCAAAAACTTACTCAAACATCGTCGCATTGGTTAAACATATAATGGCCAAAGAATCGATCTTTCTAAACCGAATTAATTACTAAACTGGTGATGCAAATGTCAAAACGATCTGCAACTTTTACTTCGGATGAAGCTAAATTTTTTGAAGGTCTACTAGATTATCAACTCAGATCATCATGCAAGGAATCAGCAGATCAACCTAAACGACCAAGAGATGACGATGATACGGACAAGGACTATGCACCTAAATGTCCAAAGAAGTCTGGAGACCCTCCTCTGTGCCACCACCACCCCTACGGACTCCAACAACAAGACAATCTCCTCCACGCTTTTCCACTGACAAACCTCGGGACTCTTAGTTACCACCCCAGACAGAGAAAACCGGTGATCACTTCAAATACACTGATGGTGACGATGAGGAAGTCCCCGAGCCCCAACAACAACCCACCTCTCCCGCTTCATCAAAGAAACCAGAATCCTCATTTAGGCCAAAGAAGAAGAAGACACCCAAAGGCGGCGTAGTATCATGGCTAGACGAAGATGACATTGAATATGGTGGTTTCGACACTTGTTGATGCTACTCCGCTCTAACGATGATCAAGATATGGTAGAAGGTCGTACATTGGATCATGCTAAGCTCTGCAAGAAAAGTTCCGGTGAAGAAGATGACGAAATCGAGTTGAAGCGAATCAAGAATGAAGCCTTTCAACTACTCAAAGACAGCTCGGAAAGTGCTATTGAAGTTTAATATCACCTTGACAACATAGCACGAGCCATGTCTAACAACATTGATTGGCTCAACCACAAGCAAACATCAACTACACGGAAGAGATAAGGCTCCATACTACACGATTGGTCTAAACCTCTACCAACGATTGGTCAACGGATCAACCTAAGATTCCATTCGCTACTTCTTCAACAATGATTTGGAATTTCTTCTACGGTAGCGATGATTCAAAGAAATCGCTACATCACTTACACTTCCGTTCCGGCACCCATATACTCCAAGCTGCATAGCCATCGAAGAAAAGGCTACCCACATGTTTTCCAACGGTGGAAAGGTATGACATTGATGCAATGTCGGGATTCACCATTGGCGGAACAGAAGAATCTACTACAAAAGCGCCGGGTTCGAAAGTCTCAACATGAAGTGTACATTGATAAAGGGATCGTTGTTGTTAAGCATGTCACTCTTTCGTCTAAATGGGATTACACCTTCCTCAAGGCGTCGTGGTCAAAAGACAAGGCGAAGGACTATGAATTACGTGAAGCGGATTTTGAACTTGTCTCAAGCGACATTGAAGATCGTATCTCGCCAAGGTACAGGGAAGAATGAGACAATTCTCATTGAAATTCAACGTGAATACATCAAGTCCTGCTCATCTTCATCGGAGGCATAGTGATCCGAGGCGTGTAGAAGATTTCCAACTTCTTTGTTGAATCATATCGAGACTCGTGTCAACTTCACGGACCTCGGCTAGAACTTCGACATCAACCATCTTCCACAATACACTCTCGTCGGCAAACCATTGGAGTGGTTTACCATAGTGAACTACAACGTAGCTATGATGGCGTGTAGAGATCTTCATAAGTTTGGGGACCACACCTTGAAGAAGGTTAGGGATGGGTTAGCCTATCGGTTAAAGGAGATACATGAAGGCATCGGGTCGAAGAAGCGATGGAATTCTCGTGAAAACGAGATGTTAAGAGGATCATCACTCGGATCGATGAAAGGTTGTCTGAAGGGACGATTCGAACTCGGAGAGCTTCGTAGGTGGTCATCCCAGATTACTCTCACAGCTATCAACGCCCGATTCGCATTCTGGTGATATTCTTGGACTACAGGTACCCTTAAACTGTTTCAATTTCATACTAATTTGGATGTATGATTATTTAATGACAATGGCTTATGCACACATAACGATGTACAACCCGTTCTTGTAATGAAAGGACCACGTGGTATGCTTGATTGCCACAATCCTATAAAAGGAGCTTCTTACTTTTGAGTAAAACTTATCAAACCTTTCACTTTTAAAAGTTTTGCTCAAAAGAACAAGTACTTCCACTACGTTTTCAAAACCTCAAAGTTAGTATTACTTGTTGAGGGGAGTATTTACTAAAACTTTGTTCACAAAATTGTTCTTCGTGATAATCTTCCCACAAAACTCGAAATGGTCATATTTAATATCAAAACTTCATCAAAAATAACATTTATATGCCATTTTTGAGGGGGATAAAATTATTGTGATAAGAAATATGTTAATTTGCTATTGAATCGTTGTGTGAAAAGACTTAACCCGTGAATTGACGGGATCTGAACAGTCATACATTGAAAAGATTTGTCTTCCAAAGACTTATCCAAGTAAATTGTATCTATTCGAGAAGCTCTTGATAGACATGAACTTTGTCGGGTTTGACAACCTTTTGAGGTTTGTCCACACCTTCAAGGTAGTTAATAGAGCTAGTTGTCACCTAAAAGTCGACAATGTAACTCTTTAACTATACAGCGTAACCGTGTCCCTCGTGGAATTGTCTATCGTGAGTCAATCAATTCAAAGTCGCACTCTTCTCTCACCGTGCAGATTACTGTCTAAACACTTAAGCACGTGTGGAGGGGTATTTCGCAAATGATCAAACTCTTATAGTGGTACAAAATGTTTTTCAATCATAACCACTTTGAGAGATTTTCAAGAAAATGGGTTTATGGCAACTTAGGTTAGTCATGGAGTTATAAGGTGACTAAGGTTAGGAATAACCGTCCTATGATCCGCCAAAGCCGGAGGGATCTACCCAAGGACATCACAAATAGTTAGTACTTAGAAGTCCTTAGGTATGATTATAAAAAAAGGAGAAAATGAGAATCGGAGAAAGAAGGAGTTGAAGAATTAAAAAGAAAAGCAAAGAAAATGGTGAAAAGAAATAGCCCTCCAGTTATTCAACTTAGAGGCGACACAGGTTCAATTCATATGCTCTTGGTCGTCACTAGATGACACCGTATTGAAGATAAAAGTCGTCATGGACCCGGTGGCGCATGCACTAAACCTTCTTAGCCACTCAAGTTTCTCCCAATGAGCTTGTTTCATTCTCACGGGAACCCTACGAAAACTATCGGCTTTCTCTTAGAGATTCTTGGTATTGAAGAAGAGACCTCTCCTAGTCTCCGCTCGGAAAACCAAAGTGCACTATTGAGTCTAGAGCCACGAGATTCATCAAAAGATCTCTTAGGTACACTTGACAATTCATCGCTTGTCATTCAACAATAAGAGCATAAGTGATATATTATCGTGTCCTTCACGGATCTTAGCAATCATCGAGAACATTTATGAGAGGTTCACATATGTGATCCTCGGTGATTGAATGGAAACTCCTGCCGGTCAACATCTAATGACCGACGGCAGTCACTTCGGTAACTCCCGTGGATTACGCTTAGTGTGTCTCAAACGGTCTACGCTGTGAGGTGATGCTTGGTGTACCTCGACTCATCCGAGCTGTAGGTGTACTTGATACATCGTGTTATCTCACTTGTGGGACTCCGGTTCGAGAGCGACCTTTGTGAGAATTAGAGGCGTGTTTTCACACTATCTTTGTTAACACCTCTAAATTCAAACTTGTAAGTGCGGAATCCGCTTATTACTAACCGTGTGTATGTTTTCTTCTTATGGAAGCTCGAGCGGATGATCGTCTGATTCTTCACATGCTCATACCAACATCATCACTAATGCAAGTTCTCTCAAAGGCAACACAAAAGTCGAATGATTCTTCGTCAAATCATAGAATCTACAAAGTTTAAAGACTAAGAGAACTTCATCGATCTTTGTAATCCAACGTTAAAGGCGTGTGAGCATGATGGAGAAAGGCGTGGAACCTTTGAACAACGAAGCAAACTTGATGCGAGACAACAACAACATACTATCACTATCATCACAAAGAACAAAGAACTAAAGAACAAAGAAATCAATAGGCGTCAAAGCGAATACTTCAAAATTACAAGATCCACCTTTGGGAGACTGTTCAAATCAAGGAACTTCTTCTCACAAGAAAGAAGAATGTCGAAGGCGTCAAAGCTACTATTACATCAGCACCTACATCGTTTATTACTCTATCATTCATCAATAACACTTAGGGGGAGATTGTTGGAATCACTCCTAAACTATATTTCAAGTGTTAGTGATTCATATGTAATAGTTAGCTTAATATGGCTTTTAAGTTAGTAATCAAGGCTAGGCTTATGTAGAAAGCCCATAAGCCTAGGCCAAGCCCAATAAGTAAAAGGATGGGAACTTGGAGTGTTGCCCTAGTTCCCTCCTATAAATAGTCTTGTATAACCCTCACTTGAGGGTTGGTTGTTCAATTCATTTCATTACTCACGCATAACTCTTCTTATATTCTTACGCGTAGTGTTTGTGTTTTGTTCAATCGATCACCTTTGTCTATCTTTCTTATATTGAAGCTTGTGTTACTAATATGGTGACCTAACAAGTGGAAGTAGGGGTGTTTGTTTTATGAGGTATAGTAGTGTTTGGCAAGGGTTGTCTTGTGGGAACAATCCTTTTAGGAATTGGTTTGATTGGTAGATTTGGTTGTGAGGGAGTTCTAGTGTTTTAGGCTTTCATGGGTGATGATTTGGTTGAAGAGATTTCATGAACAACCTGAGCAATTTTCTTGGGAGGTCCTTTAGTAGATGAGTTAACACTAGGAGCTTTCCTCATGTTGAAATGACAGAGAGGGAAGGTGTGAAAAGATAGCTTTAGCTACTGAGAATGATTGTATGAATGGTGACTTGGAAGTTCTAACACAAAAGGTTTATAAAGAGAAAGATTTCGTAAGTAAGTTAAAGCTTAAGCCACTAAACTCCTTCAAATTGCAATGATTTGCATGCATAAGAGTTAACTACAGAGTTGCAATGATCTAAGAAGTCAATTAAGACAATGTGGAGTGTTCAAATTAACAAAGATGGTTTGAAAAGATTGTTTCAAGTAGGATTGGCTTAGTCTGTGCAGCCGGTTCCAACGGATCCCTCACAGGGATCCGTCTAGGCTAAACGTAGGGATCCGGCTCTCAGGAGCCAAGGAAAATAAAGATGATGTTTTTGTAAGGCCTAGTACCTACATATCTTGAGTGTTTCAGTCTCCTCAAGTGTCTTAAATTATATGAGACTTAAATGATCAAGTGTAATGAGTGAGGGTTGCTAATGATGTCTTTTATGGAAAGAAATGGAGGTTTTTATGAAAACCAATGGGTGATCAAGGATGATACTATGATTTTTAGGATGTCAAGTGGAGTCAAATGATCCTAAAGATCAGATGATGATCTAAGGAAAATTTAAAAAATTCCTTAAAATTTATAAGAAATGAAAAACTAGTTTTTAGCCTATTTTGAGATAAAGATGACTAAAATCAATTTACTAAAATTGAGAGAAATATCAAACTAAGTGTTTTAAGATGAGAAGAATAATGTGTGAGCATTGGAGCAGAAAAATGGTGAGTTATGAAGAAATGATAAATCAAAAACACCTTGAATGTGATATTAAGTTATTCATGAGTGAATGTGGGATCAACTAAGCTTAAGGATAGGTAAAGTGATCCTAATGTATCATTTTTAACTAGGTTTGGAAGATTGAATTGATGTGAAGATGCTTAAAAATCCATTTCTGTTCACCCGGATCCCACGGATCCTTCAATTGAGGGATCCGGCTAGTTATAGCCCAGGGATCCGGCTTCTGGGACTATTTTCTTCACAGAACACGTGCAAAATTTTGTTCTAGGTATCGAATTATGAAACTAATTATTTCTACTGGAAACATACATATATACAAGTAAAAGCACATAAAGACAACCTATAGTTGAGTAAACATGATAAAGACCATATATTAGAATAAAAACAACTAAGTAAGTCTTGCACAAAGTTATGAGCATAATGTATTTTGACAATCAAAAAACATCTAAAATATCCATAAAGAAAGTCATGGAGCATCCCTTGAACATCACTTCTTCTTCTTTCCCGAATTCATGATGAAATGAGTTAGACACTTAAACATCCTTTTCGTTTGCTTGAATTCTTCAGATTCATTTGGAAGACTGGGAAGTTGTTCATAGTAAGTCATGGGGTCAATTTGATAATTAGAAACGGGATCGACTTCAAATTCTTCATCTTCATCCGAAGAGTCCGAGAGAGCGCGAGGCCTTTTCCCATTGATCATGAACCGTTTGGGGGGTTATTTGGTAAGAGGTACCATAACATGGTCGGTAAGAAAATGATCATCGGTAATAAGGGTAGGTTGCATTGCACTAACATACTCACGGAGTCGTGTTAGGAGCATACCATAAGGAATAACCATTTTTTCAGTTTTGAACACACCTACCATTCTTTTAACCATTTAATAGGCGAGATTGAAAGGCTTTTGGTGAATGAGACAATAGATAATTTGGACAAGAAACGCATTGAGATGGTCTTTGTTTCCAACCAAGCAAATGACATTTTCTCTAAGGATTTCTTCCCACTTTTTGTAAATGGGAAACATCTCAAAGAGTTCCATTTGATAGAGATCACGATGGATGAGTTCTTTTTTGCGGTTGTAGCGAGATTGGTCGACTCTCTTTTTGAAGATGTTGTCTCGAACAATTATGGGGTTGTCAAGTGGAGTGTAATAGATATGTTTAGGATCTAGTACGAAGGATTAAGTAGCAATTGGCCAATCTTTGGAAAACATACACATTTCTTCACATGGTATGCGAAGGATTTGTGCGAACGTGTTGAGAGGTAAGATATGCTTTGGTTGTTTACAATTAAAGCGATTGAAATACTTTCATCATTATTGGGACAATCCTAACACTCTTGTAAAATTCAAAGATGAAGACCGGACAAATTTGTTCATCAATTTCTAGGAGACAATCAAAGTTGATTGCGGAAAAGACTTGGTGAATGTCGGTGTTTTCAAGGAAACATTCCTTAACTACACGACCTTCGTGGATAAGTCATTTTTGAAGCATTTTGAAGGTTTTGCGATCACTTTTTGATAGCCCTTCTTTGCGATAGTATCAAGTACGGTAGTGAACGGTGTCATGACGATCTTGTTGGGTAGCTTTAGGTATGTTTGATCCTAGAGAAAAAAATATTCCAATTAGGTAAGATTTGTCAAGATGGGTTTATGAGTTTAACTTGTATTAACAATGTCGTTTTGAAATTCCTTGATTATGTAGAACCTTTTTGTATTAAAACAATTTTGCAATAAACAAGTTCCCAATTGGTGATATGAAGAATTGAAATCTATTAAAATTTTTAAAAACATAAACCCTAGGATGGAGATGATGAGGAATAGATAACATGAGTGTAATTACTTACAATGATGTTTAGCTAGTCATCAAGCAAGGTAGCTTGGTTTCAACCATTGATTTCTAGGATAATTACACATGTATAACTTAACCTTAGTTTATTTCTAACCTAATATATAGTTAACTAGTTTTCTTACCCTATAAATACTAAGCTGAAACACATAGAAAACTTGCACCACACCTTCTTAACATCTAAAGTCCTAAACCCTAAAGGCATTTCTTATAGATTTAGTAAGAAAACTCTTGTGTTCTTGAGAACAAAACTAGGTTTTGATCTTTGTTCTTGGAAAATTTTTAAAAAAGAGTCGTTATAATCTTCAAATAACTTCAAGTCTCCAAAATACTTTGTTATAATCTTCAAATAGCTCCGGGTTTTCAAGAAGGCGTCGTTATAATCTCCAAGTAGTTTTAGGTTTTTGGAGGTTACTAATTTCACGTCGAAGCTCCGCTTATATTCACTTTTTCTTATAAACAAGCATTCTATATTAAGGTAAGTATTTGTAAACTTTAAATACTTATGAACTTTTATTTAATTATTTAGTATTTTATAAACTCTTAATATGTCATATAATCAAGTAAGCAAAATAAATGTTTCACATATTAAGTACTACAATAGTAGGGAACTTTGGATTGTGATGGCCCGAACGGTAGTACAATATATATAAACTATACACGTTTTCACAACAAGACCATTTCTATAAACGATATACACAACTGCCATATACAACATCATGATCAATATTACAACTTATATAGGCCCGCTTATATTTCATTTAAGTTATTCTAAACCTAAAATGCAACATCATATTTTAGGTTGCACGTAGAGGTTTTCCCGACTTATTCATCGATTCCGTTATATGTTTTGATATCATTAGTTCACGGTGAGTTTTCATAGCCCCTACTTTTATATGTTTTGAATTACTTTTGGGGGAGATAAATGCTCAACTATTTTCATTTACTTTCATAAGTACTTTATACTTTTAAGGATTACTGTGAGTTTCATAGCCCCTAATTTTCTACGTTTTGAATTACTTTTGGGGGAGATACATGCTCGATTACAAAAAAATACTTTACTCGCTTGATTTACAAACATGACTTGCATTTACATAAATAATTGCATACATACATGATTGTGTTAAACTGCGTTATTCTTAAATGCATTACACTTAATTGCGTTATTCAATTTGTGTGACTAGACTTGATACAAACATACATCCTAACCGTGAGTTGTTAAAAGGCCATTAATTTGGATACATCCCGACCATGAGGTGTTGGAAGGCCATTAATTTGGATACATCCCAACCGTGATTTGTTGGAAGGCCATTTATTTAGATGATACATGATCGATATACTATTTACATACTCAAAACGTTTATGATTATAACTAATATGATGCGCGTAGACACATAGGTCTTACTCATAATATATTTTTAGCAGTGGGTTGTAAACACACAGGTTGCAAGTTTTGTATAGGCGAGACTTGCAACTGAGTGGATTTACAATGCCTTTGTTGTGTGAATATTCTTTAAAAGCTTTACATGTTAAACAAACTCTATGAACTCACCAACCATTTTGTTGACACTTTTTAGCATGTTTATCTCAGGTCTGTAAGGTGATAGCTGTTGCATGAAGCATAGAGTCGCTCGGCATATTTTGAAGACTTATGCTTTTATCATTATCATTCGATATGTTTTAAAACACTTATGTATTATGCTATGAATCTCATGTTTGTAACTCTGAATTTATTAATCGAATGGTAACTTTTCAAAACGTCTCATTTAGAGGTCTTTTTCTATAACTTATACTTTGTATCGTGAAGTAACTCCCTAATGACACAATCTTCCGCTGCGATATTTTGGGCGTGTTACAATTTTGGCATGAAGATTCAGAGTAATTTTATCAAGTGACGGTTCAGTCCCTGGTAACGGCCTCCTGTTGACGGCGTCACTACCAGATCCATGAAGGGTGACGGTGTAACAATTTACAACCTGACACCGTCACAATGAAGTCGGGGCGATTCCAGAAACCCTAATGATGGCAAGCTGACAGTGTCACTACCATAACGTGAGGCCGTCACAATTGTAAAACTATATATATGTTTTTCTTCTCTTCTCTTTAACATGCTCGGCTAAATTACTTAGTGTTTGCTTAGATTTGAATGAAACCTAAATATTAATTGTTGATTGTCGTCTCTTGTTTAATTGGTTGCCTCGCGTTAGGAGTAGGAAAACTAGCTTAATTCTTATATGTATTATCTTGTACATCCGACTAAACGCAACACTAGAGTGCACAAGTGGTTTTTCTCATTGTATTTATTGCATGAATTGCGGCTTGTTGAAATTAAGAGTTTTAATGACCTTAGGATTCTTAAAGGAGACATATACATTCATAGACTTAGGGCATTTGGCACCTCCCTACAACCAATATTAAGGAATACAACGCGCCAATTAAAACAAGGACGTGACAATTCGACTAATCAATAAGAGATAAGTAGGGAGTAAGGATAATCTGAGTAAACACCTTTACCTATCATAAGAGTTACCACAAGTTACTTTTCTCGCATAATAGTTTAATTTAGCTTAGTTATTAGTTAAAAAACCAAATCTCTCAAACCCCGGAATTTTACGTGCTTTCAATAAAATATAGAAACATAAAAATAATCTTCCTACAACCTCTAGACCTATTTCGTTATACATTTCGGCCTCCACAACACTATTCCCTAGAGAACGATCAATCCTCGTGTCTTGCCTATACTACACTACAACTGTTAGGTACACTGCCTAGGAGGATTGTAAAACTTAGTGGTTTTGCAAAAATCACGCCATCAAGTTTTTGGCGCCGCTGCTGGGGAATAGTTTAGGTTCCGATTTCTATCTCGTTTAGGTCTACTCACTAGATTCATATCAAGTGAGATTCTTCTTTTTCTTTTATTAGCTTTCTTGTAGTCTATGTGATGTGCTTCGTGTGTACAAGTTTTAAATTTATAAAAACGATTAACCAATTTTACCAATAACACATACGAGCAAGTGCACTCGTCCGTTATAGCAAGATTATAAAGGTAAGTCGGGATCGTTCTCAGGGATTTGAGTGAATCTGATTAACAAGCTTGAATCAACAAAGACAATCCAAAACATATAACAATGCAAATAGATATAATGATATTCAGATGATTAAAAACTACACTTGCTTAAACTAGTTTCTTATCCTTGATTAGTATGATTGTGTTAACCTCTTAACATGTTTGTTGTGATAATTAGTTGGTGTACCAATCTATTGTTCTTACAAGTTAAACTTTCGTCAAGATTTTAGTTTATAAAAACAAGCATTAAGTTTAACAAATCAATTCAAGATCAATTCAAGTTTCATAAGTTTACTTTCATAAACTTAAACACAAAAACATCCACTTGTTTTATCAAATTGCTTAAGAAATGGTCAATACAAAAGGTAACCGATTTTAGACAAAAGGCTACAATTGATTATTAAACAACTAATCTTACGACCTTTTAGATGTTTCCAATCAATCCAACTTGATAATCAAAAAGTGTTTTTATTACAACCACACCTTAGTTCCTTTTTTTAATCAAGAATAATGGGTAAAAACAATCATCCATAGACAAAATGATTATAACTAGTTGAATAACAATAAGTTATTTCGACCTCTACAATTACCATCAACTAGTCAAACTTGATTAACAAATGTCACTATGAAACTTTAGCAAAATTGGATCTTAGAATCAACTTGAAATTGAATTAAAACATGTTAACATAATCACTAACTAATCATATGATAATCAACATCATTTAAGCAAGTGTATAAAGAAACTAGCCACTCATAGCAAACATAAACATAAACTCAGATCTTTGAACATTAGAAAACATAATTAAGAGTCTTACAATGCTTGGAATAAGATTACAAATGGTGAAGTAATGATTCCCAAAGTATTGGGGTAGACTCCTTGGTGTTTTGGCCTCCAAATGTGGAACTTCTGGAACTCCAAACTTTCCTGGACTTCTAAGGACGAACTTGAGAGCTAAAGATCTTTGTTTGATGAGTAGAGAGAGTTGTATTGAAGTGTGTGTCTCATATGCTCACAAGAGGTCTCTATTTATACTAGTTCCAAGGCCTAGGGTATTAATTGCTGAACTTGGCCTCCAAGGAGTTAGGAAGGGACTAGAATACACCAAGGGAAGGACCTAGAATCGTTTAGATGCAAAGGGGAAACTTAGTGATGAAGATTTGACAGAAACAGGCTCTCCAACCGGATCGGTCATATGACCAACCGATCCGGTTGGTCTTCTACAATGGGTCCAACCGTTCCGGTTGCGGGCGGCGACCGAATGGTTGGGTGGGCTTCTGGGGACTTTTTGGTCGACTTCCAACAGATCCGGTTGGTCTTCCTGAGTGACGGAAAATCAACTTTACTTTGTTTTGACTTGTAGAACTTGGTTCTTCAATCACTTGGGTCTTCAATGGTACTTGAGATACTGATTTGTGCTTGACATGCTAAACTGAAACATGAATCTTCCAATTGTTGATCATTCCTTTACTTTTTCTTCCGTTTCCCTACACTTGGTTATAAATACTAGACAAACATCTTTTGATGCGATTAATCACTGAAATCATACAAATATAACCAAATAACATATACAAAAGCACACATAACGCTACTAAAAACATGTACAATCTGAGCGTTATCACTATGTCTTTTTTCGTGTTTTTATTCGTGAAAATTTTACATTTCCTATTCCGTCTCCCATTATGGAGGACGCGAACCCACCCGACCTTTCCCCGATCACCACTTTGGTGATTTCCTTGAAATTGATGATTCGGACAATAATAATGAGCATGAAAATGAACCTTTTTACTTTTCGGATTCTGATGAGGACTTAGGGGATGGAGAAGTAATTAATGAAGTTAGGAATGAAGTTAAGATGGACCCTTCTTAATCTTTTGATCCTAGGAATAAAATTGATATATATAGCCCTTTTAACATGCAATTCGCTTGGAAGATAGGTTTTAAAAGTTTTGATGCTTACCTACATTATGCTTTACCTTTGAATTTAATTTCACGTGATTTATATAATACAATTAAGGAAAACAAATTGAATTATCAAGGGAACAATGTTGTGGATACAACTACTTACTTGCATGTATTCGTTAGAAGTTTTGTTTACTTGCTTGATTTTATGGTTTTAGAGGATTCTGGAGAATTTATTGATAACAAGCTTACTCAAGTTATGTTTGGAAAACCCTTTAAAAGATTAACTAAGTTGGATGAAATACTTGTTGATGGCTTAATAACATTCTCAGATGGGATCGAAGACTTTATTTATTAGATGCCTCGTTCACACCCTAGGTTTAAACACAAAAATACCTACGCTTGTAATAGAATAGCCCCCATCCTGTTATTTATCAGAAGCATCAGGAAGCTCATTGTACTGAACATGAAGACGAAACATAGTTCAGCTACATCAACAACAAGGATCAATTTTACTTAAATGTTTTTTATTTACATGATCCTTTTTTGTTGTTGTTGTTGTTGTTGTTGTTGTTGTTGTTGTAATATAGTATGTAAGAAAAAGTCGTTTGCTCACTTAGTGCTATTCTAATTTAAGCTATTTTTATGTTCAAATAGAGGGAGATTGTTGTGAACAAAATTTTATCCTAACAAATTCATTTACTGCTTTACTTATAATTGGCAAACAGAATATGACTTTTGAATTGATGATATCATTATATATTTCATTTATATAATTAGTGATTTGTTAAATTTCCCATTATAACATTATATAGTTTTCCTATAGTTTAATTGTGATAATAAATGTGGAACACTCTCTTTTCTAATTAGGTCATTAATTGATAAAACTAATTAATAGGCTACCTAAAAAATATTTGCTTTCACTGATGCTAATTTTGACAATTTTTTGGCTGAAAATTAAGAAATAACATGAATAAGTCTACCATTAACATATTTAAACAATAAAAGTGAAAAATAAAATATAAAATACCAGTTTTATCCTTCGTTTAAATGCATCATTATTTAATCAAAATCAAATTATAAGGGAATAAATGACATTTCACATTCAAAAGATATCGGCATTATTTTGAACGTTAATATTAGCTTTATTCTTGTTATTTCACAAAGTTTTGACAAAAAAATTAATTGTGTTAGTAAAAATAAAAATAATTACGTATTTTGGTGGTCTATAAATTAGTTTAAAAAATGACAGTCTTAATGAAAAAGATCGAATACCTTTTTGGCCTCAAAATATATTTATATATATATATATACTACATATAACGTGAAAACACATTTGTTTTAAATTAACTTAAAATTGAATAATGTTATTGGACTAAATACTTTTAATTATAAAAGAAAATGCAATCTATCAAATATTTAAAATACTTAATTACATTTTAAACCACTAACTTTTTTCATTCTCAATTATCCAATACCCATATATACATAAGAAAAAAATATTTGCTCATACAAAATAACGCTAGTATACATCGTCTACTATGCCGTCCAGTTTTGCACCGCCAGGTTACCGTCAGATTTTCAACGACCCATTTCATATCCCCCAAATTATTCAATCATCACAACCCATTATCTTCACTAATTACTATATATACTAAACGGCCTACGGAACGAAGTCGAATCCGTGTTGGGCTATATGTTGCCTTATTATCTGGCCGGATTCATTTTCCACAAAAAAGACAACAATGTAACCACCAAAGCATCCTCATACATATGTCCTGCAACCGACAACCAAATCAAAATTACTCAAAAGGAAAACTAAAAGATTTGAAAAACTAACCCAATTAAGTAATCCCCAAATCAGCCAAGTCTAAACCCTAAAAGTCTAATCAACATAGCAATATTCGTGAATTCATACTTACTAACCGAAAGTTGAAAAAAATTTACCATACCACCAGATTAGGAGCAAACGCATGGAAGAACTCGCCCCCAGAATTTAAAGGTAAAGAAATCGATAAACAAAATGCAAGTAACAACCCTGATAAATCAAAAGGCCCAAAATATTACGATATGTGTTACTCGGTGTGATGGGTAGAATCATCTGGAACGTCTTAGATTTGTGTAAAATATGTGTGTTTGTTGTTTGTGGTAGATTTGTGTAGAATATATTTATTTATTATTGGGTGTCGCTGAGTGTAGCCGGACTGGACCAAAATAGACCCGAAAAGTTGCCCAAGTTTTTTGGCGGGAAAAGCCTGGAGCAAACCGACTGGGTTTTCGCTCATGTATAATATATATAGTAATGTGATTAAACATAAATAAATAATAATAAATTGAGTAAATTTCAAAAATCGTCCTTAAAGTTTGGCGAAATTGCATGTTTCGTCCCAAATGTTTAGAATGTGCAAGGATCATCTCTGTCAGAAACCTTTGGGGCAAATATCATCCCTGACCAACATCAAATGACTAAAATACCATTGTCTTATTCTTTTTCTATATTTCTTTTCAGTTTTCTTACACAAATGGTCCCTGTATTTTGCCAGGTTTTACAGATTTAGTCCCGATTTTTTTAATTATTTATTTAACTATTAATATTATTGTTATTTTTTTAATACGTTTTCCTCCATTTTTCTTATGTTTTTGTCCGTTTTTCTTCCGTTTCTTCCGTTTTATTCGTTTTCATAAGTTTTCACCCGTTTTTATACGTTTTTCTTACGTTTTTTTTTGCATAAAAACTGATAAAAACGCATGAAAACATATAAAAACGAACAAAAACATATGAAAAACGGATAAAAACCCATAAAAACATATAAAAACGAAAAAAACGGGCAAAACAGAAAAATGTAAGAAAAACAGACAAAAACGTAAGAAAAACGGGCGAAATCGTATAAAAATGGATGAACGCGTAAGAAAACGGGCGAAAACGTATAAAAATATAAAAACGTAAGAAAAACAGACAAAAACGTAATTAAAATGGACAAAAATGGACAAAAGTGTAAGAAATACGGGCGAAAACGTATAAAACAGATAAAACAAATAAAAACGGATAAAATGTAAGAAAACGGACAAAAACTAAATAAAAACGGACGAAAACATATAAAACGAATGAAAACGTAAGAAAACGGGCGAAAACGGACAAAAACGTATGAAAACGGACGAAAACATATAAAAACAGATGAAAACGTGCGAAAACGCATAAAAACGGATACAAACGTATGAAAATGAAAAAAATGTAAGAAAACTGACAAAAACATAAGAAAAAACAGACAAAAACGTATCAAAAAAAAACGTAAGAAAGACGGACAAAAACGTAAGAAAAATGGATGAAAACGTTAGAAAGCGGGAGAAAACGTATAAAAACGGAAAAAAACGTATGAAAATGGAAAAAATGTAAGAAAAACGGACGAAAACATATGAAACCGGACGAAAACGTATAAAATTGAACGAACATGTATAAAAACGGACAAAAACGTAAGGAAAAACAGACAAAAACGTATGAAAACAAAAAAATATGTAAGAAAAACAGACAAATACGTAAGAAAAACGGACGAAAACATATAAAAAAATAATACTAATATTAATAGTTTAATAAATAATTAAAAAATCATGACTAAATCTGTAAAACTTAGCGAAACACATGGACCATTTATGTAAAAAAAGCTGAAAAGAAATATAGAAAAAGAAGAAGACAAGGGTATTTTAGTCATTTTATGTTGGTCAAGGACGATAATTGCCCCAAAGGTTTTCCACGAAACGATCTTTGCACACTTTCATAACGTATGGAACGAAATATGCAATTTCATCAAACTTTAAAGACCATTTTTGCAATTTAGAATTTTAATCATTTAAATCTGATTAAAAATAAATAAATAATAATAATTTTAACCGTTAAAATAGCCGACAACTATTTTTTGAAATAAAAGCAAGTCCAACACTCCAACGCATGCCAAACAAACACTCAATCCAAGGCCGACCCAAGCCCCCATGTCTCTTTCAGATTCACCATTCTCTTTTTCAGACGCATGCATGATTCACACCCATCTCTTTTGACAAAGGCAATGGGAGAAGGGAGATGATTTGTACACATTTAGATTTGATTTGCACACTCAAATGTACAACTCTATAAAACATAATTTATAAACTGTACAACTGTTCAATGCACAGGATTGAGTGTGCCAATCAAAAAGTGAAGTGTACAAATCATTTCCCATGGGAGAAGGGTCCTCCTATGCAGGCACCCCATGGGTAGGGGGTGGCTGATTTTTTGCCTCGGTTTCCGTGCCAATCATTGGTATCCAATCATTGGTATCAATGATTGGTTTCTCGATTTTCGTGCCAAATTTTTTCACAACTTATTTTTTTACCACTTATACCACTTATTTTTTTACAAGTTTTTATACACTTTTTACATAGTTTCTTTTTACGCTTTTGTTACATGTTTTTTATAAGTTATACCACTTTTTACAACTTCTTTGGTTTTACAATTTTACAAGTTTTGTTTTTGGTTATACAAGTTCTTTTATCTCGCTGAATTCGCTTTTAAAACTTTTAAAAACCGTAGTCGGAAAATTTTGAGGCTCGATTCGAAGGTTGCAAAAGTGAGATTTTATCCCACTTTGCCGTCCATTCGGTTTTCATCATCGCCGGAAAGTTTTAGGCTCAAAATCATCATCGCCGAAAATTTTTAGGCTCAAACTCGAAGGTTGCAAAGTGAGATTAGATCTCACTTTACCGTCCATTCGGTTTTATCATCATCGCCTCGGAAAGTTTTTAAAGTTTTTAGGCTCAATAATCATCATCGCCTCGGAAAAGTTTGTCACAACCTGCACAAAGTCACCAGCTCACATGAACCGCACAAAACCGCACTCACAAACCGCACAAGCCTCACAACTGCACAAGCCTCACAAAACTGCACAAGCCTCACAAAACTGCACAAGCCTCACAAATCTGCACAAGCACAAGACTCACCAGTTTCACAGGTTTCACAAGTTACACAAGTTACACGTTTTGAACAAGATTCTCACAAGTTACCACTGCAAAAGTTCACATTCGGTACTAAGATTCTCAAAAGTTCACAAGTACTAAGATTCTCACAAGTTACCACCCCATATGAAAGCAACAACACCAACAACACCAACAACAATCCCATGTGATAGCAACAACACAAACAACAATACCAGGTGAAAGCAACAACACCAACAACAATACCAGTGGTCCAGAAACAACACCAACAACAACATAATCCTAGGCCAACAATACCGGTGAAAGCAACAACACCAACAACAATACCAGTGGTCCAGAAACAACACCAACAACAACATAATCCTAGGTAGGCACCCCATATAATCCCAGGTGAAAGCAACAACAACAATCAAGTGGTCCAGATCAACAACAACAATCAACCACCATGTCTAATTCACCATTTAACACACAAGAGGTAAACAACTTATCAAAGGCTCAGATTATTATCTTTATAGCTCATGTTGGCTGCAAATTCAGTTTTGCCTCGCCAAAACTCTTTTTAAGTTTTTTAAAAAAAAAATCATCATTGCCTTTTTTATTTCATTAAAGTTGCAAAATGACCTTGAATGGTCACTTTACCATCCAGTAATGAAATTTTTTTATATAAAAACAAAGTTTTTTCATTACAGATTGCAAAGTGAATCACTTTACCATCCAAGAATGCCAAGGAAAGCGTGGGGTGCGCCAGTATAACATGGGCTTTGCCCACAAAGGTCCTCCTATGCGCAAAACCCAAAAAACCAACAAACAATAAGCAATGATGATTTTTGTTTAAAAACTTAAAAGAGTTTTTTTTAACAATGTAACATACATAACCAAAGCGCATCACCAAGACATCATCACACAAAAAAGTTTTAGATCTAAAAAGTTTTAGATCTAAAACTTAACAACGTACAAACGTAACCACCACATCCTCACAAGTACCACCACTTACGTAACCACCACATCATCACCAACATCACAAAGGTTTAGATGAAAAAATTAGCAACCTTACATCGTAAACCACCACAAAGATCACCACTACCAAAAAAAATTAGTTTTTTAACAACGAAGCATTCTTTTAAGAAAATCACAAAGATAACCTTCACCAAGACATCATCATCACAAAGATAACCTTTTTTACAAAGGTTTAGATGAAAAAATTTAGATCTAAAAGTTTTAGATCTAAAAAGTTTTAGATCTAAAACTTAACAACCTTACATACGTAAACCACCACAAGATCACCACTACAAAAAAAATAGTTTTTTTAACAACGAAGCATTCTTTTTAAGAAAATCACAAAGATAACCTTCACGGTACATCATCATCACAAAGATAACCTTTTTACAAAGGTTTAGATGAAAAAATTTTAGATCTAAAAAGTTTTAGATCTAAAAAGTTTAGATCTAAAACTTAACAACCTTACATACGTAAACCACCACAAAGATCACCATCGCGATACGAGCCTCTTTGAATATAAGCAAAATCAAGAACCGCATGCTTGTAAGAGCACTCTATTTAACAATTGCGGTATAATGTTTCAATGGATGCTTTAAGGCTCATACTCGCAGAAAGTAACGGATGTTGACCCACATGCATGTGGTCATCGATGCGGTTAGTGTATGGTTTACCATGCTATCACCAATCAGATTGGCTTCAAGCAAACGGTATGTACTTTAAAATTTATGCCTATCAAGTTATTCTTCCGTCAATACCGATAATTTTAACTATTTCCTTTTTCGAATACGTGATTGCCAATTCCGCTTGATTTTGTTGATAATTTTGTAGAACACTAAGCGTTCCACGGCTGTTGTCCGAAATACTCAAGAGCTGATGAGCTGAATATCCTCAAGAGCCTCAAGGGCTCAAGAGCTGAATATTTTCTTGTCAAGATGACGTCTGAAATTCCAAAGTGTTTATACCGAGCATCGTGGTTTGTCAAAACAAATATGTTAAACATGCTCGAGGTATATACGCTCCACGAATCTGTGTCACCAACAACTCGTTGTTAAAGAAAGTAATCGTGGACGTCCGAGCGCAAGGATAACAAATCCAAGTCTAAACCAAATCTCAAGGATTTGAACGAAGAACCCCCACAAGGCACCGCAAGCTACACAAAACCTAAAAAGTTCCAGTAAATAAAGAATCTGCGAGACACGGTTCTTATGTGGGAGAGCCTTCAACGTCCAAGACTTAAGCGAAGGACCTAACGAAGGACCTAGCGAGGCGACTTAAGACACCACTTGTACGTTCAGTTACTTTAGCGAATATTGTATGATCGAAATTCCGGCTCTTTTCCGACGCCGGATCATGGGGATCTTTAACGTGGAGGTGACGAGCTCTTGCCATAGGTCTTGGCCATCGGAAGAAATGTGGCCCGAATCGAGCTCTTGCCGGGAAGAGGTAGACAATCACGAGGAAGTTTACAGGGAATGGGGTAATTTATTTACATCTACACGTAACTCGATGAATTGGTTTAACGGCAAAGACCCCGGCGTTATTGGATGAGTATGCGAAAAATGGGAGTGGTTATTACTACTGACTCTTAACCGTCCTATTGTATGTATAACCAATTCATAATCTATTTTGTGTCTTCCACGAGAGGTTCTCCGATTCAGCAGAATATTGTCTCCGGTTGTGATTCTTCGTGTGGGAACAACGATTGTGCTCACTTCGTTCTTGCGGTTCTTGATGAAGACTCACCACTCCGTATAATCACCCACAATGGAGACATTTTAGAAATGCCGAGGCCGCCATGGGAACATGTGTTTGCTCAACGACGGAGGATGTTTAGATATACGTAGAAAACAATTATTGATTTATATTGTAAATGGCACAACATGTATAGACGATTCGATTTATATTGTAAATGACACAACATGTATAGGCGATTCTCGATTTATATTGTAAATGACACAACATGTATAGACGATTCTCGATTTATAATGTAAATGACAAAACACGTATAGACGACATCGATTTATAGCAACCGACCCGTCATCTTTTGTTACAGATTTACGCTCCTGCTCCGGTTCTTCCTCATCTTTTGTTACAGAATCGGATGACATTCGATGGAGGGACATTCATTGTGTCAACGTCAACCACACACCCGCTCGTGTTGAGAGTCCAGATTATGTGCTTTCTTCACAATCTTATGTGCCTCCTCTCCAACTATATCTCCAGTGCAGATGAGGAAAATTTTATACACCGTCCTCCGGTTCTTCCTCATCTTTTATTACTGACCGTCTCGCGACGGCCAGAATGCGAGCGAGAGATGACGGATTGAGGAGACTCATTTCAAAGTTACTGATCTCGTGTGGGATGATGGCGACATCATTGGGCGACTACGCCTCGAGCGTGATTGATCTTAGTTTCTAGTTATATTGTAATTTTGTGAACCATGTATCAACTATTAATCTATAACAAGATTGGTTATTTATGTATTGAAGCTTCTAATTTTGTGAACCATGATATTACTAATTTATGTTGTGAATAATTGTACAAATTCTTTTGGCCAGATGCAACAAGAAAATCCTTACTTGTGTCGTTGTCAACGTGGATTAATAATCGAAGAACATCTCACAAGCCCAAAACTTGTGGTGCAAGTATTATGCATGTCCTTTGTCAAGGTAAATAATTAAACGTTTGCTTATTTAGTAAATATATCAATAACTTGTTTGTTTAGAATACATTTCTTATTATTGTTTAGTCATGTAACGACCAGGGGACTAAAGACTATGGGTGTCGATACTTCATGTGGAAGGAAATATTTCAACAAAAGTACTTTGGTGAAGCCTCTTCTTCAACGCATTGCTCAAACTGCGAAACTAAAGATACAACGATCAACATGCTATTGGTGAAAACAATTTGTTGCGGCAAAAATAAAGCGTTGGAGGCATCATTTGAATTGGCAAGAAATC
The DNA here is from genome assembly GCA_022545495.1 of Chrysanthemum lavandulifolium. Classification (NCBI taxonomy): domain Eukaryota; kingdom Viridiplantae; phylum Streptophyta; class Magnoliopsida; order Asterales; family Asteraceae; genus Chrysanthemum; species Chrysanthemum lavandulifolium. Next base: position 51,649,298 of record CM040242.1, on the reverse strand, counting down.
TAGTTGATCACGCATGTCGGTAGAGTGGAATACTCTATGAGCTTATAGATGACATTAATAATCTTCATGTGGAGTAGATTTCATTTTAATATTGAAAACATTTGTTGTTTTACTTGTTTAATGTTTTATTGTTATTGCTTAATTAAATGGAAACAAATACACAATTAAAAAGTATAACGTAAAATAAATATCATATAAAAACACTACACAATTAAATACACTATACATATAAAAACACTACACAAATTAAATACACTATACAATATACCTAAATTAAACACTACACACACAATAAATTAAACATTACACACAACTAAAAAAAAAAAAAAAAAAAATCGCAACAGACGTGCGGAAGGGACCCACCCTACTTGAGGTGCCTGCCAAGAAAAACGTGGGGTGCCTGCATATATTCTCCCTGGGAGAATTGTGCATATCTTATATAGAGTAATACAGTAGTAAAAATGATGAAGGCTTAAAAAGTGAGTGTACAAAACGATGAGATCTCACATGACATGCACATTTCCTTCACAACTCCAAATACATTAATAAACCCTAACCCCCAAAAATAACTAGTTTGAAAAGTTTTTTCTCAGATCCATTGCCTTTGGTTGCCATCTACGTGGAGTTATGAAATATTTTAAGCCATTGTTAAATAACGGTTGGGTTTTTTTTCTTTTTTTTTTTTTATGCAAAGATAGTCGAACCAGAAATCTTAATAGAAAACCAGGCAAAATATGCAATTTGCGGTTTAGTTTCTTATTGGGATAATGATTCGTACTTACACAACATATACTGAAATATAGTCGTAAATTATGTTACCATAGCATTATCCACGTCAACGGATAAGAAAAGGGCATCTTCGAAAATCATAGCTTGTTCTTCAAATTATGGGTCATTTACATTGACGGCTTGCACCATGCAGCTTTAAAATACACTATCACCTTCAAAAGAAAAAAAGAAACGTGCATTATTAATTAGTTATGAGAGGTGATTTGTACATTCACTAAATTGATTGGCACACTTTATTTTAGAGTGTGTTGACAATTATACCCTCACAGAGTAAAAATGTGTAAAAGTAATGTGAGGGTATAAATGTCAAAGAACTTTAAAATGAAGTGTACTAATCAATCTGATAAGTGTACAAATCACCTCCCCATTATACCCCAACCATTTCAAGCGAAAGTACAAAAATTCTAGAAGAAACAGTATAATGATGACACTTTTTTTGAGAGGTAAGTTGCATTCTGTTGGTGGTTATTTGTCCCAAAGACGGGGTGTAGATAATCAATTCAATGATGTGCAACTCTTGATGAAATGTGCAACTCTTCAAATAGAAACAAACAAACTGTTAGGTAATGTAATGAGATACCACTTGGTGGTTCTGGGATATCACTTGGAATCGTGTGATCACTTTCCAAAGTAAACTATTCGACCCTAATGCCTGGGTATCACGAATATCTACTTGGGATAAGAGCAAATGCAGAAATTAGGCACAATTCTTTAACCCTTGCGCTTATAAGTGTTTTGTGATTTCGTGTATATTTCATGCATGTTCGATTTCTATTTATAGGAGGTTACTCTTGACCGCTCCAATAGAATTATGAGTATTAATCGCCCATTAATAGCCTCATAATCATCCCCATTATAGTAGTTAGTGGTTACATGACCAATTAAACGTGGTCATAATGATGCGGTTATGCTTCGTCATTTATCGATACTTATATCAAGATTTCATAGTGCTTTCGGTGGTTACATCGCTTGATTGAAACGCCATCGCTTCGATGTAAACACACCTTCAGATGAGATACCACTTCGGTGGAAACATCGATCCCGCTGGCATCTTGCTTGATGGAAACACGATAATCGATGTTAACCACAACAATACTTTCACCAAGCACTACCAATACATACCACTATTAGAGTCGGGTGTTCATGGACCTTATGGGTGTACATCTGCACCTCCCAACCCATTACAAGGTGTGAACCATCCCACAAGTGTACTAAATTTTCCAACACATTCAACTTGTCTATGCATGTTCATGACACTTATTAGAGCATATACAACAATAACACCAATAACACCGTCCACGCCAAGACCACATCGCCTTTAACATTTAACATTAACATCCCAAAAACACCCACAACAATAACATCCCAATAACATCAATAACATTTTATATTTTCAATTTCAACCCCTAAACTAAAACAAACACTTCATTTATTAAACTAAAACAAACATTTCATTAAAATTGAAAACATATTACAATATGAGATTAAAAAAAAAAAAAAAAAAAAAAAAAAAAAAGTTACAACGAGATAATAAAACACACCGCAAATAAAATGTTACAACAAATTAAATGAAATAGCGAGAATACGATCTCATCGACGAGGTTTCAAGTTATATTTTGCGATGATTTGATCTTTTTCGTCATTGATCCACCGCCGACCATTGGATCTTGCCCTCGATGGCGTCATCAAAAACTTTATCTCTTCCAACCTTGTTATTGTGAGATCTTTTTCTGCGCGACCCGACACGCCGCCGGAGACTTCTCGTTTCATCTGAAACTCGTTTGCCATAGTTTCGGTGAAATAAAGACGAGCCTCGTTCCTCCAAAGCTTGTTCCCCGAGACTTGTTGTAGTCTCGGATCTTGCTTTCTTGGTAGCACGTTTCTTTCCCATGGGGCGAGGTTGTTCATCATGACCAAACAAAGCCTCGTTTGTTTGGCTTGGGACTTGCGGTTAAATCAACCGGTTCCAGCGTGTCCCATTTCTTATAATGACGCAAAACCTCCTAAGCGTCTTGAGACCAAAAGCGATCCTTGGTTTCCTTACGATACCATTGCTTTGCCCGTTGCATCACATCCACTCACTTTCCCGCCGTTGATCCCGTTTCGCACGTTTGTAATGAGAGTTGAACTTTGTGCATATGCCGTTCAAAGTTTTCCACTTGCTTGACAAAGATGTCCTTGTTGCGCCGCTGAAAGTTGTTTTTATTGAACTCATTTCGACCCGATACCAAAGCGTATCTACGGGTTGGCACTTTCCAACTTCGGATCCTCCGAAACGGCTATGTAACATGTTGCAAGTAATGCTTCCTCTCAGAGTCCAACGTGCGTTAACAACAACTTCCTCTTCATCGAATCAACGGTTCGGGCTCGGGGTCTTTGGATTTTTTAGATTTTCGCTTAGTACGACCTCTTCCTTTTTTTGGAGGAGACGTGGGTGTGTCATCAACATCATATGTTTCAGTTTGTGATTGTTGTGTGAATTGTAGGTTTTGAAAGTTGGAGTTTAAGGAGTTTTGTTGGTTTTGTTGTTGCCAATACAGAAATGTTTGATGTTGTTGCCACATTTCTTGGCTCGAAGCGCCTAGTGGGTTGGGGTTTGAAGATGAACCCGCGTTCGCGTTAGATGATGAACCCGGGTTTGAGGATTCCACCCACGGCGAGAAGATTGAAGAAACTATCGCCGTTGGCTCCCGACATTGTTTTTTTTTTTTTGCGCTTAATCAAGTTGAAAGATTGAGAGGATTTAGTAGTGGAAGTGTGAAAAGAAATGGTGTTTTAATTGGGTATTTATAGTGGTAAAAAGGTTTTGATTTTTTTTAAAACTAGCCGTTTAGGGTTTTTGAAATATAACGGCTAGTAGCCGTTTAGGGTAGTAAAGTGTAAATTTTTTGAAAATTTTTTTCCCCCTCCCCTAACGCACGTTGCCAAACCAACGCCGGTACCCTTGCCTTCCCCTAACGCCGTTGCTACAATGGGGGTAACGGCCATAACGCCGTTATTTCGCTTTTAACGCCGTTATGGCGTTACCGTTGTACGTGCTCTTAATTCTTGGTTATACCATATTGATGATACATATTTCTCTTTAGCAAAAACTAATTTTAGTGATCCATGCATGTGTTATTAAGAGAATAGTTCATTAGGTACTATATGTGCAACAAGCTAAATTTAACCAAAGCTGATCATTTTTTTAAACATCTCGTACTATATGTGCGCTTGGATTGATGCTTGCTTGAAGTCTTCTTTTATGTCATTCTGGTTAATGGTTCCCCGCCACCGAATTTAGCTTGGAATGTGAGGTTAGACAAGGCGATCCTTTGTCTTTGTTTTTATTCATCCTTGCGACAAAAGGTTTGAATGCTATGGTTAAAGATGCGGTGGATAGGGGTGTTTTCAAGGAATTAAAGTTGGAACCGATAATGTTGTTGTGTCCCATTTACAAGATATCACGGGCGACACAATATTTTTAGTGAATGGGATAAAGAAAATGCAAAAAATATGATGTGTATCTTAAAATGTTTTGAGAAAGTATCAGGTTTAAAAGTGAATCTTAATAAAAGTAGATTGTATGGTGTAGGAGTGAATTTGGATGAGGTTGTCAATATGGCGAGATGGATGCAATGTAACGTTGGGGAATTTCCATTTACTTCTCTAGGCCTTTCAATTGAAGAGTGCATGAGGGGGGAAAGTGCATGGAGAGTTGTAGTGGAAAATTTTAAGAAGAGATTATGCGAATGGAAAGCAAAACAATGTTGTTTGGGGGACGTTTGACGTTAAGTAAGTCGTTTTAGGAAGTTTGCCATTGTATAATTTTTCGATGTTCCATGTGCCTTTGTGTGTGACAAAAAAACTTGGGAGTATCAGAAAGGATTTATTTTGGGGTATGGTGGGTGAAAACAAAAAGTTGCTTGGATTAAATGGGATAAAGTTTTAGCTTCACATGGGGCGGAGGGTTTAAACATCGGATCTCTTCGGGGCAAAAAATTGGGCTTTGGTGGGTTTAGGATAGGAAGCGGTGTATTATGGGTTAGGGTGATTAAAAGTATTTATGGGATTAATGGCAGTTTGGCAGTTAATAGGGTCGTGAGGGAGTTGGGTGGTAGTGGTGTTTGGCGTGATATTGTTAAAGTAGGCATAGATTTAGATAAAACTCGAATTGGGTTTTCCACTTCGTTTTCGAATAAGGTGGGAAATGGACGGGATATATCTTTTTGAGAAGATAGATGGGTAGGAAATGTTAGGATTTGTGATAAATTTCCTAGGTTGTATCATCTAGATAGGTGTAAGGAGGCTCTCGGGTGATTGATAGAGGAAATTGGAGTGAGGGGGTTTGGAGGTGGGAATGGGATTGGGTGAGGGAACCTAGGGGGAGGGCTTGTGGGGACTTGGCAGTACTTATGGATATACTTCATAACGTTAATCTAACTCGTGATTGTAGGGATTCGTGGCATTGGAATCTTGTTGAAGATGAAAATTCAGGGTCAAAGATTTATCTCATATGGTGGATGAGAGTCTTCAAGTGGCGGGTTCAAATCAAGAGACGGTATGGAGCAAACTCGTGCCAAAGAAAGTGGATATTTTCATTTGGAGAGTTCTAAATGGGAGAATTCCGGTTCGTGTGGAGCTCAGTAAAAGAGGTATTGACTTGGATTCTATTTTATGTCTTTGTTGTGGATATAATTTGGAAACAAATGATCATGTTCTAGTAAATTGTAATGTGGCAATGAGTATTTGGGAAAAGATTTTCGGTTGGTGGAGGAAAGGTGTTGTTAATGCTTTTTCTGTTAGTGATATGTTGCAACATGGTGGGTTAGACTATTCTACCTCGGGAAATTTGTGGCAACTAGTAACATAGGTAACTGCGTATATGATACGGAAGGAACGTAATTCTCGTGTCTTTAGTGTGAAAGTGGCGAGCATCAATAAAATTGTCCAAGATATTTAACTTAAAAGCTTTGATTGGATATCAAGAAGGTCAAAGAAAGTATCGTTTACATGGCAAAATTGGTTTCGTGACCCTTCGAGCTACAAAGTTTCAAAATGATTTGTGTTTCGAGACTTTTTTAGGGTGTTTGGTTTTAGCTTTTGTCCTTCCTTTGTTTTGCGAGGTTTGTTTATTTTCGGTGACATAGGTTGTCTTGAGGATTCTATGTTTGCTGTCTAATTGCATTAGGCATCTAGTTCTCTTGTCTTCTTGTTTGTTTTCTTTTCCTTCTTGTTGTAAATGTTTAGTTCTAGCTAGAGCAGATTCCAAGTGTCTTGTTGGGTTCCTGTTGATCTTTGTTTTGGTTGCGGGGGTTTTCTCCCTTTTGTGGTAAATAAATTTTTGCTTTTAAAAAAAAGATAACTAGAAACAATATATATAACTTGATAGTTTAGATGTAATGAGATCCCATGCTTCTTGAGAGTCTATTTGCATCACTCTAGAGTCTAGACAAACTTTTCAACCATATTTTCTAGTTTCTTTCTTTCTTGCCAACTATATTAGGCTTGAACATTATGGCTATGTTTGTGACATGAGATTATGAAGAGATTATGCTTATTTTTTCAAAAAATAAGTTACTTAAAAAATAATCTTTGTATGGCAGACATAACTTATAAGAGATTATTAAAAAAATAATCTTTCATAATCTCTGAAAATAAAATGTTACTCCGTAGCTTATAAAAATAATCTCTTTTTATAATCTATTTCAGCAACAACAACAGCACCAACACTGGCGTCAGCATTAGCAACAGCACAATTTATTTTTGAAACATACCCTAAGAAGCCTAACTAAAACAAGTATATGACTTTTCCCATATAAATCTTCCGTAAAAGAGGTTCTACATTTGACCTTGAAATTTTTTCTTTAGACCGTTCACACCAAAAAAGCTATTTGACTTCTTTTTTCGTTAATTATATTTACAATCAAGTCCATAGCGGACCTCATTAAACTCATGGACACAAGCAACGAGACAGCATTGTGTGAGCAGAAAAAATACTCGATATTGAAAGAAATAATAATCTGAGTTACTACTTTAGATAAGCTGAAAGTAACATTTGTTGATAACGATAGTATTCACATTCAGAAAAGGGATAAAAGACGAATGTACAAATTGTATAACGCTTAAAGAATAAACAACATTTATAAACAACATTGTAGAAGAAGTGATTGATTTCAGATTGAATAACACTATATTTTCGGATAGATAGGAGATGAGCTAATGGATATGATACATGATAGAGGAAGTATGATTGTACAAGAAGATAGAATGAGTAACCTGCCACATGGATATTATTCATCCCATTCTCTCCGTCCTTTGACATGAAATATGTTATTCGAACTAGTGCAGTATCTAGGAAATGAACCTTATTTGGACTTCAAAGTCTCAAATTAACTTCAATAGCGACTAGTTCTCTAAGTTGTTCACATTGCTAAATTTGTAAAGTAGGCACATTCTCACCGGAACATCCTTGAATAACATAGTTCATGTCAAAAAAGGAGAGAATGAGATGGATAAGATCCATGTGGCAAGACTTATTCTATCTTCATATGCAATCATACTTTCTCTTTCATGCATCATACTTGAGATCAATTAGCAACTCTAGCACAATCAGAAAATCTACTAATGTGGATCGTATTATGTAACCCTTTGATGCGTCTTTAGTCTGAAATCAATGCCTCTCAATTGTTTATTCTTCAATTTAATTGGAATTTGAAAAACTTATTTTTAATAGTGGCAGCAAAACTGCTACTTTTAAAAATATTTCGTTTTTTCGGATTCCAATTAAATAAAAGATTAATTGGAAGGGTCGGAAACAGTCCCGGGATTAACCCGGTAAGGCCGCATATAATTGAGTCAAGGCTAGCTTCCACAAGTACCTGAACAGGAAAAACCACATCTGTTTAGCAAAACTATTTATATAGTGAAACAATAATTACTGTAATACTTACAGTGTAACTAACATTGCATAAAGAAACAAACAAAATCGCACTAAGTGATTAACTACATCGCATTAAACTCATCATAATCAAATGTACATCGCATTTAAATCAAAATAAAGTCATTCCAAAAAGTCAGGGAATTATCAAAACAGATTTCATAGTCTTATCGTAGATAAGTTCAAAAACACAAATAATAAAAACCAAACTAGCCAAATCAATAAAAACATGTAGCCAAATCAAACTTACAATCTAATGATAAATTACTAATAAAAAAATATTATAACTGGACTTGTTTTTAAAAAATGAAATAACACATGTTGATCTAGAACTGTATAACAACATAAGTATGTATACAACATCTATCAAATGTAATCATTATATTATTCTACTTTCATACAAAAGATCATAATTAACTCTTATCAAGACAATTAACAACAGTTACAAAAACAGAGTATAAGAATAAGAATTTGCTGTAAAAACTTACCCATAAATTTTGATAGCCGCCGCCGTCGCCGCCCTGGTGTATTTGTGATTAGGGTTTTATGTTTTTATGATCATATGGGGCCTTTATATATTACATTTTTTATGTGAACGGTATTCGGCGTTTATTACGGTAACAAATATTATGCTTTATTACGGTAACAAATTTTTATTTTTTTTAAATGTGTGAATGATATTATGCTTTTATTACGGTAATATAATTTATTATTTTAAGAAAAATGTGTGAATGATATTATGCTTTTATTATGGTAAACAGATTTTTTTTTCTTTTTAAAAAAATAGATGACTTGTTATATAGCGGCAATAATAATTATACTTTTGAATTTGTGATTTTGGTGTGACTTTTGATGCAACATTTACGAGTTCAGTATGCAGTTATTGCGAGAAAATAGTTTATGAGTTATAAACGAAAAATGATAAAAATTTGAGGATGAAACAATATTTAGAATATTAATTTAGTGGTGGATGTTATTATCATTTAATCAATTGCGTTATAAGGTTAGAGCTTTAAGTTTAAAGAAAATGTATGGATGCATTATAAGTAAATACTAGACGAATACTCGTTTAAAACGACGGTGTATAGCGGCAAATAATTATACTTGCGAACTTGTGGTTATCCTGTGACCCTTTATGCAAATTACGGGTTCAACTTGTAGTTATTGCAAGAAAAAAAAATCTATGAGTTATAAATGAAAAATGACAAAAAACTTCAAGGATCAAGCATTAATTAAACTATAGTGATAGATTTTGTTATCCCTCCTCCATATAAAGGAGGGTTTGTTTGAATCAGATCTAGCCCCAAAATTCTGAAAAAATGACACGTGGCATTCTTTCTCCCAAAACTCTCACAGCCGTCCGATCAAGAATATTATTCCACACATTTATGACTAAACCGTTTGCCCCCAAAATTTATGCATCCCTTCAAGAAAAAGTCTCTGAAATTCAATGCTAATCAATCATAATCTGTTACCAAAATTGCAGGATCATATCAAAATCAGATTCATAATCGAACCTAATTTTGTACAATTCCCCCCAAATCAAATCCCCCAATATGAGTTGTTCAAATCCCCCAATCGAACCCTAATTCAATCAATCATCATAGCACCTTATCAATTCAAAACGAAAATCAAAACCCTAAATCATCGTTTTAATCACGATACGAAAAATTAAAGAAACCTAATTGGTTATTAATCAACAATTATGAAAATTATTATTCGGGCCGTTTTGGTGTTTGGGGTTACTTTTTGGATGATTCTTCATCACTATTCTATTAACAATATGTTTGTTTGGGATACATCACTCGGTCGAGAATTCAATTTTTCATTGTTACAAGTTAGTTTGCTTCGTTTATTTTAGATTTCGATTTTTTAGTGTTTTGTAATGATATGCATATGTTTTATCGGTTTTTTGTTATTTTTCATGAGGAATATTTGTATTCCAATTTCTAAATAATATATCTGTTATGATTGTTATTCCAATTTCTAAAAATATAATGATTAGATTACCTATGTGTTGATATGAAAAAAAACCAGTTATGTGACATTGACCAAACGTTGGATGATGTTGCATCATCATCCTGAGGTATAGCTTTGTTAGTTATGGGTCAGTTGGGTTTGACTGTATATATGGAAAGAGGGCCTAGGAGGGACGGTGTTCATAGAGCGTCCAAGATGGTAAAATTTTAAAATACTTAGCGTGCAATTGTCAAATTGTGGCGTTTAAATGGTAATTTTATGCATTCTTTGTTGTGGTTTGGTTAGGACTTTGAAGGCGAAAACTATGCGAATAAGAATTTTGTTTTTATCAAATCGGTCTTTAGGTATTTGATAATCAACATGTTTAGTGAATTCGTTGTTTCTCACATTATTGTATTATATAAGTAAGGAAATAGGTTTGAAAGAACACCGTTTCTTGGTAGGCTTTTTGCACTAACGCAGCCTCAACCTGCGGCCATGTGCGACTCATCTGCTAAACGACCTTCTAACTCTTTTTCCAATGGAGGTAAACACCATGGTACAATTTTGCATTATTGCTATTTACCTACAGTTGGGGAATTGAATATAGTTTCTTGCGGTTTTCCTCTTACGCTTGCTTTAAATAACATGTTTCTGTTTTTAGGTGTCACTTATGATTATGGTTCCACACGCCGGAAACGATCGCCAAAGCCATTTCAACGGGGACCACGAGCATCTGTCAGAGGTCGTGGGCGTGCGATCACAAAAGTCTTGCCTCAGATATCCTACAGTTTGAAGCAAATTCAGTAGACACAGTGCGATTGGTTCGTACTCTTTGAATGTCGAAAGTAGTTTATCTTTTGCATTAGCTATCTTTATGTGCATTTGAGTAATTGCATAGAACTTTTACAATTTCATTCTTTATGCTTAGTTTCCATCACAAGTTTGTGTTGTTAGGTTATGTCGTAATTCCGGTTCATCGCAAAGAAACGATGGCCCGCCCAATCCAAGCAGTGGAGACTTTTCTTGGTGATGGAAGTAATAAGCGAAGGCGTGTTTCTCGGCTATTTCACATATTGATGCGAGACGGTAGCGATCATCTCATTGAAGCGGGCCCGTGTTTCCCACAAACCGATAAAAATCAAGGTTGAGAGCCAATTGAAGCGGGCACAACTTTGAATAGCAATTGAGGTTGCTAACATCCTTTTTACCCGTAGTTTTAGAAGCCGCTTTTACATGGAAGTTACTCTTCTGACGTTGTTCATACGCATCTGAATATTGCCTTATCGGTTTTTGTGTTTTTTTTACAGGAATACATATACGCAACGAAATTGTGATTTGGCTCTAGGGACGCCAATTAAGTAGAGATGCCGACCTCAAACATGAACCGAATTGTTATTACAACCATGGCTGGAGTTTGGTATCGCGTTGTGGCTGCGCCAAAGACTATTGTTTGTGGTTTCAATCCAAAAGGTAACGTCGAGTCTGCTCTCCGTACTTTTTTTTAAAAAATGAACTAAATTTCATGTTATAAAATTCATAAACGTCTCGTAGTTTGTCGTTTTAAAAAATTAGCTAAATTTCGGTTATAAAAAAGAGGAGCTACAACTCCATTATCGACTTTGCTTAATTTCACGTTATATCTGGCTTTTAAAAATCATTATGGTTGCATCAATGGTGGACACATCCTCTTTCTTCGATTGTTAGCCTATCCGAGCCTCGGTACAATGATTTTGACACTTATTACACCGTGGTTTGACCTACAAAGTTTTGGTGCGCAACTTTAGTTTGGTGGAAATAAGTTTGGCATGGGTGTTTGGTGTCATATGTTGGTCCGATTGGTGGTCAAATGGTACGATTACATGCTTTCTTGCGATTCTGAGAACACGTGCTTTTCATGAGGAGTCTTTGAATTTCCATACCGATCGCGGACACTGCTGTGAGCACGCGGTTATTGGTTCGTGTTAAGCTTATCTTACTATATTTATATATATTTTTACTGAAATTACTTGGATACCATTTATTTGTATGCAAACATGCCTTTCAGGGGGCTTTTGTTCATATTGGTAAGAAATATGATTTCGAATATGGGTGGATTTGGCTGATGCGGGTTATGCACGGATATGATTGAATGTTTGCTAATGCGTGTTCGATGGCTGAAATGGGTGTGTTTGGCTGCTGAAAATGGTGTGCTTAGGTTCTGAAATGCGGGCTGAAAATGATGGGTTTGGGTGCTGAAATGGGGGCCACCGAGGGTGCGTTTGTAGGCTAAAATGGGTGCACTTGCTGTCTGAAGTAAGGGCTGAAATGAGCATGTTTAGGGTTCTGAAACTGGGGCTTAAATCGATGCGCGTGGGTGCTGAAATGAGGCTTAAACGCGTGGGTTTAGGGGCTGAAATGGGTTAGTTTTGAAGCGGAAAGATTCATGACGTGATTTTTAAGTCAACGATGATGCGGTTTTAGGAAACGAGCACACGGTATGACCTGATTTTTAATCCAAAGACACTTTTTTTTAATTTAATTTTTTATAAACAATTAATGTATTAATTATGAATCTGAAACCGATGTCGATACTATTAGAATAATTGCACCTCTAATTGAAAGTGTTAAATTTATTGTTTGCTTCTATGTGAATGTTAGCATAAATAACCAACAGGTGTAGAAGTCTAAGAAGTTGGATATTAACACTAAGAAGGGGATTTGATAGTTAACCTAGGATTACCAAAAGTAAACGTTTAAGAACAGATAACAGACCTGCCACAGCAGCTATCTTCGATAAGTTCAAAAGCCGTCTAAAAGAAACATTAAGTACTTTAGAGTAAGCACACCGTGCTAAAAACATCAACAACAAACCAGAGGTCAACATATATGATATTTTGTCTATAGACACCCTTCATGTATCCAAGTTTACGATCTTTATTGCGGAAAATCGGAAAATGTCTAAAGCTATCTTCTTGAAAGATATGTATTTGGAAATCGGAAAATGAAACAAGGTTTGACTCACACTAGCATTACCCATAATTTGTTGCATAATCAAGAATTATTTAATGTCGCTTATAAATCTTTATTGTATTCCAATCTATGCGGATATGCAGGCGACTAAGGAAGACAACGGCGTATGTATTCCACATAAAAATTTGTAAAGACTGCAGTTAAAAGAAGGCATGCATTAAACCTTTAATATTTACTTTTTTCAAATCTATTTCAATGCCAACTTTTGTTGGCAACAATATTGTTTATTTATATGATGATATATTAATGATGCATCATTATTACAGTTAAAGAATGAATGAAAAGATAGAGCAACTAGAGATTGATCTAAACATCAGTGATAAGGTAGCATTAGTTCTTCAATTTGCAAACAAATTCTTACGCTTGCTGTAAGTATATAGATCATTGAATATCATTTTATACTTACAGGAAGTAAAGAAATATCACGAGCTCTACGAAAGTGAACAACAAAAGAGGACGACTTTTGACAATAACCTTAAAGATTGCAAGGTATGTGTATGTAACGAGTTGTTAACTTACGGCTATAAACTTCATTATAGAACAAGGCCTTGCTACATATTTAAGGATAAATACATTCAAGTACTAGAGCAATAGTTTGGCGTTTAAATAGTGACTTGTTTGAAATACGCATAACTATACATACTAGAATAGTAGCATATCACAAGGTGTTACTTTTCCACACCAAACACAAAAGGCACATTGGTATGTCATATATGATTACAAAAAAATGGCGATTTTTATACCACAAATTAACTTTTGGAATAATGTGATTTACCAAGTTTTATGTCCAAAGAAACATTTTAACGACTAGCTACGACCTGTAACTCTCCATTTTATGAATTGGTTATATTTATATGTGGTTACAAAATAAGCACATGAAGTGATAAGAGATTCAAGATCATGTATCAACCGACGTTCGCTTATGTGTGCTGTAAAGTTCATTATTTCTTGCGACATATGAGTGATTCATGAATCGGTTATATATTCTGCAAAGTGTTTCAAACATTTATACTTCCGACAAATATTTAAAAATCAATAAAAACACCAATGGCAAAAGATATATCTTTGTAAATCCATCTTGCCCGTTTACTATGGATTGTCGCCTATATTGCCCTTTTATAAGGCGTGTCAAATTGGTCTTTGGTTTATAATTTTATGGTTCCAATCCACTTGACGTGTGGGTCGACAAAATGTAAAATAAATAGGTAAAACAAAGCCTTTTACATTTTTGTTTACGTAGATTGACTATATTGTCACGAGTGGATTTCGACAAAAGTTCATTTGGACACCAATCCTCTTTGGCAAATTTCAAAGACAATTGAATTTTGTTTAGCGGAAAGTAGCGATTGTTTACCAATATTTTTGTCATTTTTTTGGGTATGCGAAACCATTGCTTCGTGCTTACTAGCTTGAGGTCATGACTTAAATTTTACAAATACAATCGCCTTATACTTTCATTTATTTGGTTCTTATTCGGATTAACCAAGAAGGCGCTAAGGATTTGGTCGGTCTCGGGTTGTGCAACAAGCTGTCACAAACAGTAGCACCGACTACAAACTTCATACTAAATCGACCAATAGGGATGTCTTACCATTCAACTATCTTCATCACTTTTTACTACTATATGTTTCATATATGATATGGTAATAGATGACATCGTTATCATCTTGAGTATCATTTTGATTTCGCTATGGATCAGCTAATTGGTTCTTTGCTTTTGTGAATTTAAACATGTGTGGTTCAATAGAAGTGCTTACATATAGTGAATTAATTAAACTATTCAGGTTCGTAGTGCACCTATTTTTTTTCTTTTAAACGTGTCCTTGGAATTTGAGGATTGTATCTTCTTTTATTGAGCATCAGATTTTGTTTACCAACAATCATATACATATATCAATTTAAGTTAATTATGAAAATTAGTGTGGGGATATATGATACAAAACGAATCAATACCAGAGTTACTATGAGAATTTCAGTCACAAAGAACTTATTTTTATCGTGAACATCATATTTAGCTTGACGATATCTAAAAAACTATGTTACTAATTTATCTTGAATAATTATTGAAGCTAGCCGCCCAGCGGGCGGGCCTGTAGCTAGTTATTTATAATCATATGTACATTGAGTATAAAACATTACTCATTTTTAAATTTTAAGGTTCAAGAAAAATTATCCGTCACTTTATAGTTTATATATGGGTAAAAGCCATAAAATAACAACGTACTTTCTAAATTTTACAGAGTTGAAACACTTACTTTTTATCAACATTTAAGCCATCAAAACTTATTTTCTTTGTCCTGATATCAACAACCTTTCCATATCTTTATTCCACGTAATATTTTTATTTATTTTAATTATTATTAATTGCCACGTAATATTTAAACCCTCTTATAATAACCCGACCCGTTTAATCCCTAAACACTTTACCCTCTTCAAACCAGTTTCTAACCTAATTGCTAACCTAAATACGATCCCCAATTCTTAAACACAAATCCCCTAAACACTTTACCCTCTTCAAGCCATCAAAACACGATCCCTAATTCTTAAACACAAATCCCCAATTCATAAACCCTAATTTCTAACCTAATTGCTTGATGTCGTCATCTTCTTTCAATGTTTCAAAGCATGGTAACCTTCCTGTCATGTCTCTCACCTCTTGGACCCCATCAAACCCTGCTAGACGTTTTGTTTGTTGCCCTAACAGATATGTAAGTAGCTTGAATCTTCCTTATTTAACTCTTTTATGGTAAGCTTATATATTATTATTTGCAGAAAACAGATGTAAGGAATTGTACAAAATGGGATTGGTATGATCCTGAGTTAGATAATGATTGGTACAAAGGTCACTTGTATGAGATGTATAGGGCTTTGACTCCAAATCAAAGGGTTCAAGTACAAAATGAAGTAAGTAGCCAAGAAAAAGTTGTTGTTCTTGTTGTTGAAATGGAGCAACTAAAGGTTCAATTGAAGAAAAGTCAAAAAAGTTGTTTAATTTGGAAGTCAGTTGTGATCATGTTTGTATTGGCTTGGTTTCTGTTTTAATGTAATAGGGTAAGGCTTGATGTCTTTTGGTTGTAGCATATCAGTTTAGTAGATCAGTTGGGGATAGAATAGTTGTAGTATGTGATAAAATGAAAGGTTTTGTCAATGACAATTGGGGTATGTAATGAAATGTAATGTTTTAATAGATCTGTTGCTATACATTCCCAGTTGCTATACATGAAATGTTGCTATACATGATGTTGATAGATAAGATCAGTTGTTATACATAATGTTGATAGATCAGTTGCAAAAGGCATAAAAGAAAAACATTTTGTTGATAGATCAGTTGCAAAATGGATAAAAGAAAAGCATTGTGTTCATGAATTGTAATGTTTTGCAAAGGCAATAAAGGAAGCATGATTCATATATGGATACTGCATACACTGATTCATTCAAGAAAGGCATGTATTGATTCATTAAAGAAAGGCATCAAATGAGATTAAAATATTGCATACATTGATTCTTTCAAAATGGTCAAAAGCAACCTACATGGTCATTACAAAAGATAACACAAAGCATGTGCTCACATGCTTTTGTGTCCACCACTACTATGATTGTTTTTTGGTCCACCATTACTGTCCAAAATCAAACCAACAAATATGCAGATTAGGTTCCTAAATATTCATTACAGACCATTAAAACATTGTTATTCAGAATCAGATACTGCAAATGCTTTATCTGGAGTAGAACCAGTTCCCTCTTGGTCAAACTGATATGCTTTGCTCATCTGCAGTTTTTTTTTCTTTCAGATCTGCAACGATTCTTGTGATAAATCTTTTGACCATTGACATATGCTTTTTGGAGCCACTTGTTCATGTTCCTGGTCTTCTTTGGTGTTTCATTTGGTGTTGATGTGGTTGTATCAACTGTTTTGCCTTTGACTGTATCAACTTCTGATGCTGCTGGTGATGTTGGTGGATCTTGTGCATCATGTATCACAGATTCTTGGGTTGGATGTGAAGGATTGTTTGCAAGAACAAGTTGTTGTGGAATGACTCTGTTATAAGGTCCTTCTTCCATTTCTAAGTGCATATCCATGTCTATTCCATGCTCATCATACAATTGCTTTTTTCTAAAAATTCTTTTTGTCTTTTTTTTCTCAGCCATCTCTTTCTCCTTTTGAAACTGTTCTTCCATACATTCTCTAAAAGCTTCTTCATCCAATTGCATTTGGTATCTTTATTGAACAAGTAAATAATTACTAAAAAAGATGTTTAACATGTGCATATTAATTACTATAATGGATGTTAAAATAAATACATGTTCTTTAGTTAAATGATCATCTTCATTCCCAGTTGCAGCCATGCTACCTATACCACCACCACTAGCACTCCCACTTGTACCAACACCCCTACCACTCCCACTGTGTGGGTCGTATCAACACCCTACCACTCCCACTGTACAACACCCCTACCACTCCCACTGTGCCAACACCCTACCACCTCTGCTACCTATACCACCCCTACCATTCTAGATGCACATTGACCGGTTCGGTATCTCTTTTCTTCTGGTTGTTTTTTCACAGTTTCAGGTTTAGGTTGTGGGGCATTTTTAGAACCGGCCTTGTTATGGCCCTTTTGCCAATAGTTAGTACATGTCATAGTTCTGCCCACCCTACTAACTTGATTACTATTACTTTCATTTGGTGCTTTGATTCTTGCCTTTTGTGTTCTACCAGGCATCTTTCTAACTAGTGGGGGTAATGGTGGTGAATCATTAGTCCTTTTCCAATTATTTGATCCCCAAACTGGGTTAATTGAAAACTGGTATGCACTAAACCAACTATCTGGACTATACCAATGACTAACACCTATATCAGGTTCTTTGCTCAAATGCATGTAGCCTGCTATAGCATGAACACAAGGGACCCCACATAATTCCCAATGCTTACAAGAACATACCTTGTTTAGTAGATTGACAGCATAACTCTCATCTCCTTTCCTGACTTCAAGTACTTGGAAACCACTAGGATATACATGCCAATGCTTGAGAAATACAACAATAATTAAAACAGATAAAGTGTGCTTGAAAGTGATAACTATATTACTATGTTGCTGACTTGCTGTATACCTTTGTTGATCTTCCAGCATGTCCAGTGTTTTCCTTATACTTGGTGTGATGGTGTCTTCCAAAGAGAATGCTTTCTTATTCATGGCCACCAACCTTTGCATTATGTAGAGCCTAATGTCTTCCAACATAGTAATTATAGGTTTTGACCTTGGCCCCATAATTGCTCTGTTAAAACTCTTTGAGATTCCATTCTCAAATGCTACACATTTTCTGTCCAATTGAAAGAATGCTCTACTCCATGAGTTGGGGTTTCTTTTAATCAGATAATCATAAGCATTTTGATCAATTGTTTTTATTTGCTCCATATAGAACTCAAATTGTTGTTCTAGTGTACTTAATGCAGCAGTCCAGAACAACCTTTGATAATGAACACCAATAAATTTCTTTCTGAAATTAGCATACAAATGCCTAATGCACTTTCTATGCTCAGCATGTGGCAACCAATCACTCACAGCGTCAAGCAAACCCTGATTCATATTAAAACATACTGCTATGAGAATGTAGTTAACAATTATTGTAATTGTAATTAAACTGTTATGTAAATAAATATTACCTTGTGAGAATCTGATATTATTGTAATGCCTTGGCCATCATTCAAAGAAAGATCATCTTGTAGTAGAGAAATAAACCAACCCCAATTCTCTGCATTTTCTACCCTTACAACAGCCCATGCAATTGGATACATTTGATTGTTTGCATCCCTTCCCATAGCTGTGACTAATTCACCCCTACAGGTATGTTTCAAGAAACAACCATCAAGCCTAATTACCTTCCTACAACCTGCTAACCATCCATCTTTTACCCCTTTGAAACAAATATACATCCTTTTGAAAAACACACTGCCACTAGAAGACTCATCCACATCCAACCTACATGTAGACCCAGGGTTGGTTTCTAAAATAGCATTCCTATACTCATACAGTTTACTGTAGTGCTCTATTAGACCACTTTCATGATCATATAATGCCCTCTGCTTTGCCCTTTTACACTGACCTAAACTTACATGTATCATAAAATTCTCTCTAATGTCCTATTTCTTTTTTCTGTATGGAATATTATGATCAGCTATGATTTCTTTTGCATACTGGCCTGCAATCCACTTATAGTTCACAAGAGCACCCAAGTTGTAATTCCTTGAGCATTTATGATCAGGTATAAGGGACTTTATTTGAAAGGAGTGTTCATTAGACATCCATGAAGCATATAGTCTAAAAGGACAACAATTACCCTTCTTGAGAGCTGAAATCTTCTTGTCCCCTCCTTTACTTGTACCCTCTCCACAATCATTCTCAACACTAACCTTCTTCTTCAGTGGTTTCTTCTTCACTTATTTCTTCTTTACCTTATTGCACACCACAACATTTTCACCTTTTTTTAATAGAGCTTTTTTCTCATTTGCCATCAACCTATCTTTGTCACCTTTTTTACCTACACATCTACCCTCATCAACATTCCTACCACAATATACCAAAACAGACCTCCAATCATTCTTCATGTACCATAACTTATAGCCATTTGCTACACCATAGTTGTTCAAAGCAAATTTTAGCTGTTGAGAGTCCTCATACCTCATACCTAAGATTGGTTCCATCTTATTCCAAGGTATACCAGGGTTAAAACTTGGATAAACTACACCTTTTTTAACCTTATAAACAGGGTCTATTGTGTTCTGGTCAGGATCTTCTTCTGGTTCTTGTTGTCTTACAGGGACTTGTCTATGAACATAAGTCCTAAATAAACCCTTATCACTAGAAAGCTTATTTAAAAAAGGATCTTTTGTACTAAAATCCTTAATTACTACACCATCAACCTCATTCTGAAAGTCAGCATATTCTACTTCCTCACATTCATCAGTAGAATAGTTATCATCACTATCCTCTACATTTTCATCCTTATCTTCCATCTCAAGTAAATCTAAAACATCATAATCAATGCGTTCAAGGTATATCCATCTTAAACCCATTCTCATAACCAACTTTCAACATTTCAGAAACATCATTATCGGACTTAAGTTCTTTTATACCTAACTTCAATGACTTCTTGGAAGTAACCTCTTCAGTATTTCCACAAGGTTTTCATAGGACATACCTTCAAAAGAAACATCTGATATTTCTTTCATATCATCTTGTGAGTATCTCAAAGGTCCACCACTAAACATGCCATCGTATCTAACATAAATTTTGAAAACACCATTCTTTGATTTTTCTTCTTCGGTTCACCTGAAAATTAGGGTCTTACATAAATATGGTTAAAAATTAATATTAATCATTATATAAGGCATACCTTTAGTCATCTCGCTTGTTGTTCAAACCAATTTCATGAATTTCAGCTTGTATTGTTGAGATAAGAAATTAGGGTTTGGAATGACGGGGAAAGTATATTTTGGGGCTAAAATAGGGTTTCTTTATAAGCGGGAAAGTTACGTGGATTTTTTTAATGACTAGGATAATAAACACTTAATTAATACACGTGGAAAATAACACAACTTTTTGTTGAAGTCAGAACAATTTTTGAAAATTTGATAGGAATCGTTGATAATAAAAAAAGTAAGTGTTTCAACTCTGTAAATTTTAAAAAGTACGTTGTTATTTTATGGCTTTTATTCTTTATATATAGTATAGATAGTAGATCAAGTTTTATTAAATTATTAATATTTTTTAGCAGTTGCCATAATTTCGTCTAATGTTTGTTATGTAGTAAATATAATTGCGTCTAATATTTGTTATGTAGTAAAGATATATAATATTTTCATATTTAAGTTTTATTAAATTTTAAGTTTTCAATAATTTCAAGCATAGTTGTCAAAATCGCAATTTTGATTGTAGGATCGTACGATCCTACATAAAAAAAAGATCGGGATCTTAACAAGATCGTAATTCAAGTAGGATGGTAGGATCGCACATAAGATCGTAGGATCGTTTAGGATCGCCTATTGTTAACTTTTTTTTCGCTATATTAACTTATTATGCATAAGCCCATGTCTTAAAGTCCAATGACTAAGAATTATTCATGAAAGCTATTATTTTGGTGTTGTTAATTGATTATTTTTTGCAAGATTAATGAGTGTCAAATCATTATTCTTTTACAGATTATTTATAAATAGTTTAGATGTGTCTTTTTAGGTTTATTATGAAAAATGATTTCGTGCTTTTGTAACATATCATAAGCTTGTTTTTTAAGTAAACCATCTAGATACTTGACCTAATTTTGTTCAAAATTTATTTTATATTACATATAAAAGCATGAACTATATGTTAAAAAATTTCAGTAATATTATCAGAATATTCTAATTTAATTTATTTGGTCATCAAGAAAAAAAATATTGTATTGCCCTATATTAAAATTATGTCGTTTCATTTTCAGATACGATTCATTTATCTTTTTGCATTAATCTATATATACATTGTAACAAAAAAAGTCACAAAATCACGTATCAATAAATGAACACTTATTTTTTTTGCATTAATCTAAATTTTATAATGAAAAACCTATAATAAAAAACATTAAAATAAGAAGTAGGTGCACATATGTAATACCTTTGTGCAAGTATGCATTGCAATATATCTAGTATTCTACTACTACGAGACTTGAACATACAACTTTTTCTTTTATCATCCATTTAGATTCATTTATCGTAAGAAATATTATATAGATATATAAAACTACAACCCTTATACAAAAATATATACATTTTCATAGGATCTTACGATTACGATTTTGCAAAGCCGAAAACGATGCTAAATAAGATCTCGATCCTAATAACTTTGATTTCAAGACTTCAAAATTCAAGAAAGAAATGCATCATTTACCTATAGTAAAGATGTGTGAATGATATTATGCCTTATTATGATAACATGATTTATTTTTTTAAACACATGTGTGAATCTTTTATATAATAAAAAATTACGTCATTTGGAGTGATTTTATCAATTCATTCTTATTGAATAAACAATTGGGCTAATAAGAGAGCTCGATTTTGCCACGTAAGCAAAATCGTGTGATGTGATTGGTTAATAAAAGTCAAAATTAAATTAATTTTGGTCAAACTTTAATAAATTTTGTGGAGAAATTTGGTTGATTAAAAAAACATATAAAAATATAGGTGTCAAATTTTTGATAACAAAAACTTAAAAAATAGGAGGTAATTAATTAAACTTTAGTGGTTGAATTTTTAAAAATTATATAGAGTTAAGTATAATATTATAAGCCTCCATGTTTTTTAATAACTTTGGATTATAAACAAATATCCCCTTATACTTTATACCCTTTATACTTTATATCTTAAAAAATACAATGTATATGTTGTTTTAAAATAACAACATATAAATTTGCATAAGATTATAAGTATCAATTTTTTTACTATATACGTTCAATAAGGACTCATTTATTTCATTTTTAAAAGTTTAACCTATGTGGACAAGAGTTTACATTTAAAATACGGTTAAATTACTGAAAACGATAACATAATTATCAAATTGTAAGCATGAGTTACTTTGATATAAAAATAAATATACGCGATTGTACTTATAACAATGACTCATATAATTCTTATTTATTTATATAAGGATATCTAGAAAAAGATTTTTTAAAAACTTTAAGGAGTATACTTTAGCTTTATCAACGCTCATTATGTGCTATTAAACTTGCATCATGTGTACAACATAATATCAATAGTGAAATTAAAATAACAACATCAACATCTTTGTACCTAACATAAATTTTTACAAATATTTTACCAAATTCTAATGGATATTATTGCATAATGAAAAACTCGTGCATAAGTATTAGTTGTACTTATATTACAATTTTCATGGGCAAATTCTTATATGTGTATATACTGAACTAAAATATTAAAATAAATTTGATTTATGTGTAAACTTCGTGCGTGCACGATACTTATAACTATATAATTATATGCAGTTACCTTTAAAGACACAATATTCAGTATTAATACAAAATAATTTTTTTTGGTCAAAATCTCGTGCGTGCACGGGTATTATCTATACTACATGTAATAGAAAAACGGTCAAACATTGAAAATTGAAATGTTGAAAGTCAAAGGTGAGAGAAATGTATGATATAATTGATACTTTTATTAAAACACCGCATTACTTAAAAACATAATAATTTATTCATATTATACAACCAATTAAAAGCATATCTACCAAATTAAAAATAACCAATTAAAACACTTTTACTAAAAAGTACAATAAAATTTTCACAATATACAATTTAAACAATTACAACATAATACAAAATATAAAATTATTAAACACATTAATTAATATTATTTTAAAACACCATAAAATGAAAAGTACATGTTATTATACACATTATACAAATTAATAAAACACACAAAGCTTCATACAATTAACAAGTTGATGGTACACATAGTTTTAAAATCGGTACGACCAAGCCAGTTTCAACCGGGGCCGGTCGCCACCGTTCGCCAATAATCCGAAACGTACTGAGAGGAGCCATTAAAACCTATACAAACCAAAGTGAATCATGTCTCGTCGAGATCTATTTCTCGGTTAATCGTCATAGGGTATTCGCCGCATGCGAAGCGGTACCACCGCTATACTATATATAAAGGAAAAATGAAAAAGTAAAAAGTGAAAAGTTGAAACTAAAAAAGGAAATGTTGAAAACATACATTTCAAAAGGAAACTATTAATACATATCGAAAATGGGTTGACCCGGGACACTTCAAACTCGATGGGTTAACCCGGATTAATTTGACTCGTTTTTACCCAACCCGACGGGGTTGACCGGTTTAAATTGACCCGTTTTTCGACCGAAACGGTTCAACCGGTTGAACCACTCGGGTCAAACCGGGTTTCAAAACATTATGTTAAATCCCCGAATCTTCAAACTTTAATTATTTTTCATTTATAACCCATAAACTTTTTTTTAACACAAAACGATCTGTCGTTATAAAATCTCATTGCTATGCACGGGTACTCGTGTATAGTTTGAACGTACGCAGAACACTTACGACAATATTGCATATCACTAATTGTTTGTCGCTAAAAACCGGTGCCGCTAAATGCGAGTACTCGCGTAGTAACTAGGAATATTAAAACAGACCGTCTTTTTTACAATAATGAATCAATTTTCATCATTTTATCGAAATAAATCATGCCGCACTACAACATATAAATGCGCGCCACTCATATATTGACATGTATAGTCAAACGTGCTTTATTAGCTGGCGTTTTAAATTCATGCGCGCATGTACATACAAACCAAAGAAAAAAATAAATTAAAATGAAACATATACGTATTATAATAAAAGTGATAGGTGCACTATAACATCAAATAAGTATTTATCTAATAAAACCTCAATAACTAAAACATTTACCTAGTAATAACACCAAATAAATGTTATTGAGTTCCATAACACACAATCAAAAATATCTCACTTACTCAAGGAAAAAAAATGCTCGTGGTTTCACTGTCGATAAGACGAACGACGTGTGAATGGCGCCGATGGGAGTGCACTTTGGCGTCGTCGTTGGTAAAACGGCGCGTCATTTGGCTCTTACATTGTGCTCTCTAAGAGCTCAAAGTATCATAACATATTCAACCCCAATTTTTTATTGTCACCTCATTATCACTTCAACTTTTTAACTTTTAACACTTACACATAATAAACTCCTCACTAATAACATGTTAAAACACCCCTATTGGGACCTGCAATTTTGTTTTATTTTCCATCTTTTCAAACAAACTAATTTTTTGAATAATATAAAATACAATGCGAAAAAAAAAAAAAAAATACGAGAAGATAAAATATATCAAATTATCAGTAAACAAATTTTGATGTTGATGTCGTTGCCAAATGTGTTCCATAATATTTTGTTGAAGACTTTTGTGTGTTTATTTATCGCGCAATTCTTTGGTTTTCCGTCGTTGTACTTCGCATCTTTCGATCCAAGTATATTGTATATTTGGTTGCGGACTAATATACAACCGTTGATTCACTTATCGCAAACTTTTGAACTTTCAAAATCATGTTATACAATATGATGCAAGTATACATGATTCCTCCTATCTTGTTGACATGCTATTGACGCACCAATTGTTGTATAATTCCCCAACTTTCTTGGAAAACACTAAAAGCTCATTTGACATTTTTGTGCACCTTCTTGTTGCCTTTTAAGTAATCCATGTTTCTCGTCTCGTACCACCGTAAATGATATGTTTGTTTGAAAAGATGGAAAATCAGTTTGTTTGAAATACCTTTTTTAATAAGTAACTCCATTGACTTCAAACGGAGCCACATGAGCGTTGTCATTAATAAGGTCGTCAAACAACAGATAATTGTCTAAAACGTTAATATCGTTATTCGCACGCTATCTAAAATGCATGCCAAATGCACAAATCATACGACGCAACAAATTCAAGCATTACAGTTGGGTATTTTTTTCATCCCCTCTTCCACATTGCCCGTGCCATGCTTTCGGCAGCGACGAACCCATGATTTTCAAAAAGATATTGCATAATTGCCATTTGGGTTAACTAAAGTTGCACCATAAAAAAAGAAATAGCAAAAAAATTATCGGATGTTGCCCATAACAAAAATTGACAGTTTTTAATTTTTTGAAAGTCGTACCCTAAAATCAGGTGTAGCCTGTGCCTCACCCGGCTTCAATGTAGGCCCGTCCTTGGCTTTCCGACAATTTTCCATTCTCAATGCATACAATCAATGATTCCAAGCATTTCCGGAAACCCATGGACCCTCTTATGTGTTGCATATATAATTTGGATGTCGTTAAAGTCGGGTTTCCTTAAAAACTCAGGCATGTGCAAATCAATAATGCGCTTAGTAAAATGCTCTAGACATTCGCATGCACAATGTTCACCCATTTGTAGATATTAATCAAATGCATTAGGTAATGTGGCGTATCCGCGTATGCCAATTGGCGTATGGCTGAAGTGCATTTCATAATAACACTATACTCATTTAACCCGTACAATCGGTTCGGACTTCGTAGAATTTAAAATGCTCGAGAAGAGGATCGTAACTATAAGTTTTAATACCTTTGACTATTTCTAAAAATAGTTTTCTGGTCATACGATATCGACGTCTAAAATAAGCCACTAGATATTTTGGATCATCACCAATATAGTTGGCCAATAAACATAGGGCTGAGCAAATCCACTCGAAAATCAACCCGAACCGACAAACCGACCGAAACCGGACCGAACCGAACCGAACCGACTTTTTTCGGTTTGGTTTTGGTTTTGTATATTTATTTCGGTTTTTGACGGTTTCGGGTCGATTCCGTTTTTTCGGCTCGAAACCCGAAAACCGCCCCGAACCGGGTCGGGTTTGATATATAATTTTCAGTTCGGTTCTCGGTTTGAGTTTTTTTCTTTTTCGGTTCGGGTCGGGTTTGACCCGATGCTCACCCCTAAATAAACAAGCTTCAGCAACATCACGTTTACGACATATCAGATTACGCGTATGAGAACTTTCTTGTTGCAACGTTTGATAATACTGATACGCTTGCATCAAAAGAAAATGCCATCTTCATCGAAGTCGTAACCAATATTATTCAGATAAAATAGTTTACATAAATATATTTTTTTGAGTGATGTGTGAAAAATAGTTAAATGAATGTATGCTGTATATATAAAACTAGTTATAAAGCCAAGCACACGCAAGGGTTTTTCAATTTTAAATAATGTCTTTTATTTATTAAAAAGCAAATAATTTAAGTTTGTTTTGTTTTATTTATGGTTTTAATTTTGTATTATATGATGAAGGGTATTTTGAATAATGTATTTTGAGTAGAGGCGATTACCTGTAAAATATATAATCACAAAAAATGTTAAGTACAATGGTATGTGGTCGAATTATACGATAAAAAGTATTCTGAATAATGTATTTTTATATGTTAAAAATGAAAATGTTGTTTATAACCAAATTGACCCAATACTACACTACTTTATAATTTTAAACACATCTAACAATCGCATGTATATCTTGTGAAGTTATAATATCCAGATGCACGCATTTGAGATTTTTCTTAAAAATTTAATTATGTATTATTATTTTAAAAACATTGTACATTATGCATTAAATACTTGCACTTTGATTATATATGAAATTAAACATAAAAGTAAGGTAATACATGAAATTAACCCATTTATTAAATACAAAGAGATTATTTTGTCCTAAACTCATTAAAATAATAAAATGTTATGTATATACAAAACTTGCCACTCTCAGATAATATCTTTATGTGTTAAGTCAAAACAAAAACTAAGGAGGTGATACTCACGTCACACCATATTTTTGATTAATGCACCACAAATTGTGCATTACAAGATTGTACAAGATAAATTGTAATGCACAGATTGTGGTGCATTAATCAAAAAGTGTGGTGTGAGTATCAATTCCCAAAAACTAAAGTCTAAACATGGGAATTAATCGGTCGGAAGTATCATTGGTTGTGAACATGATGTTCAAATAGTCAATTCTCGAAATTCGTGTGAGAGACATTTTTCCTTGTTGTAAATGATCAATAAATCTTCCAAGTGTGGCTGCTAAAATTTATACTCTTACCCGAAGCTCACACCTCTGTAAGGTACCCACAAATAAAAGACAAAATATGAGTTGGTAACATGAGAAATTTTCCTCTTGCTAGTACTTACATATGGTATTGACCAAATTAGATTTCAGTTTAAAGTACTTAAGAAATAAAGCGCATAAACATAACTTCGTTGAACTCATTATAATGTTGTACTTTTAATGCATATTAGAGATCCATGAACTCGTCAAAACAAAAGGACCCCAAGGATTTCATGCCTTGCACCAACACCTAATTAAAAGCAAATTAGCGAAAAAAGTTAAATTTTTAATTTACTTTAGAAAATAAAGACTAATATTATTTAGATTATAAGGTACTATAATTCCATATTACTTAACAAATCAACCTTCATGAGAGCTAAAGAGATAAAGCAAGAAGTTGTCCTAAACATTGGTCAAATACTTTTGAGCACATAAATACTGACTTTTTCATACTATCTGTAGTCACAATTTATAGTTCAAAATTGCCATGCATATAAAAACAAATGCGTAGTAAATATATTAGGTAGATGTCTCCGAATGAGGATTTGGTGGTGGTGAATTAGTAGTAATAGAAGCCATATAGGAGTATGTCTTAGAATTAACCCTTCCAAGAAAACTCAAACATTGGACTTGACACATTTTTAATACCCATTATAACATCAAAGTTAGTTATGCGAATGATAATAGACAATTCATATCGTAAATAATCTAACTGTGGTGACTTTTATGGTAATTTAATATTGACCATAACATAACTCATGGTTAAGCATGGGTTATGACTAGTAATGTTGTTCAACAAATGGATTAAAAGCGAAACACGCTAGCTTGGTTACCAAATGCATATGAGCGGATCACGATCAAAACGCATAGCCCTCATCCGATTTACATTCAATAAGTACGATCAATTCCAAAACATATTTTCAATTTTTCATACAACAGATATGACTTACATGTCGGCAAAAAGATATTCCTTTGTGATTTTGATAATTGTCCTTCAACCTTTTAGCGACCCTTAAACGACCTAAACATCCGTTTAAACTACCGCTTTGAAGCGCAAAAACACCACATAAACCAACCCCAAACGCCCTATAAAACTTTACTTTTAAAGAACCCCAAACAATCATTAAAACGACCCAAGAACACCCCTTAAAAGCGCGGACGAAACACCAAATAAAAAGTCCAATCACCCTTAAAACTAAACTCAGAGTCGCAAATTTGTAGCCGATGTAACAAAACACCATTAAAATGTTGCATACATGTATACTCGTTTGTTCACATACACTCTTGAAGTTCAAATAGTCTAATAAAGTTATAACATTAGTACCGATATAAATCCACGTTGTTGTTCGTGTTAATTTTAAGATGGCCCAAAACCATTAACTTAGTGATAAATTAATTATGAATTGACTCGGACCGATATCACCAAAGAATTTAAACAACAAACGATAATATATACACGAATTCGTAGCTATTATAAAAGAATACCAATCACTCATAAGAGCCAGACGTAATTAACTTTAAATAGTAGATTTCTTGAATAATGTGAATATTTTTAATTTAGGGTTTTGGGAATGTAGTTTCTGTGTATCGATGATTGCGTGTAGATGAATGATAAGTGATTGAGTTAGAATGATGGAGGAGGAATTTGGGAATTTTGGGATTTTAGGATTTTAGGTCCATAATGTATTATTACCGACTTAAGTTTTTCGGACCAAAACTTTACAAAACTTGCTCCGTCGTTTTATAGTTTTGACACGTATATTTTGTGAATTTCTTCAAGAATCACAAATCAAATTAGATTTTTATTTATAAAATATGGATAAATTTGGAAGCATTTAAAAAAATAATAATAAATCATTTCGATTATTGGATATGCATACTAATTTTCTTTAACGATTTCTAGGAAGAAAACAATGAAAGAGCTAAATTCTTCTAAATAAAGAATTATGACGGTATAAATATATGGTTAGTTACAGAAACACGACGTGCAATTGACATGGAAGAATAAGACCACCGTGATATATCTAAATTCACAAATAGATAGAATACCAAAAAGATAATGAGTGATTTGCCTGATGAAGGGCACAAGCAAAAAGATCCAAGACATGACCTTGGCTGACCATCACTTTGCAAGTTCCTCGTAAAATTGAATTGCCTTTCTAAGATATGGTGCTGCATCTTTATCCAGATCTTTATGTGAATGCACCGGATCTAGTAGATCTTTAGATACAATCTATCAAAACACCAAAGAATGATGCAAATTTATATAACTTGATCTTAAAAATCATAAACCAAAAGAGTCGAGTACATGTGTCTATACTTCATAAGTTATAGCAAATCATAATAATAATGGAAGCAAAATGCAGCTGTTAAGGAAACTATTAACTACATCTACTGTGAACTATTTTAATCCGGCCAATCAGCATTCACTAACAACATGATAAACTAAAAAGTTGAAAAGGCTTACCAAACCAGGGCCTTCAATTCAAGGACCCCCAACTAACGCCACGATCCGTGCACCAAGACCGTAAGCAAGCGCCAAGCAAACTCGCAAAGAACACTCAACGCCACTCCAATACACCTTAAAGTTTGATTCCCGCGAACCTGCCATTGATCAATGCTCAATTCCTCCAAAATTTGAACAATAAACAAAATCACATCACATTTAACAAACCCAAATTTAAAATAAGAAAACACCAAATATCATCATGAACTCGAACTTGTGTCCCAAAAGATAAAAACACAAGCGCTTATTGCAACGTCGATTTCAAAACGCTAACTCTCTTCATCATACAATAAAGCTTTAAAATAGATAAAATATAATAATGAAACCTTAACTAACGTTTGTTATATCAATCGCTTAAGGTAAATAAGTTTATCGATAATGGTATTTTGATTAACAATCTTATATAAGTGTCATGAATAGTTCAATAACAATACCGGTGATCCATCCGTGTATAAGGCCATTATCATAAGCATCTATAAGAAGTTTTGAAACACGAATTTAATTTGGATAAGAATGAGAAAATAATATCCTTACCTCCAAAAACAATTAATATAATTTATTCGATTGTGGAGATAAATTTTGTAGATTGAGATCTTTCTTGTGGAGGAGATGATGGGTTTTTGATAAGAGATACAATTGTTTTGAGGAAGAGCGTGTTTTTTTCGTTAATTTTAGAATTGATCCAAAAGTATAAGGTATTAAATATTCAGTCCATGTGTATCTTTGTTTTTCTCAATACGTGATTTATTATCAAAAGAATTTCTAAGATTTCTAGCTAAATCAAGTAATAATGCGGTTTCTTATTAAATAATTTTAAATAACAATAATAACATTTAATTAGATTATTACTTAATAAGGTATGAATTGATTTTTTTGAAATGAAAAATTCCCACTAAAGGTTTTGTTTTATTATATAAAAGATATGATTAAAAATAAATAAATAACAATAAGTTTTAACCGTTAAAATAGCCGACAACTACTTTTTACCAACAAAAGCAAGTCCAACGCCTGCCAAACTAACACTGCATCCAAGGCCGACCCAATGCAGCCCCATGTCTTATATGTATAGTGTATTTATATGTATAGTATATTTATTTGTGTAGTATTTTTATATGTAGAGTATTTATTTTACGTTATGTTTTTTTAATTGTGTATATGTTTCCATTTAATTAAACAATAACAATAAACATTAAACATTAAAACAATAAACAAGTACAACAACAAATGCTACTATTATTACAACGAAATATACTCCACATGAAGATTATTAATGTCATCTATAAGCTCATAGAATATTCCACTCGACTGATATGCGTGATCAACTGAATTTCTTGTCAATTCCAATGATGCCTCCAACGTCTTTATTCTTGCCTTCAACAAATTGTTTTGAGCCAATAGCATGTTGATCGTGTTATCTTTAGTTTCGCAGTTTGAGCACTGCGTTGAAGAAGAGGCTTGACCAAAGTACTTTCGTTGAAATACATCCTTCCACATAAAGTATCGACACCCATAGTCTTCAGTCCCGGTCATCATGATGAAACAATTATAAGAAATGTATTCTTAACAAACAAGTTATTGATATATTTACGTAAATAAGCAAACGTTTAATTATTTACCTTTAATAAAGGACATGCATAATACTCGACCACAACTTTTGGGCTTTTGGGATGTTCTTTCAATTACAAGTCCTCGTCGACAATGACACAAGAAAGGATTTTCTTGTTGATCCTGCCAAAAGAATTTGTATAATTATTTACAACATAAATCAAGAATATCATGTTCACAAAATTAGAAGCTTCGAATACATAAATAACCAATCTTGTTATAGATTAATAGTTGATACATGGTTCACAAAATCACAATATAACTAGAAACTAAGATCAATCACGCCCGAGGCGTAGTCGCCCAATGATGCCGCCATCCGTCCCACACGAAACTCTAACTCAAATGCGCCTCTCAATCCGGAAATCTTTCGCTCAGACTCGCCAACGCGAGACGGTCGTAAATAAAAGATGAGGAAGAACCGAGAACGGTGTATAAAATTCTCCTCATCTCGCACTGGAGATATAGCGGAGAGGAGGCACATAAGATGGAGAAGAAGGCACAAAACTGGACTCTCAACACGAGCGGGTGTGTTGTTGACACAATGAATGTTCCTCCACCGAATGTCATCTCGATTCTGTAATAAAAGATGAGGAAGAACCGAGCAGAGCGTAAATCAGAATAAAAGATGACGAGTCGCTTACTATAAATCAAGAATCGCTTACTATAAATCGAAATCAGAATCGCTCTATACATGTTTTTTCGCTACAATATAAATCAAGAATCGCCTATACATGTTTTGTCATCTACACTATAAATCAAGAATCGCTTTCTAAATCGAATCGTTTGCAACATATGTCTATACTACGCCCTTCTAAACATGCTCGTCGCTCGAAGAAAGATGTGCCCATCCCGCTGCCAAGTCATTTCGAACCATCTCCATTGTGGTGAGTATACGGGAGGGTGAGTTTTCATCCGAACCTCATGAACGAAGTGAGCACCGTCTTCCCCACACGAAGAATCACAACGAGTGACAATATTTGTGTTGTATCCGGACCTCTCTCACGAAGACACGTAGTAGATGCCGAATTGGATATGCATGCAATTGGACGATTAAGAGTCAGAGTAATAGCCACTCCGTGTCCGCATAATCATCCAAGAATCGGGTCTCGGACATGATTCAAACCATATCGCCGAGTTGACCATATGTGTAAAATAAGTCCCCACATTTGCATGTAAAGTTCCGGTGATTGTCTACCTCTTCCTTGACAATAGTTTGAAGTCCGGGCCATATCCGTCGGGATGACCAGACCTCGCCAATAGCTCGACACTCAATTTCCATCACCGCCACGTTAACAATCCCTAGGATCCACCGTCGAAAAGAGGTAGAATTCGAGCCATAAAATATTAGCTATCGCATCCGAATGTATAACTCGTGTCTTAAATCGCCTCGCTAGGTTCTTCGTCAAGTCGGGACGTTAAGGCTCTCCACGTATGAACTATGTCTCAGCTTCTTCATTTAAGTCTCGGACTTTTAGGTTTTGTATAGCTTCATGCGGTGCCTGTGGGGGTTCTTTGTTCAAATCGATATTTTGTTTAGCCTTGAATTTTTGTCCTTTGCGCTTCGGACGTCCACGAGTACTTTCTTTAACAAAGAGGTTGTTGGGTTGACACAGTTGAAGCGATATACCGAAAGCATGTTTAACATATTTTTCTTGACAAACGACGATGCTTTGGTAAAAACATTTTGGAATTTTTCTACGCCATCTTGACAAGAAAGATATTGAGGCTCTTCAGGCACTTGAGGCTCTTCAGGCGTATGAGTATTTCGGACTCTAGGCCAGGGAACACTTAGTGTTCTCCAAAAATTATCAACAACATTAAGCGGAATAGGCGTTCCTGTATTCGAAAAAAGTGACTAGTTAAAATTATCGGTATTGACTGGGAGAATAACTTGATAGGCATAAATTTAATATACATACCATGAATCTAATAGTAATACAACGTGTCTAAGCTGGACTGTGTGGAGCCCAAGTATAACTTCAACAACGCGTGTTGACCCTCAACTCTACATGTTGTTGTCCGTCGGTCGCAATATTGATCGGTAATGTACGACACAAACATGCGGTCGTAATGTTGCAACCGCTATTAAAATACCGCAAAACATCCGAGAAAAAATGAATTAATAAAGTGAGAAAACAATTCGAGTAGTTATTTATTAAATAATAATAAAAAATATATTAATGGGTAAGCACTGCTTTTGGACCAATAAATCTTGTAGGTGATGATAATAGCGAACACATCTTCGGCCTGAGCTTTAACCATCAAATCCCATGTCCATCCGACGGACTCATACTCCTCTTCCGAGCGAATTTGTGTCGCAATGCTTCAAAGACATTTTGATTGATATGTCATCGACGAGTAATTTGTTAGCGTTTGGGAATTTCGCCTGCATGCCCCAAGCAACACTAAATCTCTGTCGGTGACGATAACCCACGGTAATATTGTTCTTCTATCACCAACTTAACACATTCCAACACCCATTTGAAATTTGGCTCTTTTCACGCTCAAAAAACTAAACGCCATTGAGAATGTTCGCTTGTTGAAGTAACTCCAACAATTGTAAAGAATGGCGCTTAAACAACGTGGTGTTGTATGTGAGTCCATCAAGATGATTTCCGGAATGTTGTCCATGGGCATATGACGCCGGGTGAACAAAAATATTTCTCCAACTCATTAGTGTGGTCATTTACCCCGGGTAGTATGTATAACCTTTACGCCTCAAATGTACTAAAAGGAGTTGTATCGAGTCAAATCACCACGAATGGCGCGCCAGATCTTGTTTTGTGCATTATATATCGCTTTAATGCTAGACACGTTATTCGGATCGCTCTTTTAGTGAAGAAAGTATAATTCGTGGTGCTACTTGATGTTTTGTCAATTGCTCCACCAAAACTAACTCATTTTCTTTTAATCGCATGGCCAGTGAAAACCATGGAACGAGTCTACAAAATCATGATTATGCCTCGGACACTTGACCCTCAAGATCCAACCATTAGTTTTAGCGGTACAGCTCGAATTTTTATATATTTCGCCAAGAATCGAATGGGCAATTAGTTTTAGCGGTACACCGCTGCTGAAGTTCATCTTCAAAACCTTTACGCAGACGTCCCATTTCTAGAACACTTAAATTCGATCGAGTACTTATAGCCCCTATTTGTTTTAGTTCTTCCTTTAACAATAAGAAAACCGTTCGATTGAGCAGTAGATTGCACCCAATTAGTTAAAACAACTTCATCACGGAACACCTAAAAAATAATTAATAAAACTTTTAAAGAATACAACTTTTAATAAAACTTTTGTAAAACTTAAAAAATACAACTTTTAATACAACTTTGTACCTTTTATCAAAAATACAACTTTTATAAAACCATTTTTAACAACATTTGTATACATTTTTTTACAAACTTTTGTATTATTATTTTTTTTTAAAACTTTTGCATACTTTTATTTTTAACTTTAAAACATTTGTATAATTTATAACTTTTGTTAACTTATAACTTTGTATACTTTTTTTTTAACTTTGTATACTTTTTTTTACAACATTTGTATAAAACTTATATTAGTTTTATTTTAAAAAACTTATAATAGTTTTATTTGTATAAAACTTATATTAGTTTTATTTGTATAAAACTTATATTAGTTTTATTTTAAAAAACTTATAATAGTTTTATTTTATAAAACATATACGTGTGTGGTTTTGGACACAACTACGCGTTCGTTTCTTGTGGTTTCTTTATCTGTGTGTGCGCACATGGTTTTGCTTGGGTAGTTGTTACTAGTATCTGACTCTCTCTCTCACCTCTCATATCATGACTACTCTCTCTCTCTATCCTCTCGTTTCTCTCTATCTCTCTCTGAGTTTGGGTAGATTACCCCAAACTTTTTAGATCTAACAATTAATAATCGTGTTAGATCGTTGGTGATGTTTCTGATGTTGTGGGGATGTTTCTGATGTTGTGGGTTAGTTTCGTTGATTATTTTTTAGATTTAACAAGCTTTTAGATCTTGAATACTTTTAGATCTTGAATAAAGATTAAAGATTTGGCATGGCAAACCGAATGGACGGTAAAGTGAGTTTCTACCTCACTTTGCAACATTCAAATTTGCAGCCAACATGAGCTAAAAAGCTAATAATCTGAGCTTATTGGATAACTTTTTTACCTCTTGTGTGTCAAATGGTGAACGAGACATGGTTGTTGCTTGTGGTGCTGTTGCTTGTGGTGTTGTTGCTTGTTGTGGTGGACTGTGACACTTGTGGTCCTGCTGCTTTCTTGCTAGTTGTTGTTTGTTGTGGTTTTTGGAGATATTACTAGTTGTGTTGTTGCTTTCTTGCTAGTTGTTGGGTGGTGTTGTTGCTTTCTTGTGGCATTATAAGGCTGAATGCCTGCACTTGTTTACTTTCTTGTGAACTTTTGCGAAGGGAATCTTACTTACCTCTTGCACAATGAAAACATGTTTATGCTTGGTTAGACTTGTGCGCTTTGAGACTTGTTGTGACTTGTGCGCTTTGAGACATGTTGTGCTTGGCTAGTAGAAAATAGGTGCTTGGTTAGGACCGAGTGCGCTTTGATACCTGTTGGTGCTTGGCTAGTAGAAAATGGGTTGGTTGGTTAGACTGCTGTTGTGAACTTGTGCACTTGTGCAATTTTGAGACTTGTTGTGCTTGGCTAGTAGAAATGGGGTGCTTGGTTAGACTTGTGCAGTTTTTTGAGACCTGTTGTGACTTGTGAGGCGATGATGATAACCGAAACCGAATGGACGGTAAAGTGAGATTTTTATCTCACTTTGCAACCTTCGAATTTGAGCCTTTTTCAAAAAAATTCCGAGGCGATGATGATTTTTTAGCCTTAAAATTTTCCGAGGCGATGATGATAACCGAAACCGAATGGACGGTAAAGTAAGATAAAATCTCACTTTGCAACCTTCGAACTGAGCCTCAAAATTTTCCGACTACGTTTTTTTCTAAAAGTTATAAACCGAAGAAAAAAAAAACTTCTAAAAGTTATAAAACTAAAACTAAAAACTTGTAAAAGTTATAAAAAACTTGTAAAAAACTTGTAACAAAAACTTGTAAAAAACTTGTAACAAAAACTTAGAAAACAATGCCACAAGCAATTTCAACCACCCAAAACACAACTCTTTTAAGATTTTGTACGAAAATCAAGAAAAAACATTCTCCCCATCACCTCACCCAATCATTGGAATAGTACAAAACACCTCCATTTTCTACTTGCCATGCACCCCATAAGCTTTGGGATGCCTCAATAGCATAACCGTACTTTTTTGTTTATTTGCATCATAACTTGTTTGTGAAGTAATATTTACAAACCGATCGAACCGGATCGAACCGAACCGAACCGACTTTTTCGGTTTGGTTTTGGTTTTGTATATTTATTTCGGTTTTGACGGTTTCGGTCGATTCCGCTTTGCTCGAACTCGAAACCGCCCGAACCGGTCGGGTTTGATATATAATTTTCGATTCGGTTCTCGGTTTGAGTTTTTTTTTTCGGTTCGGGTCGGGTTTGACCCGATGCTCACCCCTAAATAAACAAGCTTCAACATCACGTTCACTTACATATCGGACACGCGATGAGAACTTTCTTGTTGCAACGCTTTGATAATCTTGACCGCTTGCATCAAAAGAAAATGCCATCTTCATCAAGTCGTAACCAATATTATTCAGATAAAATAGTTTACATAAATATATTTTTTGAGTGATGTGTGAAAATAGTTAAATGAATGTATCTTGTATATATAAAACTAGTTATAAAGCAAGACACGCATGGGGTTTTTCAATTTTTAAATAATGTCTTTTATTTATTAAAAAGCAAATAATTTAAGTTTGTTTTGTTTTATTTATGGTTTTAATTTTGTATTATATGATGAAGGGTATTTTTGAATAATGTATTTTGAGTAGAGGCGATTACCCAGGTAAAATATATAATCACAAAAAAATGTTAAGTACAATGGTATGTGACTGAATTATACGATAAAAAGTATTCCTGAATAATGTATTTTTATATGTTAAAAAATGAAAATGTTGTTTATAACCAAATTGACCCAATACTACACTACTTTATAATTTTAAACACATCTAACAATCGCATGTATATCTTGTGAAGTTATAATATCCGTGCACGCACGAGATTTTTTCTTAAAAATTTAATTATGTATTATTATTTTAAAAACATTGTACATTATGCATTAAATACTTGCACTTTGATTATATATGAAATTAAACATAAAAGTAAGGTAATACATGAAATTAACCCATTTATTAAATACAAAGAGATTATTTTGTCCTAAACTCATTAAAAATAATAAAATGTTATGTATATACAAAACTTGCCACTCTCGATAATATCTTTATGTGTTAAGTCAAAACAAAAACTAAGGGAGGTGATACTCACAGTCTCACACCATATTTTTTGATTAATGCACCACAAATTGTGCATTACAGTATTGTACAGTACAAATTGTAATGCACAGATTGTGGTGCATTAATCAAAAAGTGTGGTGTGAGTATCAATTCCCAAAAACTAAAGTCTAAACATGGGAATTAATCGGTCGGAAGTATCATTGGTTGTGAACATGATGTTCAAATAGTCAATTCTCGAAATTCGTGTGAGAGACATTTTCCTTGTTGTAAATGATCAATAAATCTTCCAAGTGTGGTCGCTAAAATTTATACTCTTACCGAAGCTCACACCTCGTAAGGTACCCACAAATAAAAGACAAAATATGAGTTGGTAACATGAGAAATTTTCCTCTTGCTAGTACTTACATATGGTATTGACCAAATTAGATTTCGGTTTAAAGTACTTAAGAAATAAAGCGCATAAACATAACTTCGTTGAACTCATTATAATGTTGTACTTTTAATGCATATTAGAGATCCATGAACTCGTCAAAACAAAAGGACCCCAAGGATTTCATGCCTTGCACCAACACCTAATTAAAAGCAAATTAGCGAAAAAGTTAAATTTTAATTTACTTTAGAAAATAAAGACTAATATTATTTAGATTATAAGGTACTATAATTCCATATTACTTAACAAATCAACCTTCATGAGAGCTAAAGAGATAAAGCAAGAAGTTGTCCTAAACATTGGTCAAATACTTTTGAGCACATAAATACTGACTTTTTCATACTATCTGTAGTCACAATTTATAGTTCAAAATTGCCATGCATATAAAAACAATGCGTAGTAAATATATTAGGTAGATGTCTCCCGAATGAGGATTTGGTGGTGGTGAATTAGTAGTAATAGAAGCCATATAGGAGTATGTCTTAGGAATTAACCCTTCCAAGAAAACTGAAACATTGGACTTGACACATTTTTTAATACCCATTATAACATCAGGTTAGTTGTCTGAATGATAATAGACAATTCATATACAGAAATAATCTAACTGGTGACTTTTATGGTAATTTAATATTGACCATAACATAACTCATGGTTAAGCATGGGTTATGACTAGTAATGTTGTTCAACAAATGGATTAAAAGGTAAACACGTGAGCTTGGTTACCAAATGCATATGAGCGGGATCACGATCAAAACGCATAGCCCTCATCCGATTTACATTCAATAAGTACGATCAATTCCAAAACATATTTTCAATTTTTCATACAATGATATGACTTACATGCCGGCAAAAAGATATTCCTTTTGTGATTTTGATAATTGTCCTTCAACCTTTTTAGCAGCCCTTAAAACGACCTAAACATCCGTTTAAACTACCGTTTTGAAGCAGACAAAAACACCACATAAACCAACCCCAAACGCCCCTATAAAACTTTACTTTTGCAGCAACCCCAAACAATCATTAAAACGACCCAAGAACACCCCTTAAAACTGCCGGACAGAAACACCAAATAAAAAGTCCAATCACCCCCTTAAAACTAAACTGTAGCTGCAAATTTGTAGCTGACAGAACAAAACACCCATTAAAATGTTGCATACATGTATACTCGTTTGTTCACATACACTCTTGAAGTTCAAATAGTCTCGTAACAGGTTATAACATTAGTACCGATATAAATCCACGTTGTTGTTCGTGTTAATTTTAAGATGGCCCAAAACCATTAACTTAGTGATAAATTAATTATGAATTGACTGGACCGATATCACCAGAATTTAAACAACAAGCGATAATATATACACGAATTCGTAGCTATTATAAAAGAATACCAATCACTCATAAGAGCAGATCGTAATTAACTTTAAATAGTAGATTTCTTGAATAATGTGAATATTTTAATTTAGGGTTTTGGGAATGTAGTTTCGTGGTATCGATGATTGCGTGTAGATGAATGATAAGTGATTGAGTTAGAATGATGGAGGAGGAATTTGGGAATTTTGGGATTTTAGGATTTTTAGGTCTGTAACAGGTATTATTACTGACTTCTAAGTTTTTCAGACCAAAACTTTACAAAACTTGCTCTGTCGTTTTATAGTTTTTGACACGTATATTTTGTGAATTTCTTCAAGAATCACAAATCAAATTGCTTTTTATTTATAAAATATGGATAAATTTGGAAGCATTTAAAAAAAATAATAATAAATCATTTCTGATTATTGGATATGCATACTAATTTTCTTTAACGCATTTCTAGGAAGAAAAACAATGAAAGAGCTAAATTCTTCTAAATAAAGAATTATGACGGTATAAATATATGGTTAGTTACAGAAACACGACGTGCAATTGACATGGAAGAATAAGACCACCGTGATATATCTAAATTCACAAATAGATAGAATACCAAAAAGATAATGAGTGATTTGCCTGATGAAGGGCACAAGCAAAAAGATCCAAGACATGACCTTGGTGACCATCACTTTGCAAGTTCCTCGTAAAATTGAATTGCCTTTCTAAGATATGGTCTCGCATCTTTATCCGATCTTTATGTGAATGCACCGGATCTAGTAGATCTTTAGATACAATCTATCAAAACACCAAAGAATGATGCAAATTTATATAACTTGATCTTAAAAATCATAAACCAAAAGAGTCGAGTACATGTGTCTATACTTCATAAGTTATAGCAAATCATAATAATAATGGAAGCAAAATGCATTTAAGTATGAAACTATTAACTACATCTCGTGAACTATTTTAATCCGCCAATCAAGATTCACTAACAACATGATAAACTAAAAGTTGAAAAGGCTTACCAAACCGGGGCCTTCAATTCAAGGACCCCAACTAACGCCACGATCCGTGCACATTACCGGGTAAGCAAGCGCCAAGCAAACTCGCAAAGAACACTCAACGCCACTCCAATACACCTTAAAGTTTGATTCTGGCGCAACCTGGCCATTGATCAATGCTCAATTCCTCCAAAATTTGAACAATAAACAAAATCACATCACATTTAACAAACCCAAATTTAAAATAAGAAAACACCAAATATCATCATGAACTCGAACTTGTGTCCCAAAAGATAAAAACACAAGCGCTTATTGCAACGTCGATTTCAAAACGCTAACTCTCTTCATCATACAATAAAGCTTTAAAATAGATAAAATATAATAATGAAACCTTAACTAACGTTTGTTATATCAATCGCTTAAGGTAAATAAGTTTATCGATAATGGTATTTTGATTAACAATCTTATATAAGTGTCATGAATAGTTCAATAACAATACACGGTGATCCATCCGTGTATAAGGCCATTATCATAAGCATCTATAAGAAGTTTTGAAACACGAATTTAATTTGGATAAGAATGAGAAAATAATATCCTTACCTCCCAAAACAATTAATATAATTTATTCGATTGTGGAGATAAATTTTGTAGATTGAGATCTTTCTTGTGGAGGAGATGATGGGTTTTTGATAAGAGATACAATTGTTTTGAGGAAGAGCGTGTTTTTTTCGTTAATTTTAGAATTGATCCAAAAGTATAAGGTATTAAATATTCAGTCCATGTGTATCTTTGTTTTTCTCAATACGTGATTTATTATCAAAAGAATTTCTAAGATTTCTAGCTAAATCAAGTAATAATGCGGTTTCTTATTAAATAATTTTAAATAACAATAATAACATTTAATTAGATTATTACTTAATAAGGTATGAATTGATTTTTTTGAAATGAAAATTCCACTAAAGGTTTTGTTTTATTATATAAAAGATATGATTAAAATAAATAAATAACAATAAGTTTTAACCGTTAAAATAGCCGACAACTACTTTTTACCAACAAAAGCAAGTCCAACGCCGCTAAACTAACATCGCATCCAAGGCCACCCAATGCAACCCATGTCTTATATGTATAGTGTATTTATATGTATAGTATATTTATTTGTGTAGTATTTTTATATGTAGAGTATTTATTTTACGTTATGTTTTTTAATTGTGTATATGTTTCCATTTAATTAAACAATAACAATAAACATTAAACATTAAAACAATAAACAAGTACAACAACAAATGCTACTATTATTACAACGAAATATACTCCATGAAGATTATTAATGTCATCTATAAGCTCATAGAATATTCCACTCGACCGATATGCGTGATCAATCAATTTCTTGTCAATTCAATGATGCCTCCAACGTCTTTATTCTTGCCTTCAACAAATTGTTTTGAGCCAATAGCATGTTGATCGTGTTATCTTTAGTTTCGCAGTTTGAGCACTGCGTTGAAGAAGAGGCTTGACCAAAGTACTTTCGTTGAAATACATCCTTCCACATAAAGTATCGACACCCATAGTCTTCAGTCCCTGGCTGTCATGATGAAACAATTATAAGAAATGTATTCTTAACAAACAAGTTATTGATATATTTACGTAAATAAGCAAACGTTTAATTATTTACCTTTAATAAAGGACATGCATAATACTTCTGACCACAACTTTTGGGCTTTTGGGATGTTCTTTCAATTACAAGTCCCCGTCGACAATGACACAAGAAAGGATTTTCTTGTTGCATCTGGCCAAAAGAATTTGTATAATTATTTACAACATAAATCAGTAATATCATGTTCACAAAATTAGAAGCTTCGAATACATAAATAACCAATCTTGTTATAGATTAATAGTTGATACATGGTTCACAAAATCACAATATAACTAGAAACTAAGATCAATCGCCCGAGGCGTAGTCGCCCAATGATCTTGCCATCCGTCCCACACGAAACTCTAACTCAAATGCGTCTCTCGATCCGAAATCTTTCGCTCGTGCCAAATCAGCGAGGCGGTCGTAACAAAAGATGAGGAAGAACCGAGAACGGTGTATAAATTCTCCTCATCTGCGGTGGAGATATAGGCGGAGAGGAGGCACATAAGATGGAGAAGAAGGCACAAAATCTGGACTCTCAACACGGCGGGTGTGTTGTTGACACAATGAATGTTCTCCACCGAATGTCATCGATTCTGTAACAAAAGATGAGGAAGAACCGGAGCGGAGCAATCGTAACAAAAGATGACGAGTCGCTTTACTATAAATCGATGTCGTTTACTATAAATCGAATCCAGAATCGTCTATACATGTTTTTTCGTTTACAATATAAATCGATGTCGCTCTATACATGTTTTGTCATCTACACTATAAATCGATGTCGCTTTCTATAAATCGAATCGTTTGCAACATATGTCTATACTACGCCCCTTAAACATGCTCGTCGCTCGAAGAAACGATGTGCCCATCCCGCGGCCAAGTCATTTCGAACCATCTCCATTGTGGGTGAGTATACGGGAGGGTGAGTTTTCATCCGTAACCTCATGAACGGTGAGCACTGTCTTCCCCACACGAAGAATCACAACGAGTGACAATATTTGTGTTGTATCCGGACCCTCTCGGTGGAAGACACGTAGTAGATGCCGAATTGATATGCATGCAATTGGACGATTAAGAGTCAGTAGCAATAGCCACTCCCGTGTCCGCATAATCATCCAAGAATTCGGGGGTCTTGGACATGATTCAAACCATATCGCCGAGTCGACCATATGTGTAAAATAAGTCCCCCACATTTGCATGTAAAGTTCCCGGTGATTGTCTACCTCTTCCTTGACAATAGTTTGAAGTCTGGGCCATATCCGTTCGGGATGACCAGGACCTACGCCAATAGCTCGATACTCACAATTTCCATCACCTGCCACGTTAACAATCCCTAGGATCCACCGTCAGAAAAGAGGTAGAATTCGAGCCATAAAATATTAGCTATCGTCATCCGAATGTATAACTCGTGTCTTAAATCGCCTCGCTAGGTTCTTGATCAAGTCTCGACGTTAGAAGGCTCTCCCACGATGAACTATGTCTCGCGGTTTCTTCATTTAAGTCTCGGACTTTTAGGTTTTGTATAGCCTGCGGTGCCACTGGGGGTTCTTTGTTCAAATCGATATTTTGTTTAGCCTGAATTTTTGTCCTTTGCGCTCGGACGTCCACGAGTACTTTCTTTAACAACGGGTTGTTGGGTTGACACGCATTCGTAGCGTATATACCGAAAGCATGTTTAACATATTTTCTTGACAAACCACGATGCTTTGGTAAAAACATTTTGGAATTTTTCACGCCATCTTGACAAGAAAGATATTGAGGCTCTTCGCACTTGAGGCTCTTCAGCGTATGAGTATTTTGGACTCTAGGCCGTGGAACACTTAGTGTTCTCCAAAATTATCAACAACATTAAGCGGAATAGGCGCTCCTCGTATTCGAAAAAAGTGACTAGTTAAAATTATCGGTATTGACCGGAGAATAACTTGATAGGCATAAATTTAATATACATACCATGAATCTAATAGTAATACAACGTGTCTAAGCCGGATGTGTGTGGAGCCCAAGTATAACTTCAACAACGCGTGTTGACCCTCAACTCTACATGTTGTTGTCCGTCGGTCGCAATATTGATCGGTAATGTACACACAACATGCGGTCGTAATGTTGCAACCGCTAT
The DNA here is from genome assembly GCA_022545495.1 of Chrysanthemum lavandulifolium. Classification (NCBI taxonomy): domain Eukaryota; kingdom Viridiplantae; phylum Streptophyta; class Magnoliopsida; order Asterales; family Asteraceae; genus Chrysanthemum; species Chrysanthemum lavandulifolium. The sequence goes on along the minus strand of CM040242.1, from coordinate 51,604,910 downwards.
TAAAATACCGCAAAACATCTGAGAAAAAAATGAATTAATAAAGTGAGAAAACAATTCGAGTAGTTATTTATTAAATAATAATAAAAAAATATATTAATGGGTAAGTACCCTGTTTTTGGACCAATAAATCTTGTAGGTGATGATAATAGCGCGTGAACACATCTTCGGTCGGAGCTTTAACCATCAAATCCCATGTCCATCCGGCGGACTCATACTCTCTTCCGTAGCGAATTTGTGTCTCGCAATGCTTCAAAGACATTTTTGATTGATATGTCATCGACGTAGTAATTTGTTAGCGTTTGGGAATTCGCTGCATGCCCCAAGCAACACTAAATCTCTGTCGGTGGACGATAACCCACGGGTAATATTGTTCTTCTATCACCAACTTAACACATTCCAACACCCATTTGAAATTTGGCTCTTTTCACGGCTCAAAAAACTAAACGCCATTGAGAATGTTCGCTTGTTGAAGTAACTCCAACAATTGTAAAGAATGGCGGTTAAACAACGTGGTGTTGTATGTGGAGTCCATCAAGATGATTTCCGGAATGTTGTCCACAGGGGCATATGACGTCGGGTGAACAAAAATATTTCCTCCAACTCATTAGTGTGGTCATTTACCCCGGGTAGTATGTATAACCTTTACGCCTCAAATGTACTAAAAGGAGTTGTATCGAGTCAAATCACCACGAATGGCGCCAGATCTTGTTTTGTGCATTATATATCGTTTTAATGCTAGACACGTTATTCGGATCGCTCTTTTAGTGAAGAAAGTATAATTGTGGTGCTACTTGATGTTTTGTCAATTGCTCCACCAAAACTAACTCATTTTCTTTTAATCGCATGGCTGTGAAAACCATGGAACTAGTCTACAAAATCATGATTATGCCTCGCACACTTGACCCTCAAGATCCAACCATTAGTTTTAGCGGTACAGTTCGACCTTTTTATATATTTCGCCAAGAATCGAATGGGCAATTAGTTTTAGCGGTACCACCGCCTGCCGTTGAAGTTCATCTTCAAAACCTTTACGCGTGACGTCCCATTTCTAGAACACTTAAATTGATCGAGTACTTATAGCCCCTATTTGTTTTAGTTCTTCCTTTAACAATAAGAAAACCGCTCGATTGAGCGAGATTGCACCCAATTAGTTAAAACAACTTCATCACGGAACACCTAAAAAATAATTAATAAAACTTTTAAAGAATACAACTTTTAATAAAACTTTTGTAAAACTTAAAAATACAACTTTTAATACAACTTTGTACCTTTTATCAAAAATACAACTTTTATAAAACCATTTTTAACAACATTTGTATACATTTTTTACAAACTTTGTATTATTATTTTTTTAAAACTTTTGCATACTTTTATTTTTAACTTTAAAACATTTGTATAATTTATAACTTTTGTTAACTTATAACTTTGTATACTTTTTTTAACTTTGTATACTTTTTTACAACATTTGTATAAAACTTATATTAGTTTTATTTTAAAAAACTTATAATAGTTTTATTTGTATAAAACTTATATTAGTTTTATTTGTATAAAACTTATATTAGTTTTATTTTAAAACTTATAATAGTTTTATTTTATAAAACATATACGTGTGTGGTTTTGGACACAACCACGCGTCGCTTCTTGTGGTTTCTTTATCGTGTGCGCATGCATGGTTTTGCTTTCGTAGTTGTTACTAGTATCCGACTCTCTCACCTCTCATATCATGACTACTCTCTCTCTCTATCCTCTCGCTTTCTCTATCTCTCTCGAGTTTGGGTAGATTACCCCAAACTTTTAGATCTAACAATTAATAATCGTGTTAGATCGCTGGTGATGTTTCGATGTTGTGGGGATGTTTCGATGTTGTGGGTTAGTTTCGTTGATTATTTTTTAGATTTAACAAGCTTTTAGATCTTGAATACTTTTTAGATCTTGAATAAAGATTAAAGATTTGGCATGGCAAAACTGAATGGACGGTAAAGTGAGTTTCTACCTCACTTTGCAACATTCAAATTTGCAGCCAACATGAGCTAAAAAGCTAATAATCTGAGCTTATTGGATAACTTTTTTACCTCTTGTGTGTCAAATGGTGAACGAGACATGGTTGTTGCTTGTGGTGCTGTTGCTTGTGGTGTTGTTGCTTGTTGTGGTGGACTGTGACACTTGTGGTCCTGCTGCTTTCTTGCTAGTTGTTGTTTGTTGTGGTTTTTGGAGATATTACTAGTTGTGTTGTTGCTTTCTTGCTAGTTGTTGGGTGGTGTTGTTGCTTTCTTGTGGCATTATAAGGCTGAATGCCTGCACTTGTTTACTTTCTTGTGAACTTTTGCAGAAAGGGAATCTTACTTACCTCTTGCACAATGAAAACATGTTTATGCTTGGTTAGACTTGTGCAGTTTTGAGACTTGTTGTGACTTGTGCAGTTTTGAGACATGTTGTGCTTGGCTAGTAGAAAATAGGGTGCTTGGTTAGGCGAGTGCGCTTTGATACTGTTGGTGCTTGGCTAGTAGAAAATGGGTTGGTTGGTTAGATTAGCATTGTGAACTTGTGACTTGTGCAATTTTGAGACTTGTTGTGCTTGGCTAGTAGAAATGGGGTGCTTGGTTAGACTTGTGCGTTTTTGAGACTGCAAGACTTGTGAGGCGATGATGATAACCGAAACCGAATGGACGGTAAAGTGAGATTTTTATCTCACTTTGCAACCTTCGAATTTGAGCCTTTTTCAAAAATTCGAGGCGATGATGATTTTTTAGCCTTAAAATTTTCCGAGGCGATGATGATAACCGAAACCGAATGGACGGTAAAGTAAGATAAAATCTCACTTTGCAACCTTCGAATCTGAGCCTCAAAAATTTTCCGACTACGTTTTTTTTCTAAAAAGTTATAAAACTGAAGAAAAAAAAAAACTTCTAAAAAGTTATAAAACTAAAACTAAAAACTTGTAAAAAGTTATAAAAAAAACTTGTAAAAAAAACTTGTAACAAAAAACTTGTAAAAAAAACTTGTAACAAAAAACTTGTAAAAAAACAGCTGCCACAGCAGCCCAACCACCCAAAAAACACAACTCTTTTAAGATTTTGGCACGAAAATCAAGAAAAAACATTCTCCCCATCACCTCACCCAATCATTGGAATAGTACAAAACACCTCCATTTTCTACTTGCCATGCACCCCATAAGCTTTGGGATGCCTCAATAGCATAACCGTACTTTTTTTGTTTATTTGCATCATAACTTGTTTGTGAAGTAATATTTATTATTTTATTCGTCCCAATGTTATTCTTTATTTTTCATTTTTGAGTTGTTCATAAAATAATATCCACTGATAAAAATAAAAGTTAAAATTGTTTAAGTTTATTGTGTTATCTTTAATCAAAATTATTATTTACAAAGCTAATTTAAAAGATTAATTAATTATCAAAAAGTAAATTTGTTTTTTTGTTAGTTTTACAGAAATCAAAATAGTAATAAATACATTTTTTAAATTGTGTGTTTTTGTCGGTAGACCAAATTTTGAGACGAGAGAAGTATTTCATTGACAATGTCTTTATATTACAGTTACGGAGTTTATAGTGATACATGTATGATTCACACATATCTCTTTTGACCCATCCATTTGACAAAGAGAATTGATACCTACCCCACATTTTTTTATTAATGCACCACACCGTTATAACATCAGTAATGCACAAATCATGATGCATTAATCAAAAACGCGATGTCAAGATCACCCTTTTGACAAAGGCAATGGGAGAATTGTCCATATCTTATAATAAGAGTTTTAGTCAAAGATGTCGTTTATCTCATTTTGTTTTCAATATAACATAAATTTTTTATCTGTTTATGTTTCGTATTTTTGACAGTTTTAAGCGTTTAACTTATTAAAATTTATATTTTATGTTCCATACTTTTATATTTATAGTTTTTTGATATATACAAAAATAAAATGGTTAATTACTTAAAAATGTATTATACTTGTCACTTTTTGTTATTGTGTGTATTGAACTTATTTTTTTCATATCATGTGTACTGAACTTTTAAATTTCGATTATTGTGTGCATTTTGTGACTATTCAGCCATGTAAAATAACCATTTTACCCTTCAAAATTTGAAAAAAATAACGGTAAAATGGTCACAAAATACACACAATAATCAAAATTTGAAAATTTAGTACACACAATAAGAAAAATAAAAGTTCAGCACAAAGAATAACAGAAAGTAGCAAGTATGATACATTGTCAAGCAATTAACTTTAAACAAAATTATTAAAAAAAAAAAAATGAAAATAAAAAACGCCAAAAAAAGGGTGTCTTTTGTAGAAAAAGAAAAATTTGTATAATTTACTCCTTATATTTAAAGTAAAACTAACTAATGCATATAATGAAGTACCTTAATAAAATAATAAAATTTTAAAATGTGTCAACCACTTTCCTTACTTTAACTATCATCTAGAAAAAAATTTAGTTTCACTTTACCAATGGCTCATCACAAAAAAGTACAAAGAACAAAAAGAAAAGAAAATAACGAATTTTATGGTCACCCACAGAGGTCTAGGACGCCTGGGAGGTCGCGTGCGACGTAACAGACGCCCAACTAGTAAAGTTCATTTTGATAAATGTAATACGCGGATTTATTTTGATAAATATGTATTTGTTATAGGCTATTTAAAATAAATACTTTATATTTTAAGTAGTTTATTTTAATAAAAAAAATAAACATAATTTTCTCATAATGTTATGATGAAACATACCCGTTGAGAATATCTTTTTGACTTTGAAAACATGGTCCATCCTATTTATGCTCGAAATATTTCTCTAAACATCTCATATAATAAAGCGCAAGCTTAGGCAATAAAAAACTAAAAGTTATTATCAGCCGAATATATGGAAGGGTCGGCGCACATATAATTGTTTTGGGATTAGTCCAACATGTTTAGCTTACTTACAAGTTATGTTGTGTATCATATATTTGGCTTTCTATTCTTGAGATAATGAAGGGTTTTATCTGGGTTTTAAAAGGCGCGTCATGACGGTGCTATCGTGACCTCCACGTTACACAATAGACTAAGGCGTCGGCTTAAAGCATGACATGAGATGAAGCGTGAAAAGAAATAAGTTTTTTTGAAAGAAATAAGGAAGATTAAATGCAAGGATAGGATTTTTTTTTTATTATTATTTTTATTTAATTTTTTATGTACAACACTTTTTATAAATTCGATATATATGAAATATGATATAATATATAAATTTATAATTATTTTCTATTTTGTGCCGCTTTAAGTCATGCCATAGAAAACGCTATGGCTTCGCCATAGCTTCTAAGACGTGAAGCTTGATCATGCCGCCATGCTACGCCTCACGCTATTTATAACCTTGAGTTTTACCAGTTGTAATATTGTATAAGAGCCTAAACCGATCCTCTTTCAAAACAATTATAATTGGGCCTATCCTTCAATATATTAGGCTAATTAAAATATAATCGGCAAAGATATGTCAAATATGTACGCAATGTTTTTAAACCGGTCTTTCATTCAATCCCAATGAGTTTCTGGTTTCTGTTAAACCATATTTTTTAAAAATACAAATTCTGATGATAACCAATACTAGGTTGAACCGTATTTAACCGGGTCAATCCGGGTTTTAAAACATTACATGTACATATATATTTTACTAGACGGGCTAATGTAACTTTTTCCAAATATGAAGATTTTATTACGAAAAGCCTTTTAAACTTCATTATTAGAAGATATTAGGTGCTACAAGACCATTACGTGACAGTGACATATGTGGTATGGATGATGATTATGTTTGTGCTTTGTCTTCGTGATGCGATTCTAAACTTTGATTTTAGCGGTTTCATTAATAACGACACCCCACCCTTAAAGGGTAACATGCATTGGCGGGAGAGTTCTTTTTAGTAACATGCTGCGAGACATAAAGCAGTTTTTGAGTGTCTACGAGCACCACATGCTCAAGTAGGTCAACATATGTCGCCGGTGGAATATTATACTATCCTTATGTAACCACCGGTAAATTTCGCTTCGTATAATATTCTAATGAAAGAATACTCATCCATTTTCTACGTATAAAATTTTTCTATTTAAGTGTTATCAGTTTATCTAACCATAACAACCAACTAATGTGACGTAACTCATATACATAATAAACATTCTTATTACGTCAAGTATAAAAGTTTTCAATTTATATTTGCCACTTGACGTTAATTCATTAACGTACGATTACTTAACATTCAAACTAAACATTTGCTATTTATTAGAGTTTTCACGAAGCCCTAAATTATTTTAACTATGATTTTACACAACTAAATCATAAATACTAAAGTACAACATTTTATACCTAGTGTACAAGTTTTTAAAACACGAAAACCTAACTTTACTTTATTTTCCGTTACAAGACCTAACTTACCATTCTATGATTTTATGTAAATAAAATCACAAACCCGAATCAATATGTGCATGATTTTTATAAAAATAGAAATGTACAAGTCTTTCAAGCACATGCACAGGTCCTTAATGCAGGGAAACTAAATATTAATATAAATCTCATTATAAACCTTAGTGTACCTATTATGAAGCACATAATACAAATCTTTAATGCACAAGCCTTAACTTAGATTTTATTATAATTTACAAACTCAAAGTACAAGTCCTTAATGCTTCTGGTACAAGTGCTTAATGCATGGAATTAAAAACTATACTTTTATATTTTCTAAACCTAACTAAACTTAACTAAAAGCTACTAAACCTAACTATAGACCTCAATAAGTTTCTACCATACTTAGACTTCAAGTACAACCTCAACTAGCCCTAGGTACAAGTACCTTAAGCCCAAACGCCACCCTTTGATCCTTTATGGTTCGAAATGAACCAAACCCTAACCAAACTAGTTCCTAGCTAGTTCCAACCTAACTAGAATTTTATCAAAGCCATATATGAACACAACTTAGCCACATCAATATGTTTACTAATTTAAATACAAGTCTACTTGGCTTAACTAGAGCATAACACTTTGCAAAACAAGATTTAAACACATGTTAGGCTACTTGGTTCATTCTTATACCACAACATTTACCAAATAAGTTTAAGGTTACAAAGCATATTAGATGGTTCATTCTTATACCATAACATTTACCAAACTTATTTAAGGTTATAAAACTCATCACTTGTTTTCTTCCAAAACCATAACTCTTACCAAATTTATTTATGGTCATAAAACCCTTTACATGTTTCATTCTAAAGCCATAAAATTTACCAAACTAATTTAAGGTCATAAAATACATTACTTTGTTTCATTCATAATCATGACATTTACCAACCTTATTTGAGGTCACAAGACCAATTACATGTCTTCTTTAAAAACCATAAACCTTACCAAACTAGTGCCTATAAATACGCCTCATATCACTCCCATTCTTCTCATCCCTCACTTGCTTAGCCTACAACACACATTCACACTCCCACATTATGAGGTACAAGGTCTAAGAAGAAGGATAGAAGCTTAGGTGCAAAGCTTTGAAGCCTCGTTTCCATTTAGAAGTCCCATTGAGCATTTTGCTATCAAATCAAGTACTATAGAGTTGTAAGTCTTTTAAACTCGTTTCAATTTCTTTAATACTCCTAATATCAAGTACATATTGTTAAAAATGAATTTATAAAGAAAACGTAGCAATTTGAATCACCTAAAATGAGTACACGAGTCAAAAGATACGGTCTAACGAAGTTACTGAAAATCTGTTAAAAACCTTATGTGGACAGGAGGGTCGGGCACGAAATTCGAGGCATTTCTGGTCCGTTTCATCAAAAATTTAAAACACACAAGTTGTCTGGAACGACGTTTTCTTCAAAAACTCGGGAGCACGGGTCCGGAAAGTGTAAAACGAAGTCTAAATTTAGCCAAAACCGTAACAGCTGTCATATAAAACCCAAACACTCCTTATAAAAAACGCTCCAAACACCCCTTTTAATAATTATTTTCTCCTAAATCGAGCATCCATAAAATAAACGGCTTATGCCATTTTAAAGATGGTACAACTAAGATTCTAAAACACCAAGAACGTTGTAAAAATCTCTCATTGTCTCATTTTTATTTGAGCCTCTTTTGGGCTTGTCGAGTTTAAAAACAAACACCCTCCTTATTGAAAAACGACCCAACCCCCTCACTTAGAAAAATTATTGCGACTAAACCATAAAAGCTTAGAACTTCGAATCTGAACCATTAGAAAGACCACCTAGCAAATATTTGAAAGGATCAAGAACGTTATAAAAATCTCGCAAGGCCTCGTCTTTATTAATTTCACTTTTAGGCCTTTCGTAAAAAAACCAAACGTACCCTTTTTAATTCTTTTAAAAGCCATAAGCCAAAATATAAGCTAATAAGCTGTTTTCAACTTATTTTCAAACTTTTAATAACTTATTTTAGTAAGTCGTAACCAGCCATACCTTTTTCTAAATCGAAAATACAACAAAAATGAATAAAGGACTATGTATATAAAGTCGAATAACGCTTACGGGTAATTATTGTGAAGGGTTGAGATCCCTTGCAAAGTGAAAAAAAATAAAAAGGCTAGAAAGCCTATCATTGATTGCCATGTGTCCTCCACCTACTCCCTCCTTTTTTCTTATTAAATTTGGTTAGAGGGGTATTTTTGTCATTTAACCCGTTTTTCATATTCCACCCCAAATTTCAAACGAAATAACTTTCAAACGACAAACTTTTACGAAAAACCGATTTCACCATAATTTTTAAAATTGATTCTCTTTAATTTGGTATAAATCTTGATAAATATTTCAAACTTTTTTTTACATATCAAATGGTTCTTGATTTTTTGGCATTTTCGCCCTATTTTTACGCTCATAAATGTCGAATCTTGAAAAACTTAAAACATGAAAGTTATAGATTTTTGTTCACTCTTTACCCGTAAATTTAAATCACTCAAATTCGATGTCATATGGGTAAGATATCGACGTTAAAGATGGTGTTTTACTCACATTTGTTGCATACAAGGTGTTTGATGAAATGTCTAGCTTAGATTTTTAGTGTTAAAGTTGAGCTTAATGCACTAATTTTTGTCCCACAACGCATCATTAATCATTTTTTCAATGTAAGATTCAAAGTGACGCTTTTAATAGTTAATGTTTTTAACTATTAAAACCGATGAACCAAAGTGATGAATCGATGAACCAAATCAAACTGTTAAAAAAAGCATAAAAGCAAAACCGATGAACCTAACTAAACCGATGAACCAAACGAATAACGATGAACCAAACCAAAATCGAAACTATGATTGATGAACTAAACCAAACCGATGAACCAAACCAAAATCAAACTATGATCGATGAACCAAACCAAACCGATGAACTAAACCAAAACTAATGAACCAAAACCAAAACTGATGAACCAAAACAAAACGAAACTATGATTCATGAACCAAAACCAAAACCGATGAACCAAACCAAAACTAAAACTATGATTCATGAACCAAACCAAAAGCGATGAACCAAACTAAATCGAAATCGTGATTGATGAACCAAAACAAACCGATGAACAAAACAAAACAAACACCAACATGTTAAGTCGAATTATGATTGATGAACCAAAATAAACCGATGAACTATGTTTGATTTGGTTCATCACTTTGGTTTGGTTCATCGCTTGGTTTAGTTCATCGCTTTGATTTGATTCATCGGTTCATCGATTGATGAACCAAGATTAACCGATGAACAAAGCGTGCATTTTTATTTTATATTAACGACTAAAAACATCACTTTTGAATCTTACATTAATAAAATGATTAATGATGCGTTGTGGTACAAAATTTAGAGCATTTAACGCAATTTTAACACTAAAAATCTAAGCTAGACATTTTATCAAACACATTGTGTAACAAATATGACTAAACGCCATTTTTAACGTGCGATATCTCACTTATTTCATATCGGATTTGATTGATTCAAAACTTGTGTAAAGAGTGAACTAAAATCTACAACTTTCGTGTTTTAAATTTTACGTAAATCAACCTTTAAATTAGATAAAAGTAGGGTTGAATATGCCGAAAATTTCAAGAAAATCATAACCCACTTGAAATCTTAAAAAAAATTCGATTTATATATCAAGATTTATACCAAATTAAAGAGAATCGAATTTTAAAAATTATGGTGAAATCGGTTTTCAGAAAGTTTGTCGTTTGAAAGTTATTTATGCTTTGAAATTTGAGGTGAAATTAAAAACGGGTCAAATGACCAATATACCCCTAGACTAAATTAGTAAAATAAAAAGGAGGAGGAAGTTGGTGGACGGTGTCAAATTATAAGTGGCTTTTTAGACTTTGCAAATTTCCCCTCTTTTTAATAGATCCGCTCTCTTATTGTGAAAACTCTATATTTCTTTTATAACAAGGACTAAATTGTAATCAACATGAGACATAGGAGTATAAATTGTCATTTTCAAAACTAAATGGTAGAAACTGTCATTTCACCAAAGTTGAGGGGTAAAAGTTGTCATTTTATGAAAATTTGAGGGTATAAATTGTCATTCTATGAAAGTTCAAGGGTAAAAGTTGTCATTTTATGAAAGTTCGAGGGTATAAATTATCATTTTATGAAAGTTTAAAGGTATAAATTGTCATTTTAAGAAAGTTTGAGGGTATAAATTGTCAATACTTAAATCTATAAGGGTATTGTCACACCCCCAAATTACCTGTTTTACAGCGGAATGGAATACCTTGGGGAGGACTGTCATAGCATCAAAGTTACAGTTATATCGAACGACCTAAAGTGTCGTTTTGAAAATATCGTTTGATTCAAGAAATAATCGAGTTTACAAAACATAGGTCCCAAAATGAGTTTGTTACAATCAAACGATAGTTAAGTGCATAAAATATGTGTGAGACAGCGTCGTCATCGCGACTCATGATAAGTCCACATGCATGCCATGAAGTGAATGCCTTAGATACCGAGATAAAACATGCTAAAAGTGTCAACACAATGGTTGAGTGAGTTCATAGAGTTTAGTCGAATTGTAAAGCCTTTCAAAATGTTCATGCAAAGAAAGACCAAGTTTTTGGTCATTAAGTATAGTCTACAAAGCAAAGGCATTGTAAATCCACTCGGGCCAAGTTCAGCCATACAAAACTTGCAACCTGTGTGTTCACAACCCACCGCCAAAAGTAGTATGTCTAATAGTCAAGTGCACATTATCATAATAGTTCACAAAGCAAAGGAATTGTGAATCCACTCGGTTCAAGTTCACCCATACAAAACTTGCAACACGTGTGTTCACAACCCATTGCACAAAAATATAGCGTGTCTAGTAGTTGAGTATAAGTTACCATAATAATTCACAATATTGCACCACGATATAATAATTCGTGGATGCTCCGAACATGGGAGTCTTTGTACCGCTCCAACAAGGAGACTCCTTTGTCACCGACCACCTGGCGGAATTATCGAGAACGCCCACCAATAAGGCGAGACTTTGCACACTCCAATCGATAAGGCGAGAATTATTGAGAACGCCCACCAATAAGGCGAGACTTTGCACACTCCAATCGATAAGGCGAGAATTATTGAGAACGCTCCACCAATAAGGCGAGACTTTGCACACTCCACCGATAAGGCGAGAATTATTGAGAACGCTCCACCAATAAGGCGAGACTTAGGTTGAAAATGTCCGTTCCCATGGGAGACATTCGCCCGGACCGGGAGGCTTTAATTTGCTCGAACAAGGGAGACTTTATAGTGATGCTCGAACACGGGAGACTTTAGGTCAAGGTCATAACACGTCATTTGTTCAATAAGTTCAAACAAGTCATAAGTTTGTATTTAAGTTCAAGAGTTCCGTTCAAAAGTTCGTAATTAAGTTCAAAGATTTAAGCCGAGTTCAAAAGTTCAGAACAGTCAAAGAGCTCAAAATGGTTAAAGTGTTCAATATTATGTCAAACATGTTCAAAATAGTCAAAGGGTTCATTATAAAGTCAAACAAGTTCAAAATAGTCAAAGGTTCAATATTAAGTTAAAAGAGATTAATTATATGTCAAAATGTTTTAAATCAAGTTAAAGTGTTCAAATCTATGCCAGTATGTTCCTAACAAGTTAAAAGAGTGCAAATATATATGTCGAAGGGCTCAAAATCACGGAAAGTGGTTCAAATAATAGTGTTTATAACATAGTGATCAATTTAGTTCGGGCACAATCTACTTCCTAGCACAAGTAGTGAAACAAAAATTATTTAAGTTCATATAAGTGTATAGTAAAAACAAGTAGTTGAGCATGTATCTCCCCCAAAGAGTTTATAAAATAATTAAACGAGTAAAAGTGGGGCTACGAACTCACCTGATGCATTGTTTATGATGACAAAAGTAGATACACTGAAATGAGGTGCAATCTCTATCCGCAACCTATTATGAATGATATGCTCTAATATAAGTCATGAAACAATGTCGTGCATGCAAACTCATATGATATCCATACCACTTGTACACTTTTGAAAATAAAGCTTATCGTCGAAAAATAATCTTATAAAGTCTTGACAATTTATAAATTACTTTACAAGTATTTACGTTGAAACGATATCCTACGATAGTCATTTAGTGATTTATTATGAAACTATAACTTTTCGTCGTAAAATAATGTCATTTGACAATTTCATGAAAGTGACTAAACGTCCTTGAAAAGCTAGTCGTAAAATGGTGCACATCAAGTGTTAGGAAACAAACTCAACGGTTTTGGGAAGCTTGTATCATTATCTCAAAGTTTTAGCATTTAAGTTTTCATCGTAGAAGTCTCGATTATGGAGAAAAACATAGGTAAAGTATGGTACTTGTGTCCAAAATGTTTAAGAGTGGTTTTCGGCAAAGTTTAAGTGACCGTATTTTACTCGTTACAACTCCGTTTGACGAACGGTTGGACGTTTTGAAAAATAGGCTAGGCGAACTTACTTTTACTAGAAGACATCATGTTATAAAAGTACTACATCAATGTTAAAACGACCCTCAACATGGTCATTCGGCCGTAATGTTGGTCTAATAGAAATATATTAGTTTTGCTTATATAATATAGTTACGGCAACTTTATTTAAACGCTGTAACTTAATCGTTACAAGTCCGTTTTCACGTTTTATATGTCCTTAGCTTCAGATTAAAGTATACTAATATATTTTTGATAAGTCAACACATTTTATAGCGCTTAAGACTCATTTTTGAATCGTAAAAGTTAAAATAACATGTGAATTTTCGAGTTTTATAGTTTTCGTCGTCAAACTTGAAAATATCATAACTTCTTCGTTATAACTCCGCTTTTAACCCGCTCAAGTGGCCACGCTTTCGCTTTAAAGTATATTTTCTGAATATCTAGCCCAAATATTTTTATCAAGCTGTCGAAATTTCCGAATTCAAAATAAGATCAGACCTCTAAATAAAGTTGTCGAAATGAGTTTTTCTCAAGAAAACCTATTCTAACCAATTCAAAACAACTCGGGCTATTCTAATCATACCATACACCTTCTTAGGGTGTCATGGGTTCCTAGGCATCACCAAAAGTGATATGTTTCAAGGAGTAATTATAGGATGACATATATTAATTTATAGCACTTAAAAACAATTAAAGTGGTATAGATATCCATATAACTTGCATGTTCTACTCAAGCATGATAAAATGACCATAAAATGAATATGAAAGATGAAAATGATTATGAAATGCTTACTAGTTACTTGATGAGGTTAAATGAACAAGGTTAATCCTAACACCCTAGGTTTTTATTTCAAAACCTTACTCAAGAGTGTAACTAGATTGATATGAACTTGACTTGAAATTTTTTGATGATCCTCCTTGGTCTCTATGGTGTGGTCGGTTCTAGGTGATGAAGAGAGGAAGAGAACATTGATTTTTGCACTTAGGATATTTGATATGTATGTGTTTAGTTGTAGCTTATAATAATATATGTATAAAAGTGTGTACAAGATATTTGATACAATTGGGGTGAGTCACCCTTGTGTGGTCGACAAGGGTGATTAGTAGGCTAGTGTACACATTTTTTTTTTTTGGTATTTAAGTGTAACATAATGTGTAGTTATTTAAGGGTGATTAGTAACTTGTATATTTATTTAAACATTTAGGGTAGCGTTAGCTATAAATAAGTTTTAACGGGTCAAAATAAAATATATTGAAGTCATAAAATTATAAAAATACATTCCTTACAAAATTTGAGTGAAATAATAATTATCGTGTAGTTTTACGAAAACCGTCAGTAATTATATAAATATAACAATTTATATACAAAATAAATTTAAAACACCGGTAAACTCATAATATTATTTTTATAATCTTAATATGAGTATAAAATATATCGGGATAATTTTGAAAGTATCGTATCAATTGTTCAAAATAATTAATTACCCGATAACGCTTATTTAATAAGAAATATATACGTTAATGAAATATAAATTTGAAAAATGACCGAAAATTGAGAATTGTGACAGGTATAAAGTCTAACACTTTCATGTTTTCTCGAGAATATGTTTTTAACTCGTTTTGGCTCGGTTTTGATAAAACTCAACACACGAAATATTTTCACAAACACATTTGAACAAATCGAACTTATAAATACTAACGTTAGCATAATCAATCAGCTATAAACCTTAATTTAATCCTTTCTCGTTAAACCTTTCCGCGTTATACATTCACTCAAAGGATTCAATATATAATTATCGACACTTCACCATTACTATAAACTTTTCCAACAATCTATTCGTCGTATGAATACTAAATCTAAAGTCGTGAACATAAACAAGCATACTGAAACTTGACATGTCAACTCAGGTCACGTGTCGGAGCCATTTACCATTTCACTTTGAATTAACTTTTGACATCAATCAGATTTCCATCCAAGGTGAGTTCATGGCCCCTACCTTTACTTGGTTTTAAACTGTTTTGGGGGAGATACATGCTTAACTACTCGTTTTTACTTTCACAAATAATCTAACGCTTTTACATACTACTATGAGTTCATAATCACACTTTATACGTTTTACAAACCTGAACACAAGTACTATCTGTATGCGATCCCGATTGTTATTGCCTAAGTTATACACTATTGCCACTAAAAGTCCTCTATCATGAGCCATTAATCACTTGCATGGTGAACGCGAATATAGTGAATAGATCTATTGGCGATTGGCGCCCACTTGTGTTCTTTGGATAAGTAGCCAAATGCACTTTATTTGAGAATCCCATAGGAAGTTGGCTTGCTACTTACATCGTCTCTATGATGTCAGTAACTTACATCATTAGATCATTACTATGATGTCGTACTGTTAAGGTTTGCGTATCATGAGGCTTACGGTACTGCAATGATACTAATGTTGCAGTACAACAACATGACCCAACCTTGAAACTTGTGTTCAACTAATTACTAAACAAACGAACTATGGGTGTATAACAACGTAGCCCACTACTTATTTTATCGATATCTGTATTTATTACGATTATCACTCAAACTCGAAACTACTGAACTCAACTGTTTTATCTATAAACTCTATGAACTCACCAACCTTTGTGTTGACACTTTTTAGCAAGTTTATCTCAGGTCCATAATGTACGAGGATGGCACGGATACTCAAGAAAGCTATATTATCATTCGAAAACTTATTTAATAAACTGTGAAACAACTGGGGACCTCATTTTGTAAACTCTGATATTTATATAATTCGAATGATAAATCTTTTAACACGACTCAATTAGATTTCGTTTTCTATTGTTATAATTGTTGTGTCATGAAGTAACACCCAGTTTGAATTCCGTTGCGTATCACGAAATTTGGGCGTGTTACACCTTAAGTATCGCTTCATGATTCAGTTATTTTCGGTTGATGCGATATACCCGTTTGCCGCAATGCGTGTTTGGATTCCTTGGGCAACATGAGGTTCGTTATAAATAGCTCACGGGCTTCAAGTGCCGACACGATATGGTTAAGATGTCCTTTTTTACGTATGCAGGCGTGCCGAGATTTCTGCCAAGAAAGAAGCATTTGCGAACTTTTTGACTGACCAGTTGGATAGAAGATGCACACGATGCTTTGGTTTTTGGATGGGTTGAAGGGAAACACGTATGAGTGGATCTAACGGGTTTCCCCTATCATTACGTTGAGAAGTCGGGGCATGATGCTCTGAAAGTCGCCTCGTGCAAAATGACAAAACATGATAAAGCATGCATTGAAAATACATTGAAAATTAACACGTGTTTATACCTTTCGCGTTTGATATCTGTTAGTACAAATATTAAAATATTTAAACTAAGCTGTCTATTATATTTTAATAATGACAAACATGTAAATTGTGTAACATAACATAAAATGCAAGCTACTCATAACAATAAATCGTCAAATTCAAATGGGTCAAATTAGGAAATTTACAAAATTATTTTCTTTCTGAAAAACTACGACTTACAAAATTTTCATGTATTGATATGAAGTTGTTTAGACTTTAGACCGTTCACACCAAAAAAGCTATTTGGCTTCTTTTTCCGTTATATATTTAAAAGACTTTGATCATGCTTATAGTGATTTATATCTAAAACTTACTGAAATCTCATATATTTCGAAATTTATTCTTGAACCTTTTAAGCAAGCACAAACAAAACTTGCCTCACTCAGACAACTAGAATCATTGAACAACCTACAATCAAGTCCGAGCCGTGGATCTCATTAATCTCGGAGGACACAAGCAACGAGACATAATTGCTTGAACAGAAAAAATACTCGATAAGTCGATATTGAAAGACGGCTCCGGACTTGATTGTAGGTTGTTCAATGATTCTAGTTGTTCGAGTGAGGCAAGTAATAATCATGCGTCATTCACATTCAGAAAAGGGATAAAAGTAATAATCATGGTCATTCACATTCTATAAAAGGGATAAAAGTAATAATCATGCGTCATTCACATTCAAAAAAGGGATAAAAGATGAATGTACAAATATATAATCAACATAAAGAATAAACAACATTGTTAGAATAAGGCATCGATTGATTTCAGACTGAATCAACATAAAAGTATACAAATTACATGTTTACATCAGTATATTATCGGATAGATAGGAGATGATCTAATGGATATGATACATGACAGAGGAAGTATGATTGTACAAGAAGATAGAATAAGTAATTTGGCGCATGGATATTATTCATCCCATTTTCCCGGTCCTTGAGATGATATATGTTATTCGAACTAGTGCAGTGTCTCAGAAATGAAACCTTATTTGGACTTGAAGTTGTTTCACATTGCTAAATTTTTAAACCACGCACATTCTCACCGCAACATCCTTGAAGACACTGTACAAGTATGATTAACATATCTCATGTCAAAAAGGAGAGAATGAGATGGATAAGATCCATGCCGCAACGCTTATTCTATCTTCATATGCAATCATACTTTCTCTTTCATGCATCATACTTCAGATCCATTAGTAACTCAAAACAATCCGAAAATCTACTAATGTGGCTCGTATTATGCAACCCTTTGATGAGTCTTTAGTCTGAAATCAATGCCTCTCAATTGCTTATTCTTCGGTTTTACTTGAATTTGAAAGACCTAAAACATTTTTAAGAGTAGCAACAAAACTGCTACTCTTAAAAATAGGATACCAATTAACTCAAAGAATAATTGTTAGGGTCGGAAACGGTCCTTGTATTAACACGGTAAGGCCGCGTACAATTGAGTCAAGGCTCGCTTCCCCGGGTACCTGAACAGGGAAAAACCACACCCGTTTAGCAAAACTATTTTATAGTGAAACAATAATTACTGTAATACAGAGTGGGTAAAATTGCAAAAAGAAACGAACAAAATCACACTAAATGATTTCCTACATCGCATTGATTAAACTCATCATAATCAAGTGCACGTCGCATTAATATAAAAATGTATTCATTCCAAAAAGTCAAGCAATTATCAAAACATATTTCACAACTTTATCATAGCAAAGTCCAGAAACACAGATAAAAAAAAAAAAAAAAAAAAAAAAAAAAAATCAAACTAGCCAAATCAAACTTATAATCTAAAGATATACGGGTATATGTTAAAAATACTAACATATAGTTCTAAAACGTTTTTGAGAGTTTGGGTGAAAACTTACTAATAAAAAAAATTATATATCTGGACTTGCTTTAAAGATTGAAAATCATGTTGATCTAGATCTGTTACAGTATAACAACTAAACAACATAAGTATACAACATCTATCAAATGTAAATCATTATATTATTCTACTTTCATATACAAGATATTAACTCTTATCTAGACAAAGCTTATGTAATTAACAACAGTTACAAAAACAGAGTATAAGAATCAGAGTTTGCTGTAAAAACTTACCCATCAATTTTGATAGCCGCCGTCGCCGCCCTGGTGTGTTTCTGATTAGGGTTTTATGTTTTTTGATCATATGGGCCATTTATAGACTATTTTTTGTGTGAATGATAGTAGCCTTTTATTACAGTAACAGAATATTTAAAATAAAAAATGTGTGAATGCTATCATGCTTATATTACGGTAACATAATATTTGTTTTCAGAGTTATGATACAGCGTACAATTAAGGAGGCAAAATGATTTAAATCGTAAATAACATGCAAGACTTGTGACCGTCTGGTCGTTTATCGTTAAGCTCTTTTGCCTTTGGTTAGGTTCATTTATCATTTTTGTTGTTTTTATTTTGTGTGAATGATATTATGCTTTTATAAAGTCACATGATTATCTATTTAGGACTTCTTATAAAAGGAAGTATTAAAAATATAAGACTACACATGTTATTATAATTAGTAATTTATATAATTAAGAGAAGAAGGATAATGTACAACACTTTAATGCGTATAATTTTTAGACGTACAAGACAAGAAGCATATCATACACCATTTTAATGCACATATTAAAAAAAAACATCACATTAATGCAATTTAATATAGTTAATTAATAAACTGATTAATAAATATAATTAATACAGTTATTAAAACACCCTTAACATAATAACTACGAATTATCAATCATATTGTACAACCAAATTAAACACAATTCTACATTAAATATCACTAATACAAATAATATTCAAACCAGAACGGGCAACAGGTAATATGGGCTTGAGAATACAAGTGAGCTAACGGGCTCGAGTCTCGAGACAGACTGGCTAAACGAAATTCTTGAAATTAATTTATTGTCAAAAAGAATATAATAAACTAAAGGGTGAATTGCATATATATCCTTGCAAAAGTAAAAAATTACATATATATTCAAGCTAAACTTATAATTGCATATCTATCCTTTTTAAACATTAAAATTATCATATATATCCAAATAATTATTTTTTATATTTTTTCAATCACAAAATACATGAAAACTATAATTTTATTTTAAAATGACTATTATACCCTTGGTCTTATAATAGCTATAACAAGCATGTTTGCCCGCGCGTTGCTGCGGGAGTGTTCTTCTGTGTATTTACTTTTTTTGCGATGGAATGTTTGACACGTGTTTTGTGGTTTTCCGTTTATAATATTTATCTTTTTAATGGTTTATTTGTTTTTTCCCTCTTTGAGTTAAAACTTAATACTTATTTTAAACGAATAGTCTTTACCTCCAAATATAAACGATTGTAATGATGAACCACAATATATATTTGTTCATATGTATTTGCATGTGAAAAATTACCATAAGTGATGTAATTTTATTAGAGGAGTCGAAATAACTTTATATAAACTACAAACATAAACATGAATCTGGTTGTTGTTCTCAGTTCTATCAGTTTGTAATGTAAAAATTATGAGAATTCAGTACGACAGTTTGACGCATATTGACCATCCCATTCTAAGCACCAACACTCATCCATTCCACGTCATGGAACTCATGATCTTTTGATACAACACGGACACTTTAGCAACAACTGTAGAATACTAATGCATTAAAAGACACGGATAAGCATTTCAAATTTAGTTATATAATTTATTTTTTAATTTAAGAAAAAAATCTTAAACGGGTCGGCGGGTTGACCCGCTTAATTTATTCTCAACCCGAACACGACTGCTTAATAAACGGGTAAGATTGGTCGACCCAAACCCGACTTAAAATCTATTAGACTCAACTCGAACTCGTTAATTTTCGGTCGGTTGCTACCCTAACCGCAAGTATCCGAAAGTTACTTAACTCTAATATGAAATCTAAATATAAATCTTTTGAAAAAGTAGTGATTTGTTCATGGCTCATCCGTAAGGTATGATTGTCAATGTAAAGAAATTAAGACCTATACAGTTATGGTCTGATGTACAAAATAACCCCCGAGAAAGCTGAAAGTCTTCCTAAAAATGCTTGTAATTACCCAATGTTGACACTTTAGAAAATGTGGTAGCTTTTCTTCGTGAAACTGTAATATACTTCCGATGGTGTTTATACCAAGGTTTGTTTACAACGAACTTCCAAGCTTTACACAAAGTTGTTTCCCGATAAACATGTTACCTCATAATGATAAGTACAAACAAAGTATATAAATATGTGTTAAATAACTAAGTTGCACTTTCTTTACTGAGTTCAAAACCAAAGGCAAAGTTGCTGATGCTTTGCAGCTGTAAAATACTAAAATTTTAGAAGCTTTAGTTCATGTGGCGCAAACATAAGAAAACGTGGATATGGACCGAATCTTGCGATTACAAACCTAAGCTTTCAACCAAAGCATTCAAACCAAACTCAAGTTTCCAAAGGTCACGAATATAAAATTGATAATTTTGTTATGAGTGTTGTTGAATATCATCGTCAAAAGGAATTAGATCTGAAGACGAGAGTCGATCAAAGTTAAAAGCATTGTTTACAACAAACCTTTAATTATTCAAACCGGTCACTTTTGTCACACCAACGGATTCTTCTAACACACCAAAGGTTATCATAAAACACCGAGTCTTCTAATGTTAATCCCCAACCATTATGCACAAATTTATGGTCCTTTACCTTCCATCGAAAGTAAACTCTAAACCCGAAAATCGAAAAATTCTTAGATATTTTGACATTTTCATGGTCGACCTCAAAACTTTACAACATGAGATAGAATATCATTCTCAAATCAAAGTTCAACATTTTCAATCGCCTCAGGCGAAGAACAAAGGGACATTTTCAAAAAATCTTTTACCAAATGTTAAAAATTTGAAAAATTGTACCTTTGTCTTGGGAACCGGACTTTCATAAGGAACTTGTAGTGATGAAGGTCGTTTTAGAAAATGCGAAACATCTATTTCTAATACTAAGCGTAAAAAGAAAATGTTGAGAAAAGATGTTGATCGACTCTTGAAAGATGTTATCTGTCTTGATATCCATAATGTTGTGTTATTCAATTCTCCGCCACATGCATCGATTATATCTCTGCGTCTTGTTGATAATGTTGTAACTATTGAGAACACCGATAATGTACTTGGATCGAGTCCTTAAAAGTCGAAAATGAACGATTGCTAACCACCTTTCCAATGCAAAACGTCGTCTTAATTGGTGTCAAAAGATATTCACAATCAACAACTTGTTTTCAAAACAAAATCGCTCGATTGCATGCAAAATCTTCGATCCTAAAATTGAGCAACGGATGATCAAAGCGTGTCTTTGAAAAGTCAAATCTCAAAATATGAACAAGAACTTGTAAAAGTTAAACATGAATATGGTGTCATATTTGATTTACTCAATAAGACTCTTCATGAAGCATCAAAAGAACTTGATCACTATCTTGCACACACTAGAGAAGTCATGAATTTTCTTGAAATATTCGCTTACGAAAATCAAGATTTGATTCACACTATCTTTAAGTTAAGAGAAATGTTAGGAAAGTATGAACTACTTCCGCCACCGTGATAAGAGAATAGCACCGAACACTTAGTAATCATGAACCTAGAATCCCTACCGCCAAATCACAAGTTGCTAACATGCTTCCTTACTACTAAAACAGAATAGTTGCGTCTTTTCCAAACGTCCGCACTTCACAGCCTAGGAGCACTCAATCAAGAATAGGAAGTTGCGACCTAAGAAATGATCAATAAGGAATGCTAAAGTAGAAGAACACCTAGGACTATGAATAAGACTCACGTTGCTTCCACTATAGACATTGCGTCAGCAAATGTAATAGAAATAGTGATGTAACGAATGCTAAACCTTTAAGTACTTTTGATATTCGATCGATGCACCTTGTGTTATTTGTCGTACAAATATGAATTCGATTGTCATGACAAATGTGTTGCTAAAGCTATCATCTCTAGCTTACGGAATCTAAGAATCGGAATACCTCTAGGCCCACTAATCATTCTAAGTCTATGCTTGGTAGACCGCCTTCTTTAGATTCTAAGGCAAGCATTGATGTCCTGTAGCTCCGTTTCCTCCTAAGAATGTAGTACCACCTAGTGCATTCACTAAGACTAAAGCAAATAGTAGTTATAGATGGCGAAATGGATATATAACACACTAGGATTTAAATGGATACCTAAAGTTATTGATGTGTGTATGTCTACTATACACGATCGAACCCTCTAACATTTCGGTTCCACATCTACTTATTCCATCCGTCGTCTGCGTGTAATGCGTGTGATACAAATCATTCTCCGATTGTTGATAGCGGATGTTCCCGACACATGACAGTAACCTAAATCATTATCAAACTTTATTGCAAAGTTCATTGGCACCGTCGATTCGGGAATGATCACTTCATGACTATCATGGGCTACTGGAGACTATATCAATGGGAACATCGAAATTAGCAGGGTTTACTATGTGGAAGGCCTCGGTCACAACTGCTTCGAGAGGTCGGTTACGTGATGGAGATTTGGAGGTTGCTTTCGGGAGAAATCTTGTTTCATTCGTGATCTACAAGGAAACGACCTTATGTCCGGCTCACGTAACTCAAGTCTTTACACTATCTCTATGCAAGACATGGTTGCATCATCTCCATATGCTTACTTTCAAAGGCAACATCAACAAAATCCAGCTATGGCACCGCTGTCTCTCACATCTAAACTTTCAAACCATCACCAACCTTGCTCGACACAAACTAGTTGAAGGACTCCCACGATTCCGGTATTCAAAAGATCACCTTTGCTCACCAGTGAACAAGGGAAAAGCACTCGTGCTCATTTTCCTTCAAAGGTGGAACACACTCTCAAGATGTGCTTCATCTTCTTCACATGGATTTGTGTGCCCGATGCGCCGTGCAAACGATCAATGGCAAATGCTACATCTTAGTAATTGTTGATGACTATTCACGACGGACTTGGGTCTACTTTCTTCAAGCAAAGACCAAGCTCCACGGATGATCATCACCTTCTCACGAAAATACAGGTTCACTCCGAACACCGCCGACAAATCGTAATGCAGACAAAGGAACCGAATTTGTTAACCAAACCCTTCGTGACTTTTATGAGAAAGTGGAATTCGACATCGACATCTATTGCACGTACACCGAAACAAAACGGAGTTGTTGAAAGACGAAACCGAACGTTAGTGAAAGCCGCAAGAACAATGTCAATCAATGCTAAACTTCCAGACACTTATGGGTCAAGTCAGATTCATCGCATGCTATACTCAAACCGTTCTATGATTACTAAACGCCACAACAAAACACCGCTTGAGCTTCTCGCAACCATAAACCGAATCTCAAACACTTTCATGTATTTGGATCCCTTTGCTATCCGAATAATGATCGTGATGATTTTGAAAGCTCAAAGCCAAAGTCGACATTGGAGTCTTCATTGGATATTGAGAATTCTAAAGGTTACCGGATCCGGAATCGTCGTACAAAATAGGTTATGGAAACGATTCATGCTCATTTTGATGAACTTACGTAAATGGCTTCCGAGTATATGACTTAGAACCCGGTCACAACCGCTTAAACTTCCTCAACCCCATCATCATCACCGAACAAAGCCCCAACTTACTCGTCAACAAATGGAAAGGTTATTTGCTCCGATGTTCGGTGGCGATATTGATGAACGTGCTCGGTGTATCCACTGCTTCCACCGCTCGACCCGATACTACTCTTATACCGATACACCCGCTACAACAACTCTGTTGAAGAAGCACCACCGCCTGACTCCACCACAACATTTGAACAAACCACTTCCAACAATGATGAACCGTGATGATATTCTTAATGAAGTACCCCACCAAGATTTTGATCCAAATTCTTTAACCCGTTTGCTAATGACATCGCGCACACGGTGTCGCGGAATCATCAACAAACCATTTGAATCCTCGAAACTCGCACAATGTATACCAACATCAACCCTCTACACATCGATGGACAAAAGACCATCCTCTTGCAAACATTATTGGCAACCCTAATCAACTGTGCCGTTACGAGACAACGTCTTCGCACGAGATGGTGAACATTGCATTTATGCACTCACCGCTCCCCTAACTGAGCCTAAAACATTAAAGACGCAATGACAAAAGACAACCGGATTGAATCCATGCAAGAAGAACTTAACCAATTCAAATGTCTTGAAGTATGGAATCGTTGAAAGACCAACAGGGTCTCGTCATTGGTCTCAAATGGATTTGGAAAACAAATTGGATGTTTGAAGGGCGTAATCGAAACAAGTCACGCCTAGTTGCTAAGGGTTATCGGCTGTGAAGAGGAATAAACTTTGAAGAATCTTTTGCTCGGTTGCTCGTCTTGAGGTCGTTTCGGATATTTCGCGTTCGCGGCTCATATGAATATGACGGTCTTTCGGATGGATGTCAAAGCTGCGTTTCTCAATGGACAACTAAAAGCAGTTTATGTCGACCAACCGAAGGATTCGTTGATCCGAATTCTCAAACAAGCTCCCGGGCATGGTACGATAAGCTATCATCTTTCCTCATTGCTAATAATTTCACCAAAGGTTCGGTCGACCCTACTCTTTTTATACAATATCACGGGCACATATCTTAATTGTTCAAATTTACGTGGATGACATCATTTTGGGTCTACATAAAAAGTACTCAATCGCTTTTGCAAAACTAATGAAGAAAAATTTTGAAATGTCCATGATGGGTGAACTTACGTTCTTTCTAGGACTACAAGTTCATCAATCACCACAATGTATTTTCTTGAGTCGATCCAAATATGCCCTTGAATTGTTAAACAAATTTGGAATGAAAACACGTGACACTTATGCCACACCCATGACTAATACCAAGAAGCTAGATCTTTGATTTACATGGAAATTAGTGGACCTACCAAATCAAGTATTATTGGGTCTCTCATGTATCTAACAACAGCAGACTGATATTGTCTTTGCCAGATATCTTTGCTCCGTTATCGATCGCGACCAATGAAACCCACCTTCGAGGCTAAAAGAATCCTCCGATACATCAAGGGAACCATTAACTTGGGGATCCGTATCCGGAAGGATTCGGTTTTGAACTAATCGCTTTTTAGACGACGACCACGCAGGATGCTTAGATTCAAAAAGCACTTGGGAGCACTACAATTTCTTGGTGATAAACCGGTGTCTTGGAAATCAAAGAAGCGAGGATTGTACATGTTGTCATCAACCAAGCGAGAATATGTAGCCATGTCGCGTGTTGTGCTCAAGTCATCGGATGAGAACACAACTCAAAGACTATGGTTACGTGTTTGTGAATCCCGATGTCTTTGCGACAATCGGTGCCATTGCGATCTCGTGCAACCTGATTCAAAGACGAAATCAAAGCACATCAATCTTCGTTATCATTTCATCAAGGACCACGTGCAACGAGTGCAGTTGAATTATACTTCATGGAGTACGAATACCAATTGGCGGATCTTCTCACCAAAGCCTTGCCTCCCTAGGTTTAATGAGTTGGTCCACCGGATTGGTATGAGGTGTTTGACTCAAGAGGAATTGGATGACCTCTAAAGCAGTCTTAAAACACATCAAACACCAAAATATCTTTTGTAAATAATTTTTCAAAAACAAAATACAAAATATAAAACCCGATAAAACAACAAAATATTCTTCTATCTATTTTTCTTTAAACATGTCAAGTACATCTCTTAGTCAACACTCAAATCTTTCAAAATTCAAGATTTTTACGATCAAGTGTTGAGGGGAGAAAATAAATATAGCTGCTTCAAAATATATGTGTACTTGCATGTTATCCTATCCGGTTGTTTCTTTAATCAATGGTGGAAATTTTTACGGTTCAATGACACTCCTCGAACTAAAATTTATAACCTTTCATTATTTTCTTAAGTCGGGGGGAGTCGTCAAGTTTCTTTCTTAATATCTTTGTTTGGTAACCAAAATGGAAGTTAAAAGGCTTTGAATGAAAATGGAAAAGGTGGAGGGACCAAAATTGCCAAAAGCTTAAAGTTACTTTTAATAAAAACACCCCACCTAATTTCTTCACTTCACATTTATTACTTTCAACTAACAAATCCTACGCTTAAAATTCGTTCAAGAAATTCGTGTTTCAGATCTTCAATTTGTAAGTGTCTTTGTGTTCCTAACAAGATTACAAACAATGGTTTTAAATCGTTTTAAAAATTAACGGTTGGATCTTTAACTATGAATGATTTTGTGTTCTACGCGTATGCGTATGAACACATAATCGTGTTTGGGTGTATGTGGTTAGAAAGATAGTGTTAAAATGTGTATCTTACATCAATAAACTCATTTTCATCACTTAAACGAACCCAGATACACGAATTGAGTAATTTCAAAATTAGGGTTTATGCGTAATTTTGGTTGTTCCCGTTCACTATCGTTTAAAAGCAGTTTAAGTTTATAAAACAAGTTAAAAGTGAACTATGGTGAAATTAACATAAAGAAAACACACTAAGTAATTTTCAACATCATATTCTTATTAGAAATAAATCAACAAAGAATCGTTACCCAGTACTTGCGGAATAGTACTTGGGATTGAAATAACAAAGTTGGGTGATTCCTCTCTAAGCTCGGGCTATGTCAGGCACAACTCTTAGAGCTCATTGAGCTATCTCGGGAACTAAGTTGTATTTGGAGGTGAAAAGATGGCTTGCGTGTATGTGTTTTACAATTCACAAGCTTAACCTTTTCACTCCATCTCTTATACTATTTATACATGTATGATATTTGACTCTTTCCTAAGTGACAAGCGACATCATCTGAGAAGACAAAATCTTGATGTATTTTGTCTCATTTAAAGACTATTCTAGGTAAGAGACAAGACTACTTTCCTAAGTTCGGTGATGACAGAGCACGATCTTTGCCATTCGGGAAAGTTGACTTTGGTTGATAAGGACTTCGTCTTATCGATTCAACCTTTCCGCCTTGTCCCGCTCTTTCTTGATCTTTACATCCTTGATCTTCTACTTGGTTTGTCTTGATGTAAGAAGTTGGAGAGGAATCTTAGGGATTCGGTGAGTTATTGTCATCACTCACCGAATCCATCATCTTCTTCTTGACTCGGTCTTCACCCTTTAAGTTCCGCCTTCTTGGTGGAGACTTCTTCTTTGCCTCTTCTTGAGTATCACGAAGGCGACTCACCGAGAGACTATGCACTCGGTGACTGTTTGTGTTAACGGAATAAATACTTGGGCTATTTTCTATTCAAATCCTAGATTAAGGGTTTGGGTATTCTTGAACCCAGGTCTCCCCTATTTGGATATACAAATAGCCTAAGTGGTTGATCGATGTAAGTGAGCAAGAGGCTTCTTCTTACTTGAATGTACTAATGAATACAATAAGGAACAGGTAAATGAATAAAACATACATCGTTTATTGATCGATTACATAGTTCCTATCACTAGTACAAAAGATAAAACAAAATGATGTCAATCCGGATGGATACCCGATGCTTCAAGCTTCACTTTCTTGGTGATGAGTGTTTCCTGTCGGGATGGTCTCGATCTTAGCATTCGGTCTTGTGAGAACACGGCGTTCTTTGAGGATTGGATCGAGAGGCCACAGGAATATAGTGATCATTACGGCCACTCGGCTGATCAATGTCACTCCATCTTTGAAATCACGGGGTTCCATAGACATCAATGTGGAATAGCCCTCTTCGAGCTCTTCAATCACTAGGCAGTTCACAAAATTTACACCTCGGAGGTTCTCTGTTGCATTCAAGGCGGCACTTTGATCTCGGGTTGAAATCAACTCTTTTCCTTTTGCGGTGGAAGTTTGTGGTTGAGATCCTTGAGGTGCGGTCAAGGCGGTGAATTCTCGGTTGGGTTGGTGCTTCCTCGACCTTTCATATCTTTTGCTAAGCATCTTCATCGACTCCTTGACCACCTTATTTTGCTTCTTTCCAATGATCGGACCAAGTTCATCAAGTTCGGTGATCCCAAAGTCACTTGAATTTTAATGGATCATGAACCTCAAAGTGTCTTTTGTCATCCCTCTGTAAACATTCATAGCCAATGGTTTGGTGTTGGGAATGATTTTGACATCGATGATTTTTGAGGAAGCCTTGGTGGTCATTGTCGATTATATTCTTTAATTACGCTTTGCACGAGAGCTTGATTTTCTTTCTCTTTTCTTCATCTTGAGCTCTCATTGCGACCATTTGAGCGACTGAGCTTCCATGAACTTCATCTGCTGACCCTTTTGAGCTTGCTTGCATCTATTCCCACATTTTGACTTCTTGGCAATCACTTTGGTCAATGCCTCCTTAGTCTTCTTTTCATCCTCGACTTGTTTCAATTTCCTCTCTTCTTTAGCAAGGTGTTTGGTTAGGCTGTTGAGGTGAAGAGGTATTGATGTCACCGATTTTGTAGGGAATCCTCTCGGGCTCGATGGTTGTCGGTATGCCTTTGCCCTTGTCTTGTCTGAGGAAGATGATGCAATAATGGGAGGTGGTGTTGTCATGATTGGTGTTAAGGCTGTCGGTGTTGTTGTTGTTGCTTGAGGTGGAAGTGATGAGATTGATGCTGCGAGGCTGGTCTTGATGATGATGATGTTTGAGTGCTTGAGGCGGTGGTGTTTGCTCCCCTCGGTGTGAAGAGGTTTCTTGATATTCTCCCCTCAGCTGTTGCCGTGGCGTCGGTGAGGGCAAGAGTTGGAGTAGGTCTTGAGGGGTGACCGACTTGACCTTTGAAGGCTGATAGATTTCGGTCATCATGGCCTTTATTTACAAATATCTGCTTGAAGACCGGTGACCTTTGCATCAAGTTCGCATGAGATAACTCAAAGCGGTCATTCGTGGACCAAGATTCCAAGCCATAGAAGGCGAGGCTGAGTCAAGGTAGCTACACAGTGTTCGGTGAGTCCATGGTGGTGCGAAGAGTCAGGCGAAGTTTGAAGACCACGAACATTTGCGAGACTTGAGCATCTCTATAAGGTCGGTGAGCTGGATGAATTTTTGCATATGCCTCGGTGGCTTCCGGCACTTTGGCATTGGCTTGGGTCTTCTTTGTGACGTCCTAATTTCATCAATCGTAACCCCAACTATGCGAAGATGCTTGAGGAACTTAACCATGTGTTCATCGGGTTGACAAGATGGTGGTACATAAGATCTCGTGCTCATGAACATTTTCGTTGAAGGTGAGCACATCGGATCTAAGGTCGGTATGTGGCGGCGGCTTGATGTGTTGATCCCAAAGCTGTTCGGTAACCCGAAAACGACCTCCTTGAAGCCCTCTTGATCCACAACGGTTGTCTTTCGGTGGTGGAAGAACATTGTCAAACTTTTGAATTCGTCGGAGGAGGATGAGGTGAGTCATTGTCTTGAGTTGAAAAGGTGACTCGATCTGCGTCATGGATCGGTGAGGCTCTTGTTCGATTTGAACCTCGGCGTCCACTTCTTCTCCTGGCGATAAGATTTCTTCATCACTTTCGGCAAGGTCATCATCGGTTAGCAACTCGGTAACCTCGACAGCGATTAACAAGGGGTGGGAATGGGTTCCATATCGGTGGTGGTATTGATCCTCGAGTCTTTGTCCCCGTGGACCCCTCGGACAGGTGGGAGTTTCCAGCGTCTTCTCGGGAGTCGAGGATTGGTTTTGGGTTCCGTATCGGTGGGTTGTTCCTTTCCTCCGAGTCTTTGTCCCCAGTGACCCACGAGACCTTTGGTGGGTATTTCCAGTGCCTTTAGCGAGTCGGTGAATGTTGTATCCCTATCGATGGGTTGTTTGTTTCCCCAGGTCTTTGGGATCGATCGGTGTGCCCTCGGACAAAGGCTTGGATTTGCTAATGTCATCAGGGCGATGTGGAAGCTCCCCTACCGGTGGGTTGTTTGTTTCCTACGGATCTTGGGGAGTAGTAGGTGTGACCAAGGGCCTTGGCGTGATGTATCGGTGTCCTTCGTTGTCACGGGGTGGTTGTTGCACAGTCGGTGGGTGTCTTTTTGGTCTCGGGCCTTTTGTGCCTCTTGGGCGGTGCTCACGAAGCCTCGGGGCCTGAGACTTTGGTTTAGTCTTAGTCGATCTGAGACTTCCCTTTCTCTTTTAAGGCGGGGTTTGGAGACCGATCCCTCACAGTTGTTCTGACAACCATATGGGCCGTCAATTCAATAGGTGTGACAAGGGATGGGTCCTTTTGAAAGTTTGAAGGACTCGGGATGCGGTAAATTTCAAATTTTTCATCCACGAGTATAATTGGCACCGATGTGATTGTAAAGCACAAGAGACAAACCTAGGATCGAAATATACTTCGTCCTAGTTTTGCTCTGTAACCGTTACAAGATCACTGTAAATGATCTCCCCATGTCGACGGTGACCCCATTCATCGAGGCGGTATGCCATCATCAATGAATAGAGTTAACTTGTTCGGTGGATGAGTGGTTCCATAGGGGACACGAATCACAAAAGTGAAAAGGATCCTCCAAGCCACGGGAATGAACTTTTAGTGGTGGGGTCTTGTCCAAAATGTGGGATCAAAGCGATTTGTTTTAACCCATCCTTCATTGTGGAAGGTTCGGGATGGGCGACATAAACACCTTTGTTGTAATCTAACCTGTTGAAGTGCAAAAGTTTTGTAATCCGGGGTGTATTGTTGCCCCATTAAGGCGAACGATGAGATACTCCACAGAGTGGTCTAAGGTTATTCTCATCGAGTTGAAGGTGTCGGGTCAAAGGCTTTATCGATTGCCCAAAACTCCACGAGGTAGTTTGGGTACACCAGCGAGGACATTTACAAAGGCCGTTTGGTGGGCGGTTGAATAAAAATTTTACAATGTCTTTATAGGTTGGGACATTTTCGGGGTATTCAAAATTACCTATGACATTGTTTGTTTTGAATTCAACGTTTGTGAGATCCCTACCAGAGAGAAGCAAAGCGGAGAGATTGTGTTCTAGCCATATCTATTAAAGAAGTTTTAGGGTTTTAAAAAGCGTTTGGCAAGAACAATCAAAATGTTTAGATCTCTCTAGTTTGTGATGAAAAATCTTTGTAAATGTTTACAAGGAAGGTTTTCAAAAGAGATTTTGAGCACACACAAATGTTTTGAATTTTTGAAATGATTTTGTGAGTTTAGTTGAGAAAAGATTTGTGTGTGTTGATTGTGTTGGAGAAGAGGGTATTTATAGAGTGATAAGAGGGTGTTTTGTGCACAAATGGAAAAGTTAAGAGTAGGTTTTGAAAGACTTTTGAATTTCCCATTTAATGCTACCACTCCATTACCCGCATAAAAATCCCGTTTTCAAGGGAGCGATTGCGGTATGCGATAAAAGTGCACTTTGCGAGATAAAATATCAATTTGATATTTTTGTGAGAGCATTAAATGCCAAGTGGGATGTGATAAGACAAAGAGACATATATTCCCTTATTAAATTGGCATAGTTACCAACCTAGGACATTAAAGTAGCGATACTTGGACCATTTAGTTACTCATTCAATGCTCTTTGTCAAGTGTCGGGGACCACGAATGAGTCTTACTCATTCGGTGAGAGGTTTATTTTGGATTTTCGGGAGGATGAACCATTTGAGAGAACTTCTTGAGATTGGTTTCGGATACTTGACTTTCAATGTCAAGCATTCCCAATCGACTTCGGTCTCACGAAGGTAGGTTCATCAAGGGTTTGGTGAAGATATCGGCCAGTTGATATTGATGAGGATGAAATGAAGTTCTATGTCTCCTTTCATTATGTGATCCACGATGAAGTGATATCGATATCAATGTGTTTGGTTCTTTGGTGGAGGACGGGGTTGTTGGAGATTGCAATTGCACTAGTGTTATCACGGAAGATGGGCACCATTTTGTAATGGATGTCATAGTCATTGAGTTGACTTTTCATCCATAATACATTGGCACAACATCTGCTGCTGACTACATATTGACTTCGGTGAGGACATAACCAGCGATTGTTGCTTCTTTGCACTCCAACACACAGTTTTCCTCGAAAAATTGACGGGACCACGAGGTACTTTTTACATCCATGTTGCGGCCGGCATAATCGAATCGAGTAACCCTTGAGATCAAACCACGAGCATATTGGATAATATAGTCCAAGGTTTGGGGTTCCTTTCAGTACACAGAGTATTCTTTTAGCTGCGGTGAGGTGGGATTCTTTGGGATTGGGCGATATCTTGCTATTAGGCAGATGAAAATTGTATATACGGTCTAGTAGCGGTTAGATACATCGGTGAGCCAACAATCCCTACGAAATGAGTTTGATTGGTGATTTGCCGGTGAGATCGGGTCCAAGGTTGTTAGGTGGAACCATTGGTGTCTTCAACGAGGCATAGTCAAATATCTCATATTTCTTCAAGAGATTTACGGTGTATTTCTCTTGGTGATGGATATACCTTTATCGGTTTGCACGATTTGTAGTCCAAGAAAGTAAGTAAGTTCCCCATCATGCTCATTTCAAACTTCTTTGTCATTAGTTTTTCAAGCTGTTTGCAAAGTTTGTAGTTTGTTGAGCCAAAGATGATATCATCAACATACACTTGGACTAGTATCACATCTGTTGGGTTCTATAGACAAGCGATGTGTTGTCTATCTTTCCTCGACAAACTTGTTTTGTATCGGGAAGGTGAGAGAGTTTCATACCATGCCACAGGAGCTTGTTTAAGTCCATAAAGGGCTTTGTCAAGCTTCGAGACATAGTCGAGAATTCACTACTCTCAAAGCACGGAGGTTCTTGAACATACACATCTTCCTTGAGATCACCATTTAAGAATGCACTTTTAACATCCATTTGGTAGACCACGAAGTTCATGTATGTTGCATATGCAAGGAAGATCTGATGGCTTCCATTCTTGCAGCGAGAGCAAATGTCTCATCATAGTCAATGCCTTCTTGTTGTTGTAACCTTTGGCTACAAGTCGGCTTTGTTTTTAATAGCGATGCCGTTTTCATCGGTTTGTTTACGAAAACCCACTTCATTCCTATGACTACTACATCACGAGGACATTTGATCAAGGTCATGACCTTGTTTTTATCAAGCTGTTGCAATTCTTCTTGCATAGCTGAACCCGGCTTGGGTGTTTTAGAGCTTGATGACACTTTTGGGTTCAATGTCGATAGGTAATCGACATATAGACATTCATTGGTGAAGGCTGCGATTAGACTAGCGACCATGCTTCTAGTGAGCATGCCTCGGTGGGTTCACCAATGATGTTTACAAGCTCAATGTCACGAGATCTTGTCCACTTACTTTGTGGTGCAGGATCGAGCTTGAAGATGTCACTAGGGAGTTCGGATGTGAGTTCGGTGCAAGAGCCGCATAATCATTTAGAACATCTGTAGAGATGTCTTGATCGAGTTGAGGATCATGAGTTCTGAGTTCTGATCATTTGGATCATTGTTACTTATCCCGGTGAGACGGTGATTATCAATGAACTCATTGATGGTTGGTTGGGGTAGGTTGTGGGGTAAGACATAATATGAGATGTCGACATCGACGATATGAGGAATTGAGTTGATGTTGTACTCATCGGGAGGATATCTTGATGAGTTATCAATTCCTATTTCCTCCAGAGGTGTTGGTGAACTGATGCTTTCGGTACTTTCATCAAAGGTGACATGAAAGGTTTCCTCAACTTGTTGTCTCCTTGTGTTAAAAACCACGAAGGCTTTGGAGATCGGTGAGTAGCCTAAAAGTATCCATCATCGACTTTTGCATCAAACTTGCCTAGATGATCCTTGTGGTTGTGAATGAACACGGGACATCCAAACACATGAAAATAGGCGATGTCGGAAGTCTACCTTTGAAGATCTCATATGGGGTTTTATTATGTCTTTTGACAATGATTGACTGTTTTGAGTGTAACGAGCGGTTTTGGCTTGATCCGAAAATGTTTTGAGAGGGTGAGCCATTTAACATAGTTCTAGCGACCTCAATGAGAGTTCTGTTTTCCTTCAACCCCATTTTGTTCGGGGTATAAGGAGATGAGAAATTTTGAGAAATTCCTTTTCATCACGAAACTCTCAAGTTCTTGATTTACGAACTTCGATGCCATTGTCGATTCGGTTGTTTAACGATAATGTCATTACGGTTTCAATCTTCACGATGAATGACATTATTGTATCATTGCTGACTCTTTTGGAAAGAAAGTATACCCAGTGTATCTTGAGAATTCATCAACAATGACAAGTGTATACTTCTCATCTTTGGATTGATCACGGGGCCAGACGGGTCGAAAGAGATCCATGTGCGGGAGGTGAAAGCGACTTTGATGGAGAAATTTTGTTTGGTTTTGAATGATGCTCGTGGTGTTTACCCTTTTCACAGGCGAGCATGGTTTGTCTTTGCAAAGACCGGTGATGGTAAGCCAAGGACCTTGTTTTGTTTTGCCAAGTTGTTGAGGTTTTGAAGTTTAAGTGTGAAAGTCTCTTATGCCACGACCAATTGATAGTTTCGGTGGCTTTAGCAAAGAGACACGTTCCATCTTGGGAGAGAGTTGACATGTCAAGCACATAAACATCATCTCTCTAGGAGCTATCAACACAACTTCCTTGTTGGCATTAAAAATGGTACCTTGTTTATCATTGAATTGTACAATGAATTTTGCATCACATAGTTGGTGACATTGATGAGATTGTATTTGAGACCGTTGACATAGGCTATTCTAGAAAACTATTCCATTGCGGTTCTTGAACCATAACCTTGATGGGACATGATGAGTTATCACCAAATACTACCTTGGGCCTGGTTCCTTTACATACTTGTGCGAGATATTCCTTCACACGGTCATGCTTCTTGAGCATCCACTGTCTAGATGCCAAATAGGCTCCACAGCATGTCTGCACAAGTAGTAAAGCGAATTAGTTTCTCTTCGTGACCCACTTACTAGTGGGCTTGGATCTCAAGGTCTCTTTGAAATTTGCAATCGACTCATGGTCGGTGGTTGTGTGCAAGGTGCTACCAGGTTTTGCATTTAGAGGTGAGGATGACTCGGTGACTCTTGGTTGTTTGGAATTTCTCCTTGCATGAATAATCTTGTCATGTTGGGATGTCTCATGAGTGGATTACGCATATATCACAACATGTATTCATGAGACAATCATCGATGATGATCATTGAATCCAGCGATGAGGCGAGAGAGGAAAAGGTTTTGCTCTATTCTTTGGAGCGGTTTTGGAGGATGAAGCATCTAATGACCAACTTTGGTATAGTTTGCTTGGTGACATCTTGTAGATGATCTGCGATCTGTGATCATCCTTTTGCGAATCATGCAAAAAGGATTCTATAGCGATTGTCGATGGTATGGGTGGTGTAATGACCACTCGCACTTTTGTTTGTTTTGGAGGTTGACTTAGACTTTGAGGCGGAGGAGGGCGACTTTGTCTCCTTGATTGGTTCGGGGACCTTTTCAATGGATTCCATTTTTGATAAGCTTCCTCACAAGTTCGATCGATTCTTTGGATTTAGTCGACTTGGTGGGGACAGAGGATGATGAAGTCTCGGCGGGAGTAGACTCTTGTTGGATTAGTTTTGCTTGTCTTTGTAGGATGGTTCTACCACGTCCGACCTTTCTTTTGGTGAATGAGGATTGAATTGTAGTGGAGTAAGCTCGAGCTTGGGCGGCACCACGAAGAGGTTTCGGTGGTGGGCGGTGCTTGAGATTACCTTGAGACTCGAGAGATGTGTTCGATTACTGGCTGGGCACATCGAGAGTCAAGCATGCTCTTTAGAGCTTGACTTTCGAGCTCTAGAATCCTTCCGAATCGAAGTTTGGAAGCTTACTCTCGGGATTAACTCGTTCAATCCATTCCTTTGGAATTGGAATCGACCAACATACTAGTAATCATGCCACCAACACAAATGGCTTAGGAGGCGGTCTTTGTTGAGAGAGTCGGGAGATGATTTTCACCTATGACTCTCTTCTTGCTCTCTTGGGGCTCCCACAACATCAAAGACCACAGGATTCTTAGCGGTCCAACTATTAAGAATATCATTTGCCTTTTAAGTTCATCTTGAAGATTACGATTTCTTTTAACCGATTCGGTGTTTTGAATTTGCAAAGTGTGACCTCAAGCTTAGCTTGTTTTAAAATAAGCAATTCATCCTACACTTATTCAATTCAAAACTTAACTTGTACTTAGAAAAAGATTAGGTCTTTGCTCTTCTACAAACTTAAGGTCAACATTTAGATAATTCATATAAGGCGCCAATCGAGTCATCATCCATAGAAAGTAAAGTGTTTACCTTCTTCATTATGATGTTGACCCATTCCCGTTCCTAGCATGATTCTTCCCAACAGCTAGCTTGTCTTCTTACGAGAGAGCCATTAGAGCACCGACATGTACCATTTCATCATCCGATGAGATTGGCTCTTCATCGATCAAAGGTTTACGCAACAAGGCCTTTGTTCTTACTGCCAGATTGAACATTTTTGTTGTTTACGAGGGGTGGCCTCAAGCAATGCAAGCTTAGCTTTTGCTTTCTTATACTTAGCTTCATAATCAATGGTTTTGTTAAGATCAGTTGTTTTGAACATTTTGATGAGGCCGATAGATTTTGGTTGAAATTTGCTAAAGCACGAAGGCGATTCGATCACGATGGTTTGTAAGAGGTTGAAATTGTTTTGAAAAACATTATTTTGCAAAATGGCCTCTTTTATGACACTTATAGCATTCGATGTCTTGATTGCTTTAGCGATTGAAAACCTTTGTTTCTTTTATAAACCTTCGAGAGTTAGCGAGTGCCCTTTCACGAAATTCGGCATTCGTCACTTAGGTACTCCTCAATTGATCTCTCATCGGGCTCATCATCGAGTTTTCTTGGAAATCTTGAACTACATTGTTAGAAAAGAAAGTAGTTGATATTGGTGATGAGGTAGTGGTCGTGGACTTCTTGACTTCACGAGACTTCTTTAAGTCGGGTATCGTCTGCATTGATGAGGTTTTCCTCATAGACAAATTTCCCATAAATTTCGGGAAGCTCAAGATTTTGGATATGATTAGCATTCACGAGTCCACGAGAGAAATTCAACCACTTCTCGGGAGGCATTTACAAAACCAACATTGATTTCATGCTTAGACAACCTTGGTTTAAAAATGCGCATCATTGCGCAAATTACCTTGTCGTTGCATTGCATTTGAAATTTCGCATCATGACACCTAATGCGAGGCCATTCCAATTGCATTCGCAATTGACCGCAATTATCGCATTTGTGTAATGCTAGCAATAGTCGCGAATTAGTGCAATTTGAAATTTAGGCTAATTTCTTAAAAAAATATTTTCTGAAATGACTATTTTAATAAGGACCTTAGTAAATGGCGTTCATAAAAATACACATTGACAACGATAGTGCCCTACATCAAATTACTCCATTTTATTTTATTTAAGCTCCTGGTGGTGCGATTCTACAAAGTGTGTAAACTCTTTAATTTACTTTAATGCATAATAGATTTTTTTTTTGTTATGTGATTCAAGTTGTAAAACTCATATGTTCTTCTTTGATTATAATAATCACATATGTTATTTTATTATGTACAAAGTGAGTTATTTTATGTGATTCAATGCTGGAACTTATATTTTGTTCAACTTTGAGTAAACTTTCTAACATTAAGTTTTGCTATTGATTTAATAGGGAGTAAATTATGATTCTTTGTTACTGATATAACTTGTATCTTGTAAGTATACTTTTGATATACTTGGTACTTGGTAAAAATATAATATATATAAATATTTTTTTTTTACTTTTTTAATACTAAACGCATCGCGTCTAAATTGCGCTCGCATTCGCATCACGCATTACGCATCGGCCTTTGGGACCTTGAGCGCATCGGATCGCAAAACGCAATTTTAAATCAAGTAGACAACTTAACACCATCATTTGAAAGTTCATTTAAAAGAGTTTTGTATCGGTGTAAGTTTGAGAGAGGTTTCGAGTCCTTATACGAAGGTGTTATACTCAAGTTTCGGGTCCATTATCCTGTTTTCCTTGGTATCGGATGGTCCTTCATAACTATGAACTAGGTCATCCTGGTTTTCTTAGCGATACTACGACTTATACGAGACTCCATAATATCGTCGGAAGACAAGATATTATGATACTTTGAGTCTTTGGTCACTGGTTGACCACTCTCCTTTCATCACAGGTCCACCGAGCTTGAGTTTGGGCAACCCTTGATCTTTGGGACAAATGGACCTTCATTTATGCACTTGACATAATAAGGTTCCATCGATCAAATAACAAAGCATTCGCTTTTCCATTTGTTGAATTTGCCAACTTCAAGTCTAGGGGCAGCAATTTGAATAAGCTCCACCCTTTTATCGACTAGTTGGGGTACATCAATTTCACCATTTAGGATCCTAATTTAAAAACTTTTAGGCGGCCTAAAAGCAGGTTTTATAATTAGCCTTGCTCGATACCACTTGTTGTTCCCGTTCACTATCGTTTAAAAGCAGTTTAAGTTTATAAAACATGTTAAAGTGAACTATGGTGAAATTAACATAAAGAAAACACACTAAGTAATTTTCAACATCATATTCTTATTAGAGCAGTTTAAGCTCGGGGCTAAGTCTGAAACCTGACTCTTAGAGCTCACCGAGCTATCTCGGGAACTAAGTTGTATTTGGAGGTGAAAAGATGGCTTGCGTGTATGTGTTTTACAATTCACAAGCAACCTTTTCACTCCATCTCTTATGCTATTTATACATGTATGATATTTGACTCTTTCCTAAGTGACAAGCCGACATCATCTGAAGACAAAATCTTGATGTATTTTGTCTCATTTAAAAGACTATTCTAGGTAAGAGACAAGACTACTTTCCTAAGTTCGGTGATGACAGAGCACGATCTTTTGCCATTCGGGGAAAGTTGACTTTGGTTGATAAGGACTTCGTCTTATCCGATTCAACCTTTCCGCCTTGTCCCGCTCTTTCTTGATCTTTACATCCTTGATCTTCTACTTGAGTTTGTCTTGATGTAAGAAGTTGGAGAGAATCTTAGGGATTGATGAGTTATTGTCACCACTCACCGAATCCATCATCTTCTTCTTGACTTAGTCTTCACCCTTTAAGTTCCGCTTCTTCGGGTGGAGAGACTTCTTCTTTGCCTCTTCTTGAGTATCACGAAGGCGACTCAGCGAGACTATGCACTCGGTGACTGTTTGTGTTAACGGAATAAATACTTGGGCTATTTTCTATTCAAATCCTAGATTAAGGAGTTTGGGTATTTTACGAACCCAACAACTTATCATGACGACATTGGACTATTGAACAAACAAGTGACTTTGGACTCGTAACAATCTTTGACCTTGTATATTCAATAATTAGACAATAAAACCTTACATTGACTAACATTATGTCTTCGATATGTTGGTTCTTTTGGCTAATGTTATTTCGAGATCACGACATGGGTCTTTCGAATGAATGTGGATGCACGGAAGTTCTCAAAATTGCGACATCTTCCCAATGGCTATCAGAAAGATTGGAAAGAACAACCTTAGGGTTGACTTTGAAACCCTCGCATGCTCGAATCTTCTTGTCTCATTCTTTGTGGATATTCTTAAGAATCATCCCTACGAACATGCTCTCACACTCTGCTATAGTCTGGGAGATCTACATTCGACAATTACGGAATTCAATGCAAAGGATCAAGGGTCAAAGTGCGATGTTGTGACTATCAATCACAAACAAGTCACCATCACTCATGCGGACTTCTGAGCTGTTCTTCTCATTCCGTAAATCGTGCCAACCGACTTCTATGCCACACCTACGGAGGAGGCAGGTTCTCAATTGGCGGTGGCTATGGCATCCCAAGCTCATGGGCTGCAAATCTTCGGTCATTAATCAACAAGAAGGACATGAAATTGAAGCTACGATATGGGATGACATGATGGCGTTTCTTAAAAGCTTGGCTCAAAGATTCCCTATGTAAGATACACAAAGCTGATCCGGAGAACACTTGGACTTCATCACGATATTCCCAGAGGCTCAATGACCCGAGCAATCACGACATGTTGGTGAGCCTATCCTATCTGCCGAGAATCAAGGAATCGTCAACAAAGAAGCAGTCTTTGTGTTGCACGATCACCCTCTTGACTAACGAAATCAAGAAGCTTGAAACATACAAAAGGTATCGGGTAGCGATGAGAAGGTAAAGTTGGTCATCTCGATGAAAAGCCTTCGGAACACCTACTCGAGAACCCGAGAGAGGAAGTCTTTGGAAGTGCGATAAGCACGTGAGTCAAAGGAAGGTCCCAAAGAGGAAACCTACTCCAAGAAGAAAGTTCCCTCTCGGGAAGTGTTCCTATTCCTACACGAACCACCAAGAAAGCTCTTGGACGAAAGCTCGAAGATACACAATCGGATGAGGAGGTCCACTACTACGAATCTGCAACCGAACCACCTCCTCGGTAGAAAAACCTCCTAGTCCTCCGGTGACTTAGGAAAGGAAGACTCTGTGCTTGTGCCATATGAAGAAAGCTCTTAAAGTGATGAAGAACAGCTGGATAAATCCTACGGAAGAAGTTTAAAATCGTTAGACACCTTCAAAGGCTAAAGAATTTGAACAAGATCAAATGCGTGGCCGGAGGGTCAAGTGGTGGTGTCCACTCTTCACCGAGATCTGATGCGGTTAATCGATCCGATAAGGAGGCGGTTCCACCACTTTTGTGCAACAAAAAATCTTGTGGAGGATTCTCTTGAGCATGACATTGAGGAACCGAGCGAGAAATCGAGAGAAAGATAAAGGCGATGAAGAAGTCTGCGGCTCAAGCTAAAGCGGATGAAGAAGCCGGGATTCAGTGAAGAACAAGCTAAAGCGAACAAGATGATGAAGTGAACTATGATCAACTTCTTCTAGGCAGTCTAACTCATTCCAAGGAGAAAACTTGAACCTCCTAAGGACCACAGATCTCTCACATCTCATCATCATCATTCATCTTCTCACTCCTCACCACCACCATCTAAAAGATCAACCAAATCAACATCCAAATCGTGAAGAAACCAACGGACTCTTGGTTATCCGGGCTAAAACAAGGATTGTTAAAGGTCAAAGCAAGTACGGAAGAAGGATGTTACCAACAAAAGTGAATCAACTTCGTGATGAATCAACCTTCTTCAAAGCGGGATAAATGAATTGTTGACGAAAGGAACAAATCCAAGTTTATCGGTGGAGATTTCCAAAAGGAATTGAAAAGACAAAGAGAGAATATACTCACAAGTTTCTTCTCGATCATGTCCCCGGTGTGACTCGAGAAGTATTCTCGGACAACTTACTCCAAATATCGTTGCATTGGTTAAAAATATTATGAGCAAAGAATCGACCTTCTCACGGGCGGGTTAATCGCTAAATTGGTGATGCAAATGTCAAAAGAGTGGATCCTTCACTCGGATGAAGCTAAGTTTTTGAGACTCTATTAGACTATCAACTCAAGTCTTCATGCAAAGAATCGACAACTCAACCAAAGCGACCAAGAGACGGCGATGATAAGGACAAAGACTACGCACCTAAATGCTGAAGAAGTCCGGTGAATATTCATCAATGCCACCTCCACCCAAATAGACTCGGACAACAAAGGTCTCCTCCTGGTTCTTCCTGCTGAAAACCTCAGATTCTTCTAAATTACCACCCGAGACTCGAAAACCGGTGATCACTTTGAGTATACGGGTGGTGACGATGAGGAAGTCCGTGAGCCCTACAACAACCCACCTCTCCCAAACAAGTTCGAAACCGAATCCTCATCTAGGTCTAAACAAAAGAAGAAGAAGGCACCCATGATTGGCGTCGTATCATGGCTAGATGACGATAAAGCAGAGGAATTTGAATGGTTCTCTACACTTGTTAACTCAACTCCCCTACCCCGAAGGTCAAGATCCGGTGAGCGGTAATACATTGGAGCATGCTAAGATTCTGCAAGAAAAGTTCCAAGTGAAGAAGATGACGAAATCCGAGTTGAAGCGAATCAAGAATGAAGCATTTCAATTCCTAAAAGACAGCTCGGAAAGTGCTATTGAGGTTGAATATCACCTTGATAACATAGCACGAGCTATGTCCAACAATATGGATTGGCTCAACCCAGAAGCAAACATCGACTTCACCAAACGGGACAACCCTCCATATTACACCGACTGGTCTAAACCTCTACCGACAATTGGCCAACCAGATGAACCAAGGATTCCATTCCGATATTTCTTCAACAGAGACTTGGATTTTCTTCTACATGGTGGCGATGGTTCAAGGAAATATGCTACATCTTTGACACTTCCATTCCGTGACTATATACTCTAGCCGCATAACCATCGAGGAAAGAGCTAACCACTTGTTCTCCAACAATGTGGTAGAGTATGACCGTGATGCAATGTATGGGATTCACCATTGGCGGAACGCGAAGAATCTACTACGTGCCGCCAGTTGAAGTCTCAACATGCGATGTTCGGTTCTAAAAGTATCGTTGCCATCAAACACGTTGATCTTTCGACCAAATGGGACTACACTTTTCTCAAGAAGATGGTGGTCAAAAGGCAATATGAGCGGGATTATGCATTCTCTGGTCGACTTTGAGAATTTGTCTATCAACGACATTGAAGACATGTACCTTGCCAAAGTGCGAGGTCGCATGAGGCAATTTTCAAGCTGAAGTACAATGTGAATTCATCAAGTCACCGCTCATCTTCATCGACGCATAGTCATCAAAGAGCGTGTAGAAGATCTCCACTTGCGCTTGAATCTTATCGGGCCCGTGTCAACTTCACTCCACCACAACTTGATCTTCCCGACATCAACCGGCTTCCACAATACACGCCGACAAAAACCGTTTGGTGTCGTTTATCGCGATGAACTTCAACGCAATTGCTTGATGGCGGCAACGATCTTCACAAGTTTGGGATCACACTTTGAAGATGGTTAGGGACGGATTGGCTTATCGGTTGAAGGATATACATCTAAAGATTGGGTCTCCTAAGTGATGGAATTCTCGGGATCGAAGGGATGTGAGGAGGATCGTCAAAATGATTGATGAAAGGTTGTATCGACGAGATCGATTCGTAACACTGGAAAGCTTTGTTGGTGGTCGACCCAGATGAACATCACCGGCTATCAACATGATTCGCACTCGGAAACATCATGGACTTCTGGTACCCCTTGAACTTCTTTTTCATAATAAATTTGGATGTGTGATTATATATGTCAATGGCTTGTGCACACATAACGATTATACAACCCGTAATTGTCAAGAAATGACCCCGTGGTATGCTTGATGCCACAATCCTTATAAAAGGAGCGAAGCTTTACTTTTGAGTAAAACCTATCAAACCTTTCTTTTCAAGGTTTTGCTCAAAAGGACAAGTACTTCCACATATGATTTTCAAAACCTCAACCGTTTATATCACTTGTTGAGGGGAGTACTTGAGTTAAAACTTTGTTCACAAATTGTTCATAGTGTTCATCTTCCCGCAACACTCGAAATGGTCATATTTATTCTCAACTTTTCAAAAATAACATTTTATATGCCATTTTTTAGGGGAGAAAATTATGTGATAAGAAATATGTTGTGTAAATGCAAATGAATCTTTGTGTAATGACATATAACCAACAATTGACGGTACTAAACTGTTAGTAACTCGAAAAGACTTGTCCGGGACGGGTAATAATTTCAAGCTAGTTCGCTAGTAATGTAAGCGTGTCTCGCAAATGACTTGTCCAAGTAGAAAGTACCATTCGAGAAACTCTTGGTAGACATGAACTCGACGGGTTTGACAACCTTTCGAGGTTTTCTACACCTTCAAGGTAGTTATTAGAACTAGTTGTCACCTAAAAGTCGACAATGTAACTCTTTAACTATGCAACGTAACCGTGTCTCGCGGGGATTGTCTATCTTGAGTTGATCAATTCATAAAGTGCGCTCCTTCCTCCTTTGCGATTTCCGTAAAAACTCCTAAGCACATGTGGAGGGGAGTATTTCGAAAATCTAAAACTCTTGAAGTGTTCAAACATGTTTTCATTAACAAACACTTTGAGAGATTTTCATGAAAGAAAAATGGTTTTATGGCAATGGAGTTATAAGGAGATTAAGGTTAGAATAACTGTCCTATGATCCGCCAGAGTGGGAGGGATCTACCAAGGACATCACAAATAGTTAGTACTTAGAAGTCCTTAGGTACGATTATAAAAAGGAGAAAATGAGAATCGGAGAAAGAAAGAGTTGAAGAATTAAAAAGAAATGCAAAGAAAAGGGTGAAAAGAAATAGCCCTCCAAATTATTCAACTTAGGGCAGGTATTCAACTTAGAAGTCCTTAGGTACGATCATATGCTACTGGTTGTCACTGAGTGACGCCGGTATTGAAGATTAAAAGTCGTCATGGACCCAGTGACGCATGCACTATACCTTCTTAGCCACTCAAGTTCCTCTCAAAAGAAGCTTGTTTCATTCTCACAGGGAACCCTACGTAAACTATTGGCTTTCTCTTAGAGATCGTTGGTATTGAAGAAGAGACCCTCTCACTAGTTTCCGCTCGGAAAACCAAAATGCACTATTGAGTCTAGAGCCACGAGATTCATCAAAAGATCTCTTAGGTACACTTGACATTTCATCACTTGATGTTCAACAATAAGAACATC
Organism: Chrysanthemum lavandulifolium; assembly: GCA_022545495.1. Classification (NCBI taxonomy): domain Eukaryota; kingdom Viridiplantae; phylum Streptophyta; class Magnoliopsida; order Asterales; family Asteraceae; genus Chrysanthemum; species Chrysanthemum lavandulifolium. The sequence continues at coordinate 51,560,001 of CM040242.1, read as the reverse complement.
GGTGGTACATTATCGAGTCCTTCACGGATCTTAGCAATGCTGTCGAGAACATTTATGAGAGGTTCACAACCGTGATCCTCGGTGATTGAATGGAAACTCCCGCCAGGTCAACATCAAAGCAGCCGACAGCGGTCACCGGTAACTCCTTATGGATTACGCTTAGTGTGTCTCAAGCGGTCTGATCGTGAGGTGATGCTTGATGTACCTCGGCGACTCTTACGAACTCGTAGGTGTACTTGATGCAAATCGCGTTATCTCACTTGTGGGACTCCGGTTCGAGAACGGCCTTTGTAAGAATTAGAGTTATGTTTTCACACTATCTTTGTTAACACTCAAAGTTCAAACTTGTAAGTGCGGAATCCGCTTATTACTAACCGTTTTCATGTTTTCTTCTTATAGAAGCTCGGAGTGGGATGATCGTGCAGATTCTTCTCATGCTCACGCCAACATCATCACTTATGGAAGTTCTATCCAAAAGCAACACAACATCGAAATAATTCTTCGTCAAATCAAAGAATCTACAAAGTTAAAAGACTTAAAGAACTTCATCGATCTTGAATTCCAACGTCAAAGAGCGTGTGAGCATGTTGAAGAATGACGTGGAGACACTTTATGCAATGAAGGCACTGAGAAAACTTGATGCAGACACCAACATACTATCACTTTCATCACAAAGAACAATGATCAAAGAACAAAGTTAAAGATGAGGTCAAAGCATAAGCTGTTCAAAAAACTATCTCTACACCGGGAGATTGTTCGAATCAAGGCAATTCTTCTCACAAGAAAGAAGAATGTCGAAGGCGTCAAAGTTACTATTACATCAACGCCTTCACGTTTTTCATCACCAACACTTGAGGGGAGATTGTTGGAATCACTCCTAAACCTTAATTCAAGTGTTAGTTACTTATATGTAATAGGTAGCTTATTATGGCCTTTATGTTTGTTTAAGGTCTTATGTAGAAGGCCCATAAGCTTAGGCCCATGTCCAATAAGGAAAAGGGAAGGAGTGGGAGTGTTGCCCTAGCTCCTTGCCTATAAATAGTCTTGTATAACCCTCACTTGAGGGTTGGTTGTTCAATGCATTTCTTTCACATACATATCTACGCCTAAACCGTTTCATATATCATGTGTGTGTGTTTGGATATTGTTCAATCGCCTTTATCTCTTTCTATTAAGCTTGTGTTGTAAAACTAGTGACCTAACAGTTGATGACATTATATTCAGATCAACTTGTCAAGAGCTATGTGATGATTTCTCTAAAATCATGCACGACGAGTTTGAAATGAGTATGATGGGTGAGTTAAATTTCTTTCTAGGACTTCAAATTAAACAACTAGAAGATGGCATATTTTTTAACCAATCTAAATATATAAAAGACATGCTTAAGAAATTTGGTCTTGAAGATTCCAAACCAACTAAAACACCCATGTCCTCGGACACCAAACTCACCAAGGACGAAGAAGGTGAATCCGTAGATAACACTAAATATAGAGGAATGATTGGTAGCCTACTCTATCTTACGGCTAGTAGACCCGACATTATGTTTAGTGTTTGTCTATGTGCTCGCTTTCAAGAAAACCCAAAGGCATCACACTTAGAAGCCTTAAAAAGGATTTTTAGATACATTAAGGGAACAACGTGTTTAGGATTATGGTATCCCAAAGGAACGGGTGTAGAAACCATAGTGTATGCCGACTCGGATCATGCCGGTGATTATGTCGTTAGAAAAAGTACAAGTGGTATTTGCACTTTTGTTGGACATTGTCTCACCTCATGGTTTGCAAAGAAGGAAACGGCCTTAGCCATCTCAACTACTAAAGCCGAGTACGTCTTAGCCGGAAAAGCATGTCAACAAGCTATTTGGATGAAGCAAGCTCTCGTAGATTACGAAATTCATCTCAACGACATTGTGATACTTTGCGACATCAAAGGAGCCATCGATCTCAGTAAGAATCCCGTTCAACATGCCCGTACAAAGCATATTGAAATCCGTCATCACTTTCTTCGCGACAATGTTCAAAAAGGAAACATCTCAATCGAGAAAGTATCCTCCGAAGACAACATTGCCGACATCTTAACTAAGCCTCTTAAATGAGAACCTTTTAATCTTCTTAGACTTGGTTTAGGGTTAATGGAACCAAACATGTAGGATAAACATAGCCCAAAAATTAGAATAGTCAAAACAAAATAATTTTGTCTTGTATACTCTCATAGTACGGCACCAAACGATAACACGACGAAACCAAAATTTGGTACCGTACAGTGCAGTGATGTCTCTGAAGCAAAGCGCTACCTACAAAACATCTTCTTCCTCAAAACCCACTTTACCAAAACGTAAACATTAAACCAAGCTCATTATTGACATCTTCCCACTCACTAATCACTGAAGATAACATCATTGTAAGTATCCTAACTACATTTTATCTCTTAATTCTAAGTCTAGGATTCTTATTTATGCACAAAACTATCACAAATCATTACATGGGGTTTTATGTATGCTTTTATACCAAATATGAATTCAATTGGCAAAATGCATAACTAATCATTGAAATTAGGTACTACATTATCATATTGCATAAACAAATCATGTTTCCCACTAATCAATAGATAATGAATATAAGGCCTTATTCAAATAACCAAACACCCCATGTCAAAAAAAATTGAAAAGCTTCTCACTTGTAGGAAAACAATTCTTTTCATTGGTAATACAAATACAAACGTTAGATTTTCATCACTTGCATGCTCTTGAATACTAAAGGTATTGCATAACTAATATGCATTCCCGGGTATATTCAAATGAAGCCACATTGAATTAGGAGCATTTGGGTTATCTCATGGTATTTGCCAAACACCCCACTAAAACCATTTTTGTGCATAAAATGAGTCGAGATAACCGCAACTCCAAATTGTTTTCATATAGGCACACACTAGAACCAAAACGTTAAAGTTTATTCTCATTTTTAACATATCAATTCTTGTCCTTAGGAATAACCATGGTAGCCGCAAGATTCTATGATCACAAAGACACCCTTGGGTATATTCCCAAACATCACAAAACCAATTGACTTTCCAAGGAACAAGTAGAAATATTTAGGGGTCTAGAATCAAGGTACTTCCATGAGGGTAGAACCATTCACTCATCCTTCCTTGAAAATACCAATCTCCGTGAAGAACTAGCCGCCATTCAATTCGATTGTCTTCTTGACATCGATGAACCAATTTGTCCTAGGTTTGTGTTAGAATTCTATGCTAGTGTGACCGGCTTTAGTGATGAAGACGATGATGAATTTTGTCTTAGGTTTAGAATCAATCAAAACGACTACACCATCACCTTAGCCAACTGTGCTCAAGTGCTAGGAATTCCCAACCGAGGACTTGTGTCTATTCGGATAAATGGTCACTCAACGCTCTTGATGCAATCAATGACCGCTCTTCCCTACCAAACTGTTTGGCCGATAAGGATGTTATCCGTGAACACCTTTTTAACCCAAAGGGTGATACAACCCGAGTTACCCGAAAGGGAAAAGAGGTAAACCGAGATCCATATGGAATGGAGCTAAATGAACTTAAGCTTGAATTTAAGAAATTGGAGGAACTACTTAAAGCCAACGTCATTAGCACCATAGGAAATAGGGATCACATAAACTCTTGCCTTTGTCACATGCTCTACAACTTGTCCACCCGACAACCATTCAATTTAGCCTACTACATCGCTAGGAGAATGATTGATATTCCAACTCAAGGATCGGTTGCTCTTCCATACGGGATGCTTCTCACCCGTCTCTACGAAACTTTGCACCAATTTCACCAACCCCAAAAGGATGCACCTTCACTATGAACTCATCCTCACATCTTTGTACCTTTGAGTGATGAGCGAGTTGCTAAGACAAAAGGCAAGAGAGCAAAACCTCCAACTCCATCATCATCATCATCAAATAGCTCAGGATGGTCTTCCAAGATCTCATCTTCCACCTCATGAGTATTATGCATCTCTTCCCGAGATCGAAAATGAATCAGCGGAATTCAAGCAAACTAAGGGAATGTTCAAGTGCCTTGGTAGGATGATGAACAAGATTTACAAGAAGTTGGACAAATGAGGGTACTTTAAGGAGTGTTTGGAACAATACATTATCATTAATGTTTGATACTATTTAGTTGTTTTTATTATGTATGATGATAATATAACTTGAAACAATGTTGTATGCTAACAATCTCATGCAGGGGGATAACACACGTATGCTATCAAATTTTACCCATTTTTACTATAATGTGAAAATAAAAAAGCCTTGCTCAAAATCTATGCTCCACTATGTTTATGCATGTGTTATTTACTTTTCCTAACTAGAAATGTTTAGTGTAACAACTTTTGAGAAAAATTTCAGGTTTCGGAAAAGTCCCCGAGCACCTAAAACATACTCTGTCTACTTTTACAAGACTACGGATCGAGGCGGCACCAACGATTTGGTACCGTCTATTATGTAATTAGTACCACCGTGCACACATGCAGACCATACGACACCCTTTTTAGGGTTCCGGCCTTGTACATTTTTGGTGCCGTGGATCCTCCAGGTAATTTTCTGAATTTTGACTATTTCGTGATTCCAAATTACCATCCATCACTTATAAATCAATCTTAACTAGTTTATACTCTTATTAGAACTAGTATAATTTACTTAGGTATATAAGAAATCCATTTCCACCAAAATTCAAAATTTGAAAAATCCACCCAAGGAGCCCTTTGGCATAAAGGAAGGAACCAAATTTTGGTACCTTCAAACCGTGGTAATCGATTGTTAGGCAATTCCACTCATTAGAACAAATTTATTGCAAATCTTTTCTTCTTCACTCCATCTCTTGTATGGATTGACTTGGGTGATATGACTAGCATTCAACCCACTTCCAAATCATTAGGAACCTCATCTCTTCAATGGTTTAACATCAAATCAAACACATTTCTCCATAATTTTCACTTCTATAAATTGGGAGGTTTTACCATGATCATCCTCACACCTTCTTCATTCTTACCATTATCTAGCAAAGAAAAACCCAAGTCAAAATGACAAAATCCTCTCCTAAACCTTGCAAAAAACCGCTAGAATTAGTGTGAGGCGTTGTTGCTTTGTTAACCTTAGCTCCTCATCCGAGTCTTCTCCCTCACGATCTCATCTCCCATCCGAGATGATACAAGCCTTACCTTGGCTACACCTACTCAATCACACATTGTGATCACCACTCCACCACCTACAAAAACACCAACTTCACCTCCACCGGAACCCATCCAAACATCCAAAACACCCTCACCACCTTCACCACCAAGGTCTCCAACTCTTATTCCTATGGAGTTATTTTCCACTCCACCAACTTCACCAAATCCTTTCTTGGAGGACTTGGATGACTTGCCTCCTAGGCCAAATCATCCACCACCATTGCCATCCTTTGGCACAATTGATCGAATAGCTCATGAATCACCAAGGTCATCTTTTGACCCAAACGCCCCACTAGGGCCAAAACCTCTTCTCTTCCACCCCATTCACAAATACATTCATGGTCCTTTGTATGGGGACCATCCACTCCCAACATCAATGTGCCCTCATCTTGAGGACATTGAGGAGTGCATGTGGGATGCCAATCCCACTAGAGAGGAGATTCAAGCGGAATTCCACAACCTCCACCAATTCAAAGGCATGGTGGATTTTCACCTTAGTGAGACTATGCAAATGCAAAATGCTTTGCTAGCCTCCATCATGACCACCCCAAACATCCCCAACACCACCAACACATCTACCATTCCACCACCACAACCTTCCCAAACATACTATCCTCCTAGGCATGGTTGCTCAATTTGTGAGCAAGCGGCCCAAACCGTTGAAAGGACCGGGTTATGGTCCATGACTTTCAAGAGGAAATGAGGTTCATCCTCAATCACATCCTTAGCGCCTCAGCGCTCTTTCTCATCCACCATCTCATTAGGATGGTCATAGACTAGCATTTCTAGTTTTTCTTTTCTTAGGATTATCTTTATTTTCTTGTACTAAAAACACATCATTGTGTTCTCTTTTCATGATCTTTATTCATGAAAAATTTTAACTAATGAATGATTTTTATTATATTGTTGGTGCCATTCCATAGTGTTTGGAGATGCTTATGAATGATCATTATTACTAACATTTTTTTGTAGCTTTATTTTCACAATCCATGTATCTTCCCATGAAGCACCCAATTTAGGGAGCTTGATCAAGGGAGATAATGGCTCGACTCATTACATTCGCATAGCCTCTTCTTTTGTTGAGACAAAAAGGGAGAAAATATAGAACTTGAACTTGTTTACATTTGACTTTTACGAAAAGTCAAGCGCATACATTGACTTTGTGAAAAAGTCAAACATGATACCTCATTGATAATACTTGACTTTTCTTAAAGAAGTCAGCGCATACTTTGACTTTCCGAAAAGTCAACATCATGCATCAACTAGTGAATACTTTACAAAAAGTCATACATCATACACTTGCATTATCATTTCCTTTTCAAGTTCTAAAACTAATATTTTATAACTCTTGCACAACTTTGTATCTTTTATAAAATAAAATTTATATTTTGTCCTCAACAAAAGGGAGATTGTTAATACAAATATCGTCATTAAACGTTATTTATATTTTTGATCTTTACCTAAGTTTTGTTAACGACAAAAGTAAATTTAATTTATATAAAAGCTTAAAGCTTGTCAAGTTTAATAGATATTAAAACAAGCTTTTTCAAATAATATCTTCATCATTTAAGCATTTACATTGTGACTAATCATATCTCAATATGAGTCTAAGCATAATGTATGATAGTAGTTTTAGAATGTTTTAGTTTCTTAAAACTAAACATTACTTATGCATTTGCATATTTCTAAAAATATAAAGACAACACATGACATCATGTAATGCATCATGGAAATCATTGAAAGATTTCATTAGATATTTTGTGTGGTTTGTACTCTTCATATCTTACACAATCTTACATAGATATGGTTGACTTTGGCAAGATTTTGATATCTTGGCTGTCAGACCTGGCGGTACCAAAATGGTACACGGACGAAACCCTTTTAAGGGTTCCGTGGTCCGTGGATGCTCCTGTCCATTTTAGCTATAAATAGCAATGCCAAACTAAGTAGTTTTTCCTCCTTTTCTATCATACTCTCATACATATCTTCTCTCTAACCTTTCTAACTCAGTTTCATATCATATTAGTGATCTCTTTTGTAGCAAAGAAGATCAAGTCACATTCAAGCTTCAAACGAGAAGTTAAACTCAGTTGGAAGTCTTGTTTATTTAGTGTTGTATGATCTAGTGTTGATTCATACTTCATTGTTGTATTAAACCATCATAATCTTGTGAGTGTGAGTGGTTAGTATTTTAGTCCTCAAAATACATTGTGTGTGGGAGTAGTTGTACCCTTGGAAAGAACTCGACATCTAGCTTAGTGTCGGAAATAGTGTAAGCGAAGTGTAAAGGTTTTCTCCACCGGTGAAAGGAGCTTGTTTACTAGTGAAGTTAAACTCTCGAGTGTGAGACTCGGGGAGTGGAGTAGGGCAAGGAAAAAGAGTCCTTGTAGACCGAACCACTATAAACAACTTGTTGTGGTTTGATCATTTCTTTCCTTATTTACTCTTTACATATTGCTTGCATATTTCATTAACATATCTAAGATCAATATCAATTGATATTTTCAATAAGTTTCAAAACAAAGTTTTTAATTGGTAAACTATTCAACCCCCCTTCTAGTTTTCTACAAGTCTGAAGTTCTGGTGTAATCCAAACTGCTTCTGCTTATTTTGTGTCAGCTTATGCAGTTTCCAATGCGCAGGTTGGAAGTTGGAAATTGCTTACTACTAATAACCTCTAGACCTCCTATCTAAGCTAAAAACCTTTAGATATACGCAAATGAGCAGTCTCCATTTTTTATAATCTACAAATTTTATTTTTTTTACAACATAACTACATCCAAACACTAAGAGGGTGTTTGGAATAGCTTATCTTATGGACTTATCAGCTTATTGAATACTGGAAAAGCCAATAAACACACTTTATTGGTCTTATGAGGTTACCAATTTGACTTGATGGTTTAATAAGCCATAAAGCTAACTTAATAAGCACAAAAAGTAAGCTTTTCAGCTTTTCCAATTTTCAGTAAGCCAATAAGCCCATAAAATAAGCTAATCCAAACAACCCCTTATTTAGTGGTTATCTTTAACATGAGTTAACATCTATAATTGATTATTACAACAAACACCCCCTAATCATCAACTATTAACAGAAAACAGATAAGACGCATCAACCAATTCCTAAAAAACATGAATAAACACGCAAAGGAAATAAAAATAACAAATACACATGACTGTAAATCAAACCTTTTTTTTTTTACTTAAGCCTTCTTTGTAATCCATAAAGCTCTCTGACCTGCAATTAAACAATCTTTAGTTTTACTGAGTATGCATGATAAGTGATAACATCAGGAACGGATAACAAATTAATAATTACGATTGCACCAAGAAGAATAGAAGATCGCATATTCTTATTTTTTGGTAACATGTCATGATCATGGAGTATTATATCATTGGTGGAGAAGGAGTGTATATTATGTAGTTTTTTTTTTTTTTTTTTTTTTTTTTTTTTTTGCTAATGGATGATTCTAGAGATGTTTGGGTTTTATGGAGAGAAAATAGCATAGTACTACTCTTGTCCGGGTTCTTCTCTTGATTAGAGAGTAATTAAACTATAAGCATCGTGTACAGTAAATTTTGTAACTACTTTGGGCCAATGCCGTGATGCCAAAAATGCAAATGATGTACTGTTCATGCCAAATGGACCAACCATATCTAAAATTAACTCATAACAAAGAGTTTAAGAGTGTAGGATCGAATATTTATTGTGTTGATGATTCGGGTGGTCTTGGATGATCAAAATACATGTTTACCATAGTTAGAGAGTTAGAAGAGAGAGAGGGTGTTCTTGCTAGAGGTTTACACAAAGGGAATATTAGATTGAATGAGAAGCACCACCCTTCCATGGATGGAAGGGTATTTATAGTTCTGAGACATAACGACCTCTGTCGGCCCGTGGATCGTGGATACGGTGGGTAAAGACCCGTCCTTCCTCCACGATGTTACACTACGCTAAACTATGCTACTAACTAACAAATAAACTACTAAACAACGTAAATAACTACAAGTCTACGAGCTAACTTTTTCTAGATAACATTTGGGGTGACCGACACTTCACTATGGAATTTTCTAATTCCTAACAATCTCCCCCTAAGGGAGGTCACCCCATATTTTACATTTCGAACCCTAGCATTCTATTCTTGTCTTTGTTCTTGAGCTCGTAGACTTCAATTCTTCATTTCAACAATCTTTGTACTTTAGTAGTGATTCTTCAAAGTCCGCACTGATTTGTACTTTTAGTGGAGGCCTTTAAGCGATCCACATCTTTGATGATCTTCGAGCTTTCATTGAGATCACCACCACGATAAATCTCGGATCACCCTTTATTGTGTTGCCATCATGTGAGGTTGTGACTTTCGGACCGACATGCTCACACTTTAGAATCATGACATCTTTCCATCGAGTAGCGGAAGCTTTCTTCGGTTCAAGATATTTGCGGCAGTGGCGGGGAACATAGTATAAAAATATCGAGCCAAGTTACGTAGATATGCACGGTCATGATTTCTTCAAATTAAGTGTGGATCTTGTGAGCATGCGGCTTTGGATTGACTCCTCAATTACGATCATTGCAATCGTCCGGGTGTACCGCATCTGACGATTAGCAATAAAGCGCACGAAAGTGTCTTTGATCACTTCGTTGAATTGAGGTACACGCCCACGGTTCCCGTTGATCGATTACAAATCTTGCTGTGATCGGTAGGATTCCTAAGAATCTCCTTGACGGGGTTTCGCAATGTTCTAGCCGTTCTCAAACCGGAACGTCTCAAAGAAGACAACACGGGTGAGTGAACCCGACAAATTGAGATTCAGCGATTGATGAAAATGATTTGAAAACAATCGCGTATTGCTTGAAGAAAGAGTTTTGCAATCTGACGAAGGTTTTATGAGAAAGATCAATTTTCAATCAAAATACTTTTGTATTAGAGAATGAGTACACATTCGACGTGCTAGCGAAAAGAAGAGATTCACACATCGAACGGTTTTCTAAAAGTATTTTTCAATCGAGATACTTTTGAATTTGAAATGAATACACATTCGATGTGCTAGAGAAAAGAATATTTGCACACCGAACGGTTTTTCCAAAAGTATTCGTTAATTCCATTCCTGGACCAAGGTTGATTCAAGATTGAATTGCCCCATCGTTTCTATCCAGTTGTCACAAGCTTGATCTTTTGCAAGATTTCACATGTCACCCACCAAGAGCTTGTTTGATGTTGGCAATAGAAGGATTTCCATTTTCATCGTGAATATTTTCATATCACTCGGATGTTCTGGCAATACCACAAGGATAATGCGTAGGACTCTCAATATCTACTTACTTTCCACATTGTGTGAAACAGCAAGTCTTCACATTAATTTAGTGTCCTAATGAGATATTGTGGATGATCTCTTGGCTCTAGACTCAAATGTGCATATTTGGTTTCCTATGCCGGAGACTAGGGAAAGGGTCTCCTTCTTCAATATCAACAATCTCTAAGAAAGTCGATAGATTATGTCGGTTCCCGTGAGAATGAAACAAGCCCTTGTAAGAGGAACTTGAGTAGCTTGGGACGTTTAGTGCGGTCGTCCTTTGGGTCCATGATGTCTTGTCTTCAATACCGGTGTTACCTTAGTAAACACTAGTAGCATATGTATTGAACCCGTTCTTGCCCTAAGGTTGAATTATTGGAGGGCTATTTCTTTTCATCCTTTTCATATTCATTTCTTTTCATTCTTCACCCCTTGATTGCTTACCGAGACTTCATAACTAGAACCTTGTTGGGTTTATTCCGTACTAGCTCTGTCTCGATCCGCACTCTTCCCATATCTCACTTTTCTCATTTTTTCATCATACCTAAGGACTCTACACTATCTAGTGGATTGTCCACTGGTAGATCCCTCCCGCTCTGGCGGATCGTGGGAACAGATACCTAACCTAACCATCCTTATAACACCATGCATAAAATAAATTGGTGGGTCTTTTGGTATTGTTCTTTCCTTCTCGAAACCAATTGAAAAATCATTTGGAAAATCAATCAAGGTACTTGTGATATAAAATCAATACATTTTGTACCTTAATTGTTTTGATCAATTTAGAAATGCTCCCCCTCAACATGTGCATATGATATTGAAATTGTTTGGCATATGGAGGCAATAGTTCTTTGAAATAATTTCTTGATCACAATTTCTTTAGAAAAAGCCTTTTGATTTTTCTTTGGTAAATTCTCCCCCTCAATATGTGCATAGGATATTTGAAATCATTTTATCACATAGAGGAAAGAGTTCATTTGAAGCACAATCACGATCACAAAACACTATTTAGAAACCATTTGCTCCCCCTCAATATGTGCTTCGAGATTCGAAAGCGTTTAGCACATATGAGAGAGTAGCCTGCACATTTGAATCAAATCGATCACCTTTTATCAAATTTCTTATTAAATCACAAATTCTCCCCCGATCAAAAATATCAAACCCTTTGAGATTTTGGATCCCAAGTGATTTAATAAGGTTTAGAAAACATGGGAGAATATGTGGCCAGGTTTAAATACTCATCTTGTTTTTGGATAAATCCTCCTCCTCAACATGTGCATTATGTATTTGAAATCGTTTGGCACATGGAGGCAGGAGTGCCTATAAAGGACTAAAACCAATTCCATTTAAACAGATAAGAGATTTAAATCACTATCTCTCCCCCGACCAAAAATATCAAACCATTTGAGATTTGTGATCCCATCTGATTTAAATCATTTAGAAAAGTTTTAGGGAGAGACGTGGCAAAATTTAATTTTGAAAAATGATTAATAAGGAACAGATTTAGACATTAAAGATTGTTAGTGTCAGGTATGATTGTTTTAAGAGATCTTTAAGTAAAATAAAATAATTTCACAATCAAACAAGAACAGAAAAAATTTCATTTTGAAAGACCTTGAATCTAAAGAAAAATCATACCATGACATAACATTAAATCTTTAGATCACCACTTATATTGTACAAAGTGGAACTTTTGTGAAGAAATATCGTTTGAAAATATTTTATTTTAAATCACACTCCCCCTCAATCCATGACATAAGTCAATGATTGAGTGACTTATGTTTTGATAAAATGAAGTCCGGTGATTTTCAAAATTTAGTCCAATTTATTTTCAAAACAATATTTTTCCATTTTCAAAACAATATTCAAAGTTTTAGAAAATGGTATCATTCACTACTTGTCTGCACAAAGATACATTAGGTGGTTGAGAAGCTTCGTTGTTCTTTGTAGGGCTTGGAAGAAAACCGTCTGCCGATGCGGTGAGACTTCTTCTTACGTTGCATTACGAATGCCAACGAGGTCAAATTAAGCTCGTTTCTTCAATCACTTAGAAAACCATCTGGCGATGCGGTGAGACCTCTTCGTTTCATTTATGCCAACTCTCCATTGAAGTCCAATTAAGCTCCGTTTCTTCATTTGTCAACCCAAGATATCGTTACCTTTCCTTGCGGCATCCAATCATGTTCATTTGTGGGATCCGGATCGGGAACATTCTTATATACCAATATACTGCATATGTTAGTGAACACACATACAAATATATGGTGGTCGACATCACCCAAACAACAATTGACTAATAAATTCAATCCAACATATCAATCATATCATAAAAGGTATGGGAATAATGTGTTTATCAAACTCTAATCATCTAATCCTAACAATCTTATCCTAGGCACCTAGTCCTTCAGCGTAGGTTAACATCATTTTCGGTTTAAGCATTTAGGATAATTAAAGCCGTTAGATGATATAGATTTGAAAACATTCTCCCCTCAATCAATGACTCATTTTTACGAAAAGTTTTAAAAGCGCGAGAATTCATTGATTGAGTTTGCAAATTAATACTAACACTACGAATCGATTGATTTAATAGCAACTCATTTACCACCATTAAGTTAAAACAAATATTTTTACGAAGAATTTTAGGCGGAAAATATTTGAGTAGGAAACTGATCCTTGACATACTTTCCTCATTTTGTTTTTAGGATAAGTGCAATTTTGTGAAAATCGTTTAAGCGTAGCACTTTCCTTTCTTGAAAAGCAGGTTGCTATCGAAATAATAGCAAGCCATTGTTTAAGCACGGGTCACGATCTGAAGTAAATGCGCAAGCCATATTTTGAGACATGTTTTAAAAATATTTACACCTCCTGCTCGAACTTCATCTATGGTCCCGTGCCATTATTGAATGACATTTCTAAGGCTGTAAATGTTATCGATACCGAAGACATGTCTAGAAAAACAATATTTTGGAATTTTCAAATTTTACGATTTTTATGGGATTTTGATGGTTTTATATTTTCTATTTTCTTTTGTTGGTTTTATATTTTGTATTTTGTTTTTCGATAAATATATACAAAGATAGAGTAGATGATATAGTTTAAGAAGATGATGATACGAGTGCAGAGATAAGGATATCGAGCGACCGTCGTAGAAGATAGAATTTGTCATCTCTTAAACTTCCACCACCAAAGCTTCCGAGGCTCCGAATAGAAGATAGAACATGAGCCTTTGAGAAGAGAGACTTTGGCGACTTCCCCAACCGAGAATCCTTTAGATGAGCGGTTTCAAAGCTTTCTTTCAAGCTTCCGCAGCGGTGCACAAGAGGCACACCATTATCATTGAACATCTTGCTCCTTTTAAGAATAATCACCATGATTCATCGTTCGGGGTTATATCATCCAATAGAAGAACGACAGCGTATCATCCCACACAAAAATAACTCTTCTCAAATTTCATTCCACTGAAGTCCAAGCAATCCATTCCAAAATGTGTCAAGAGAACACTTCCCCAGTAGATGAATTGATGCGGTCGGTCTCTTAGACTAGAGCTCACGAACCCGAATACACATACCGAAGACAAAGAAACTTATACCATCAGTAGCAGTTAAGTCCAATAGCCAAAGAATAACCCGATGTATACTTTTCTCTCCCGAAGAAAGTGTATGAAGCTCAAGAACCCGGTACCGAATGCCCAAAGAGAATAACCGATAATATTGAAGAAGCGGGCGAATCGCGATTATCTCTGCGGGTGACAATCTCTGCGGATGTCAACACGGAATAAGTGATTATATCTACGAATCACCGATTAATCCTCAAGTAAAACAGTGAGCATCCCCGATGTACACAATCTCTCTCCCCGATGATTGTGATAACATTAAAATCATCACACATGTGTACCTCTTTCATCTTGAAACTAACTCTTCCATCTCTTCCCCACATAGTTGGAATAAGAACACTAAACGCCTTGATGAGTAAAACCTTGAGTTTCTCTGCGGTCATGACATTTGTTTTCCGGGATAACTTCAATCACTTAGAAGTATTAAGTCCATCAAGTTTACTCGCCATGAGTCAAACCTTGAGTTTCTCTGCGGTAATAACACTTGTCTTCCGGGATATCTTCAATTACTTAGAAGTATTAAGTTCATCAAGTTTACTCGCGTTTGATATCGTGTCTCCTTCCCCTTCTGGTTTTGACACTTGAATCAGCAACTCTTTATAAGCCCGTATACTAGAAATTTGTTGAGAAGAACACTTGAACTCTTGTGAGAATCAACTTGTTTGAAGAATATGAGCAAGTCTAATTGGGGATTAAATTTGACATATCACTCTCCCCAATTAGTGCTCTCCCTAAACCGACAATCTATTTGATAAATGCCATGAATTAAGAAGAAGTCTTTAGATCGTTAAATGCAACTCGTCTTTAGTCTTCTAACATGTAGCGAATATGTAGAACCGATCGTAGACTCGACCTTCTTCAAGATTGTCCGGTTGGGGAATAGAAAGTTAACATCTTCAACTCACCAAAAACAAGAACATCACCAAAAGCATCCCAATCAACTTACATCTTGCAAATCCCTTAACTAAAATCCCTCCCAATCAAACAGAATAGAAAGATGTTCATCAAGGAAATCGAGAATCGGTGCATAGCGAACACACGAAATGGTAATACCAAGCAAACAATCACATCAAACAAGAACATAAGGTTGTTCGAATCATCATGTTGATGTGCACGTGAAGCATTAACAGGAAGCACTTTGTCAATAAACTCATATCGACTTGTGAAGATGTCAACTAACGGCTCATAGAAGAAACTCCATGTAACGATGACCCGATAAGAAGAAGATCGGTTCTTACATAAGTTTGGAGCCGTTTGACCATTTATTCTCATAAATCAATCAACCATGCAGTAATTTCACACTTCTTCTCCCCCTCAAGAATTGCATACGGAGTTGTCATTCTTGATTAAATAATTGAAAGTCATCCGAATGTTCTATTCACACTTCTCTTATGCAAAATCGGCACATGATGTCGCCATCTTCATTATAATCGAGCAAGTAGAATGAGAAAACAATCGGTGATAGCCGGTTCACTTGATGGTGAGCGCATGGAAAAGTATGAAGCATGTTGATGAGAATGGTCATAATAAGAAGATTTCTCTTCTTGAGAAGATAAAGCGCCTTTGAGCGTACACTTTTCTTTTCTTTGAGGTACGAGGCATAAACTGTTGTGTTCATACGTCATAAGAAGATTTCTCTTCTTGGAAGATAAAGCGCTTTGGCATGTACACTTTTCTTTTCTTTAGAGAACGAGGCATGAACTGTTGTGTTCATACGTCATAATCTCTCTCTATTCAACTCTCTTGGCAAAACATGTAATCATCCCCATTATCATTCTGTAGGCTCTTTGTCGTGACAGCTGATGGAGAAAACCCAATATGATGAATTTGACTCTGAAGTAAACTACCCCGAACTCGTGACTTAGACTTGCACATATGAAACAAAGAGCGGTGCCGAGACTTCATCCTCCATTGAATCTCTAAGTACACTATACTCTTCATCCAACCAACCATCAAGTATAAGACGTACATCACCTCTTGAAAATCCACAATTGAATGTGACACTGAGCACTACAACGTAACTCCTTAAAGTGATAGTTATTTTGCGGTGATAAGAGCCCAATTCCCCCAAGTGGTAAAAGAAAAGGTAAAAGTCACCCAACAATAACTAGATTTCCAAGTCTTCGTTTTTTTATAATAAGCTTTGATGAGTGTCTAAATACTCATCATTTTTGTACCAATTAGACTGCAAAAACATCTGAAAACACTGAAATGCATCAAAATGATTAAAATATCACAAATAAGTGTTTTATGTGTTTTAAATGCAAAAATATCAAAATACGGTGAAAACGCATATAAAGTTTGCATAATTGGCGCTTTAGTCCCCAAGTTTCAAAAGTTGTCAAAAAGCAGGTCCTGGTAAATCCAAATAAAGAAAAATGTTATTCAAGGTCCACGAAATATTCTAAATTGTCAAAATGGTCCTTGAATAAATCTTTTGTTAAATAAAATGAAAAATTCCACATCCTCAAGTTTTAAAAATGTCAAGTCGGTCCTTATCATATACTAAACCAAGCCTTGAAAATTTGAAAATGCCAAAAGCCGGTCCTTGTACTATTGGGACTTGTCAATATTTGTAAGATATAACTTTTCACTTACACATCAAACCATAACACAAAGTAGCATATAGATGGAATTCTAGAGAGAAAGTTAGAGGTTTAGGGAACTTAGTGAGAGAAAGTGAAAGATATTATTATGAGCTCCAACTCTCTACCTTGGGAGGTAGAGTATTTATAGTCTTACATAAATCGCCACACTTTGGGGCATGGATCGGGCATACTGATGGGTAAAGACCCGTCAGTCCTCCACGGTGTTACTTAACTAAATTACTACTTAACTTAAAGAACTACGACTACGAGCTTTCTAACGATTACATATACTTGAGGTGACCGACTCTTTAATACACGGAATTTCTAATTCCTAACAATCTCCCCAAGGAGGTCACCTCAAACATGTACCAAAATTACATAGAATACAAATAGATATAACATTAACAAGTGATCTAGTATTCTTGATGTAGTCCTTTGCTCTTGAGCTCGTAGTCATTGATTCTTCACATTGCATGTTTGGTTATTCCAAGTGGAGGTCTTTTCTTGATCCACGTGATAATAATTTGAGCCATCTTTTGAGATCATCACTATCAACAATCTCGACACATCCTTTGTGGTGTTGGTATTTTGTGATGTTGTGACTTTAGGACCGACATGCTCACATTACGGATCATGAAATCATCACATCGAGTGGCGGAAGCTTTTGTTGAATCATGATATTGGCGGCGTAGCGAAGCATGGAGTGAAAATATCGAGTCATTGATGCACTAATCATGATTTCTTTTGAGATGAATGTGTTAAGTGAGCATGCGGCTATGGATTGACCGCTTCATTACGATCATTACAAGCGTCGGTGTACACATACAACGATTAGCAATAAATCGCACGAAAGTGTCTTTGATCACTTCGTTGAATTGAGTACCGCGACCCACGGTTCCCGTTGATCGATACAAATCTTGCTGTGATCGGTAGGATTCCTAAGAATCTCCTTGACGGGGTTTGCGACTATTCTAGTTGTTCTCAAACCGGAACATCTCAAAGAAGATAACACGGAGTGAGTGAACGGTAATTTTAAGTCCAGCGATTGATGAAAAGAGATTTGAAAAACAATCGTGTATTGCTCAATAGAAATTGTTTTTGCAATACAACGAAGGTTTTATTGAAAATCAATTATCAATCATAAAAACACCTTTTGGTTTGAAAAATTAGTACGGTCGATGTGCTACGAGAAAAGTGTTTTTAAGCACAATGACCGGTTTTCAAAGGTATCCGTCAATCCATAACTCGAACCAGATTGATTCAAGAGATTGAATCTCCCCATTGTTTACATTCGGTTGTCACATGGTTGATCTATATAATAGATCTCACATGCCACCTACCGAGGAGCTTGTTTGATGTTGGCTCGAAGGCTTTCCATCTTCATTGTGAATATGTAAACACATCACTCGGATGTTACGGCAATACCGCAAGGATAATCGTGGGACTCAAGATATAATCTCTCTTTCCACATTGTGTGAAGCAGAGAGTCTTCATTGAAAGTGTCCTAATGAGATTTATTGATGATCTCGTGGCTCTAGACTCAATTTGTGCATATTTGGATCCTGTGGCGGAGACTAGGGAGAGGTCTCCTTCTTCAATATCAACCATCTCTAAGAGAAGGTCGATAGATAATGTTGGTTCCCGTGAGAATGAAACAAGTCCTTTTAAGAGGAACTTGAGTGGTTTGGAAAGTTGAAGTGCGATGCGTCCTTTGGGTCCATGACGTCTTGTCTTCAATACCGATGTTACCATCGGTAGCATATGAAGTGAACCGGTTTACGCCCTAAGGTTGAATAAATGGAGGGCTATTTGTTTTCACCCTTTTCTCATTCAATTCTTTTAATTCTTCAACCCTTGATTGCTTACCGAGACTTCATGGCTAGAACCTTGTTGGGTTTATTCGATTACTAGCTCGGTCTTAGTCCGCACTCTTCCCTTATCTCATTTTCTCCTTTTATCATCATACCTAAGGACTTCTACACTAACTAGTGGATTGTCCTGGGTAGATCCCTCCGATTACGGCGGATCATGGGAACACATACCTAACCTTATCATCCTTATATCACCGTACATAAAGTAGAGTTGGTCGGTCTATTTGGTATTGTTCATACGCCATAGGATCAATTGAAAACCATTTGAAAATCAATTCGAGATACTTGTGATATTTTATCAAAGCATTTTGTACTGAATTGTTTTGATAATTTTAAACGAGAACTCCCCTCAACATGTGCATCAAGTATTGAAAATGTTTTGCACACGGAGGCAAGAGAAAAATTAACTTCTTTTGATTACCATTTTCTAAAGATATCAATCATCACTTCCTCAACGGATCAAGTGGGTATAGCATTTAGGGAAGGATGAGGTTTCCATGAATTTTGCTCCCCTCAATATGTGCCTCGAGGTTTGAAAAGAGTTTTGCACATACTAGAGGAACACGCACATGGGATAACGATCACGTTTCAAATCATAGGTTTAAGATAGATGCTCCCCACAACATGTGCATTGAAAATTTGAAATCGTTTGTCACATGTGGGCGAGGATAGCATGTACATCCTTTTATAACCATTTACCTAATTATCGGTTTAAATCTAATTTAAATCACACATTCTCCCGATCACAATTATCAAATCATTTGAGATTTGTGATCTCGTATAATTAAATTGATTTTGAAAGCTTTAAGGAGAATTGTGACTTGATTGTGAAAGTGTTTTAAGCGTCTGGATCGGATTTTGAGACTTTACACTCCATTTATAAAACATGCATGTATATCTTTTGAAAGCAGTTTAATGCCAAATAACTTTTTAATTTAATTGAAATCATTCTCCCCTCAATCAATGACATAGGTTGTTGATTGAGAGATAAATTTGACATATAAGTCGAGATGATTATCAAAAATAGAGATCGAGTTATTTTTCAAAGCATTTGGTTTTCGAGATAAGAGTTTATAGAATCGAGCATAGAATTTGAAAACATGATAAAACATGGCTCTGTTCTTTCTTTTAAAAGCGGGTTATTGCACGAAAATGACAATAAACCATTTCTCTTTCTCCCAAAAATATTTTTGATTTTTATTTTTTTTTTTTTTTTTTTTTTTTTTTTGAACAAACATCTAAAGTCCGTGTCATTCTTTGAATGACAGCAAAACAAATAGATATTATCGAGCCGAGAAAAACATGACAAAATGACAATATTTTTTTTTGAAGATTTTTGAATTTTTGATTTTATGGATTTTGAAAGTTTTATAATTTTCTATTTGATTTTGAGGGTTTTATAATTTTGTATTTTGTTTTTCGATAAATATTTACAAGAGATAGATGAAGATAGACCTTTACTCCTCGTCTTCCTCCACGAAGGCGTTTGAGAGTTCGGTTGAAGGCTTTTCAAACCAAGTCGTGGAAGAATAAACTCAAAACGTTCTCTTGGAAGAGCTTTGGTGAAGATGTCCGCTAGCGATATTCGAGACCTCACAAAATATAGTTCCACCACACCTTTTCCACTGTTCCACGATGAAATGATGTCGAATGTCGATATGCTTTGCTCTTGAGTGTTGAGCGTTGTTGCATGAGAGAGCAATAGCACTTTATTATCACGATGCGAGAGGGATTTTGTTGAATTCAAAGCCATAGTCGGATAATTGAGATCTCATCCATAAGATTTGAGCACAACAAGATGACATGGCTATGTATTCAACCTCTGTAGAGAAATAGAAGTACTCATTTGCTTCTTTGAAGACCGACTCACAAGCTTATCACCCAGCGAGCACCTCAGGGCGTGCTTGACGTGTATCTTGACAACTGCATGATCGGCATCTGCATAGGCCGTTAGTGACATACCGGTGTCCTTGGTACCATAGTCCCATATTGATGGTTCCTTGGAATACCGAAAGACCCGTTTAAGCGCTTCAAGGTGCTTTTTAGTAGGCAGCACGGTATCTAGCACACATGCACCTGAGAGAATAAGATGTACGGTCTACTAGCGATGAGATACATCGGGGATCAATCATACTCCTATATTTCGTTTGGTCAATCATGATCCACGAGAGGTCCTCATCTAGTTTGGTTCGGTCAATCATGGGGGTGTCAACGGGGTCACTTGAATCAAATCCAAATTTCTTTAAAATCTCATTGCATATTTAGATTGATTTATGAAAATGCCTCCGGGACTTTGTGAAATTTGTAATCCCAAGAAAAATGACATTTGTCCCATCATTGACATTTGAAACTTTGAACTCATTTCATTTGAAAAGCGATCACATTCCATTGGGTCGATCGAGCAAAAATAATATCATCAACATAAATTTGAACATGAATCAAATGTTTGCACGACTTCACGGTGAACAATGTAGGATCAATTGCTCCTTTGATGAATCCGGTTGATAGAAGAAACTTTGACGATGTATCATACCATGCCCTTGGAGCTTGCTTTAAACCGTAAAGAGCCTTCTTCAAGCGATAAGCGTGAGTAGGATGCTCTTGATTCACAAATCCTTGAGGTTGGGCGGCGTGAGCGACTTCTTTAAGATCTCCGTTTAGAAATGCCGTCTTTACATCCATCGATAAACCACCATGTTCTTGCTAGCGGCATTAGCGAAAAAGATTACGATGGCCTCGATTCGAACAAGCTGGAGCAAAAGATTCTTCAAAGTCTATACCCTCCTCTTGGCGATATCCTTTAGCAACTAATCGAGCCTTGTTCTTCACACATCACCATGCTCATCAAGTTTTACTTTGAAGATCCATTTTAGAGCTATAATCATAGCTACGATCTGGAGCGGTACTAACTCCCGTACATCAAGACGATCAAACTCATGAATTTCATCTTGCATAGCATTGAACCGACTATCTTCATTCATGGCGGTTTTAACGTCTTTTGGTTCGATCTTAGATAGTACGGAGTTGAAGAAGCACCATAAGGCATCGGTTGCGAGTTGCTTCGGGTTGATCTGAGACGAGAGGATTTCCAATGATGTTGTCTAATGGATGATCGTGAGTCCATTTTACGAGGTGTTCATGTGGCATTTGTTGAGGCTGAAGTAGGTGAGTCGATGTCTCACGAAGAAGATGGTTACGATGATGATTCGGGAGTAGCAAATATGTTTTCAAATGGAGCATCTTGAGGAGTTGCAAAGGATTAACTTCATCATTGGTGCGAAACATTTCCATGATGTACATTTGAAGAGATGATTTGTTGATGAGGCGAAGGATCGGACGGTGCTTCTTGACTTCTGAGATATTGAGGCGATGAATTGACTTCATTCAACGGAATATGAGCATCCTCTGTTGTAGGGATCATCACCTCATTAGTAGTAGACTCATCACAGTTCATCAAACATGGGATCAAACAGGTTTCTTTACATCATCTTGGATGGAGGTACATATGGAGTTTCTTGAGAGGAGTTTGGAACAAGAGATGAACCAATAGGATTTGTTTTGAAGTGCGGGTCTGGTGGAGTGTCGAGAGCCATTTGACCGGTCGACTCATCAAGCGTAACGTGAATTGTTTCCATGATATTTCGGGTTCTTTTGTTGTAGATTCGGTATCCCTTTTGTTTGGTGCATATCCTACAAATACTCAATGTCGACTTTAGCCCTAAGTTTGCCCAAGTCTTGACCTCATTAGTTGGATAGCACAAGGCACCAAACACACGAAGGAAAGATAGATTAGGTTTTCTGTTGTGGACAAGTTCATATGGAGTTTTTCCATGAATGGTGTGAATCGAGGGAGCGATTTTGTGTGTAGCATGCGGTGGCAATTGCTTGACCCGAGAAACATTGGAACCTTTGAATAGATCGGCATTGTTCTAGCGACTTCAACAAGAGAACGATTTAGTCTTTCAACTACACCGTTACATTGAGGGTTCGTGGAACACTTCTTTGATGGTGATTCAATGCTTTCATAGAATTCACTAAGTTGTTTGTTGACAAACTCGGTTCCATTATCATTACGATGATTACGGCGGTTTTGTTTAGTCTAACTGCGGTTTGTTTGATGAGTTTGATGATGATATCGGGGAGTTTCATCCTTTGTCCTTAAGAACTTGACCGGTGAATCTAGAATAATCATCAACCACAACTAACACATATTTCTTTCAAAGATATTACGCACCCTCATTGGTCCACATAAATCCATATGAATCATATGAAGAACTTACGTGACGAGTTAGTAGGTTTGGGTTTATGGGCATACTTCTTGCTTTTCCCAATTGACATCTTGAACAAAGATGATCCTTTTCATACTTTAGTCTAGGTAGACCTACAACTAAGTCCTTTACGGAAAGATCGTTGATGGTGCGAAGTTCAAGTGATTGAGGCGACGATGCCATAACCATGACTTTGTTTTAGAAGCCTTTGATAACAAGCGATTGGTGAAGCTCTCATCATGTCATCGATAGAGATGGTGTAAAGGTTTGAGCCACGAGTTCCTTTCAGCAGTTCCTTACCATTAAGATCTCTAACGAAGCGGTATGTTTTACGAAGGCTACTTCTAGATCGAGAATCATAGAATTGACCAGCGAGAGAGCAGTTATGACCTAAACCTTCCACATAATACACTCGGAGATGACACTATCACCAACAACATAATCTCCATAACCCATATAGCACCGAAATGATCATTACCAAATCTAACGGTCCGATGAATTTGCTCACGAAGTTCATGAGCGTGACCGGTCTCAGGTCATATGCTTGGAGCGACTGAGTCCGGTACCACGAGCGATTTGAGCGATCTGCGGTTGAACACGAGACAAGAATGGATAAGCTGGATATTTGGGATCCCCATGCAAGAATGGGTTCCATTTGGTTAGTAACAGCAGTTGGACCACCCACGCCGAAATAGAAGCATTCATATCGAGACGGTGAGGTAATGGAATCATTGTGAATAGATGCAATACTAGTGTACGTATTAGCCCTATTCTGATGTGACCACTTCTTAAGGAATAGTTCTACCGTGGGCATCCATTTTCTAGTGGGCATTATCGATTAGTCTTATGACCAACGGTATCCAATAAAAGCCTATTCTGCTGAATGTTCTTCCTGTGGGTTTCCATTGTTTTCTAACTCTCTTTCGCTTTTGCCTTTTAGCCTTTTTAGCATGAATTTTAACATTAACAACATTAACTGGACAATTAACATCATTAGGCGAACATTAACATCACATTCATGATTAGAAGCGAATTCAAGCAATCATCGGTACAAGGTTTGCAAATAGTATCGAATTGAATTAATTACGATGCGCCTATGGCTAATACTAGAATCAACACGATTCGTTTTATTCGATTCAAACTTAAGGTTCCTAGATTGTTCTTCTCTCTCTTCGGTGCACATTCTTAGCTTGAGAGGTCCTATCATTCCTTGTATTGTCTTGAGACTTTGACATGCTCCCTTTAATGTCACGATTACTCTGTAGAGGAATGGGAACATTAGTTTGTTTTACTACTCTTTGCACCTCCTGTTTAGATGTGCTGGGATCTGAACTACATGCAGGTGCACTACGGTTCACTTTCTTAAAGCTAGATGTACTAAGATTAGTACTCCTAGAAGGCACATTTGAGTTTTCTTTCCTAGCATTGACAGATCTAGAATCTGAACTACTCAAGGGTATACTACGGCTCTCATTCAAAACATTGGGAGTAGAGTGCATATCATATTTGGCCTTAGGCATTGAGCATGGAATCAAGGGGTTAACTCTCTCACCAAATGTCTTTGGGCATATTGTGATCAAACATTCTAAGATTTCTTGAGATCGTTTGGCATATAAGCATGCATGTCCAATTGCATTATCATGAGGTTTCTCTAGCTTATCCTCTTCAACAATCTCACGCAGGCATTCTAAGCAATCCTTAAGGGATGAGAAATATGTTTGAATGGCAAGTTTGTTGTTCCTTAGGTGAGGGGGGACATATGTCACGAGATAAAGCATATTTATTACCGAGTGAACCTTTGATACAACATTTTCCTCATTGATCATTGGCATTTTCCTTTTACGACTCTTGATTCTCAATTTCCTTTTGCAATGAAGTTATTTGTTCGTTGTTTTTTATTCTGAGTGACTTTAATTGATTCAAACAACTCATTGAAATGACGTTTAACCTTTTCATTCTCTTCTAGAAAACTTTCGTTTTCCTTTTGTAAAGCATTTACTAGGTTTTGAAGATGAAACGTTTGAGAATTCGAGAATCTAAAGAAGGAGGCATTTGGGAGCTGTCATATTGTTCGTTTGACCCTTTAATTGAGAGATTTGGGCTTTCAACTTTACGATCGTGTTACGAGCATGAATCTGTTCATCTCGTTTGTTAATTTGAAAAGCGCATCAAACTCGGAGCATCGAAGATGTCTTGATATTTGAAGTTTTGACATTTTCTTTGAGATGTTGATATTTTAGTTGTAGATTAAAATACTCAACTTCTAGTTTAGAAAATGTTTAACCAAATTGTCATGATCATCCGGTTCAATTTTCTCATTTAGTTTAGAATTAGTTTTTCAAGCTCAATGACACGATCATGGGAGACTTTCGGGACACGATAGTTCATGAAATTTGGAAGCATTAATAGAGCAATTTGAAGCGATGAAAAGACATCTTGAGCAACACATTCGATAATAAGATTCTCATTCAATGTATGCGGTTCTTCCTCTCAATCTCATTATATTTTAGTGCGCTCATAGTCACTAATTTCAACTATTATTGCATCAAATTCCTTTTCCATTCCCTTAATATCTGTTTCTATCCCTTTTTAAGACTCTCAAAGTGATCTTTTAAAAGTTTAAAGAAAGGCATGACTTGATTAAATAACATTCTTTCATTTGTTCAAAACCCTTTCTCCTTGATTATGCACATGGGTGTGATCCTTTTCTTGCAAGTTTTCTCAAAATCAACAAATAGTTGAAAAATAACGTATTGGCTAATTAAGGTCTTGCTTTTAGTGTCAATTGTTCTAGGGACAAGATGCATTGGTGTGTTAGGAGGATACACAGTAGCTCTAGGCATTTTCAAAGGGAGGGTTTATTCTTGCAATATTTTCGACTTTACGCTTATCTAAATCCATTTTCGAAGACTTGTTCAACAATGTCGAGTCTTAAACTTGTTCAAGAAATCCAGTTTTCCTTCTTGTAGTCATGGGGAGTGATAATTACTTTCTTCTCTTTGCACTTAGGGTCATTTAGTTTCTTATTCATCTTCTCCTAGTTACTTCATCTAATTTCTTGTCATCCTCGGTGCACTCAACGCAACTAGGTTTTGTCTAGGTTTAAGAATCTCATTTCCATCATAGATAACACTTTGAGCTGCCTTTGCTATCTTTCCATACTCGGGGTTGGGTTTATCTATAATGGGAACACTATGCTTATCGCTTAGAACTCTATGCTTAGTGATCATGTGAGCGATCAGAATGGTGTTTCCTTGCATGTACAACTTGTTTTCAAGTTTGTTTTCAAAGTTTTCATTAGAAAAATCTCTCAAGAGCTTTGATTCTTTGCATTAAATTCTTGCTAAGCATTTTCACATTTTCTTGAAGTTCTTGTTTTGCTTAGTTGTTTTAGAAAATTTTTCTTGCAAAGAATTTAATTCTTGTTTCAATACTTCTTCTCTAAAATTACTTTTCTAATTATTATGCGCACTTGGTCATCCATTTCACCTTTCACGGTGGTCAACTCAAATTTAGCACGTTGTTCATAAATAGCAACACGTTCCTTATAGGCATTTAGTTGAAATTACGAATCATCGGGAGCACATGCGGTGTATTCATCAAAGACATAGTCATTGTTGATTGCGAAGATGCATCACTTGGTACAACTTCACTTTCACTTTGTTTCACGTATTGATCGTATGGGACAATATTGATATTACCCATATTTTCAATATTTGATTCAATAGTTTCGGTTTGTTGTACTTTGTCATGCATCTGTTGCACATCGACATCATCATATAACTTTAATACCTCGAGATGAGTTTGTCCTTGGATGGCCCGACTTGTGGTGAAGAAGAGATCTTGGGAGAAACCATTGGAGAGATGCTAGCCATAAAGATTGTGTGTGCCGTGGGTCCATCATCTACATCGAATCGTATGCATCACGATCGGCGACTTGAAAGGCGTTCGATGATTGTGACCTATCTCTGAGCAGTTGCTCATCCACATCGCATCATAGGTCTTGGCATTGCCCTCGGCAAGAAACAAGAATTCCTCTTCATCCACCGCAGCACCATTGTCACGAGCTTGTGCGGCAACATCTTATCTCGAAGTAATCGGCGATACGTAGGCGCTTTGGAGATGTGCGGTTCCTTGCAATGTGTCCTTCACCACCACGGTTGTAGCATTTGATTGTCTTAGCTTGACCTTGGTTACCATTTCTTCCTCGATTACGGTTGCCCATATCCTCTACCAAAGCACCACCCTTCCCCGATCATCTTGTCTTTCTGAGCTGGTTGCACCACGATCCTTCCATCTTTAACGGTGGCTTGATTATGTGGGTTAGATGCGATTACGAGGTTGTTGTTGGTTTGTGGGAGAAATTCATGTTTTGACTAATGAGAAGAGCAAGTTGATTAATGATGTTACCAGCGTGTGCATCGACATCGACTTGTTTGAGCGAGGATCGGGGATGAGTTTGTGATTACCATTACCCAAGGGTATGACTTGTGATGCTTTGGTTGTGATTCCAATGTTTGAGTAGAAATTTGTTGAGTCATTAGACGAACTTGTCTCACCACAGGTTGGTTTTGAGCGATTGAGAATCAACTTTTCAAACATAGCATGTCTCTCATTACGAAGGAGGAAGGCATAGAGTTGCTCATAGTTTGTATGTTTCAATCCTTTAGTGAGTTTCACGGATGTGACAAACTTGTGCCATTCGGGATTCATGTTGTTCACAAACTTTGAGTTCGGTGAATATTAGGCATAGTCATTCGATGTTCCTCATGTCATTCACTAACTTATGAAATCTCACATAGTACTCATAAACACTCTCATCTGGTTTCATCTTGAAGTGCTCAAATTAGTCATAGGTTGGGATTCTCTGTCTTCCATAGTTAATTCGAACACGAGAGAAGCATCTTAACGTTATCCCAAACGCCTTTGCATCGGTGTTATGATTGATCGACTTGTAGATGTCTTTAGGAAGACCTTGAAGAACAATGTTTGAAGCCACGATATCTGCATCGAATCTCTTTTCTCCTCATTATCAAGCTCATTGTACATCTTAGGTCCATCCATTCCGTGAGCAGAGTACCATCTTCATTAGTATCAAGTATGTCTCTAGTCGTCTCAACCCGATATGGTCCTTCATCAATGGATTTGAGAATGTTGACACCATTTTCCTTTCCAAGGCAATACAATCGATTCGTTGAGCCCAAGAATCGTAGTCGATTCTGTCAAGCATGGGTGGGCGAGTATCCGAGCCACCGCTTGAACATCCTCGGCAGCGATGGAGATGGCGGTGGGGACGTTGGTAGACATGTTAACAGTTATACGGATTTTATAACTCTATGATTAAACGGGAAATAGATTCTTTCACGAGTTTTACTAAATCAAGAGAAACCGTAAACAATCACTCAAGTCACTAGATGATAAAGCTCTAAGTCGCTAGAAACAAAAGCACTAAGTCGCTACCAATTAATTCGCTAGACGACCAAGTCGCTAGAAACCCAAGTCGCTAGATAGAAAGCAAGTCGCTAAGTAGTAACTCACTTCTGATCCAAGTCGCTAGCCAAATTTTGGCGACAATTACTACACAAGTCGCTAGAATTACAAGTCGCTAAAGAGCAACTCGCTCTTGATCAAGTCGCTACAACAAGTCGCTACCCGTGGTGGAGATTCCACTACTTGTACTTTAACTCGCTAGCTCTAACTCGCTAGTTTTTAACAACGTAAGTCGCTACAAAGCGTGAAGTAAGTCGCTAGCAAGAAACTATCCGAGAGCTAAGTCGCTAGCTTGAAAAACCAAATAAACTTCACTTTTCAATCCAAAAACAACCCAACCAAGATGATTCAAGCTTACCAAATGAAAATCTAAACACTTTTGATGATTCTAAACACAAAAGTACCAACAAAATTCAACCTTTAACACAAGAGATCAACCAAATGATGCAAAAACCACTAAACTTTTCAAACTCAAAACCACCTAAAACCACTATAAATCCAAAGATGTGCAAGATATGATCTAACCATGGCTCTTGATACCAATTGTAAGATATAACTTTTCACTTACACATCAAACCATAACACAAAGTAGCATATAGATGGAATTCTAGAGAGAAAGTTAGAGGTTTAGGGAACTTAGTGAGAGAAAGTGAAAGATATTATTATGAGCTCCAACTCTCTACCTTGGGAGGTAGAGTATTTATAGTCTTACACAAATCGCCACACTTTGGGGTGGATCGGGCATACAGTGGGTAAAGACCGTCCGTCCTCCACGGTGTTACTTAACTAAATTACTACTTAACTTAAAAGAACTACGACTACGAGCTTTCTAACGATTACATATACTTGAGGTGACCGACTCTTTAATACACGGAATTTCTAATTCCTAACAATATTGGTCCCTTGTAATAAGTTTGGAAAATTACAGGATTGGTCCTTCATGATATCGAGTTTGCAAGAATAGTCCTTGTCATTTAAAGCTAATACTAAGCCTTGTCAAAACCTTTTGGACCCCCGCCATATTACCTTTTGAGCCCCTCATTATTTCTATTTTGACCCCCAACAAACCAAGTCAAACTAATAACCTTTTCCCTCCCACCGCTTCTTCCCACTGGACCAACTTGCTCGCTCTCTTCGCTTCTCCCAACACCCATCACCTCACCTTATCACCTTCCACTCTCACCCTCATCATATCACCTATCCACCCCCCCACCGCTAATCCGAGCCGAGGTCAAATATCCTATTTCCCGCCAAAAGCATAAAAGGCCAATATAGCCTATGCTCACCCATTGGCTCAATAAAGTGGTGGGATTGGATCTAGAGACACGTGGAAGCTTTTGGAGCTATAAAAAGGAAGAGAGAAAGCAAAACAGCAGAGTTAGTTTTAAATTTTTCTTTATGTCGTTTTTTTAGTTCTCTTAATTAAGTGTTCAAAATGTAATTCTAAGCTTTAATGTATTAAACTTTAATCACTTTATCATTATAATTCACTTTTGAGTATCAATTCAAGGTTCCAATTATGTTTCATGTTTTAAGGTTTCTTGTTGAGAGTTTCAAATTCATGTGCTTATGTTAAAAGCCGCTTAAAGCTTATTTTCTCATTCAATGAGCTTAAATAAGCTCTATATGGTATTTGTAAGCTTCTTGAATCGATTCAAGCAAAGTTGGCTCCTAGTCAACAAAAGTCAAACCGAAGCTCAATTTGAAATGGAAGCTAATTTGGGTTGATGCATTGGTAATATTGGATTGAAATAGAGTAGCTTAGTGTAGGATTGGGTTTGGTTTTGGCACGCAAGCAAGTGGGACACCATGAGTGAGCTTCTCACTTTTAGCTTTTCATCCATTTTGCATATTGTACTGTATGAATATCCGTGGTCACAATTGGTTTCCATGTGTTTAATTAGTTGTAATTAGGTAAGTTCAACTTAGTTTGATCAATATCTTAAGTTGGTTCAAGAGCTATCTCGGTTTTAGTTGCAATTTAGTTGTTTAAAGGGTGTTTGGAATTGTTGATGTAATTGTGATCAGGGTAGAGTAGTGGTTTAGGCGGTTATTTCATATTTGTTAAGTCCTATTATACTTCTATATGTCTTATTATTGCACTGCAAAGTTTAAAAGTCAAATTCACATAATAACTGTCTCAATCACTTAATCTGGATTTTGAACATTCAAGTTCTTATTTTGTGTTTGAAATACATAAACATAGATTGCATGAGTCTTATTTCATATATTAACATCAATTTACGTCCACAAATTGGCTTCAAAACTCATTTAAGTCAACTTTTCCATTTCTACTCAAAAGTCAATGTGTAAATTCTCGCCATTGAACCGAGTTGATTTTAGTTGACTCATTTTTGGGTCAAACTTAGTGAAACTTGATGTTTTAAAATCTCATGTTGGTCTAATTTCTTGTTAGCATTTTTGTGTAATTTTGTGAAATTTTTATAAAGCTCAAAATTGTTTGTCAAAATGGTGTTAAATCCCCTGTGCAGGGCATTGAGCCTGCACAGGGAATATGCAGGTTTTGCAAAGCTTGCATTTGGCTCATAAGAGCTCCTCAAAGTCTGTCCTTGGGTTTGTTAATAGCCACCCAGGTCTAGTGCAGGATCCCATTTCCATTTTGTTGTTTCAGCTTATTGTAGTGCTTATTTTCTTGCTGCTAGTAGACACCCTAAATTCTGTTTTTAGCTTATATCTCATTTCCTCAAATCTTGGTATATTGCAATCCAGAGGTTATGGGTTTTTGTTTTTAGTTGATTTAGAGTTGTTTTAGCTTATTAGACCTTCTGTTTCAGTTTGATGCTTGTTGTGTCCCATTTGCTTATTTCAAGTGCTTATTTCTAAGCACTTGAGATAGCAGCCTCAATTTCTCACACACAACACCCTGTTTTTCTATTTTTCCTAGCTTCCAAATATCATTTTAAGCTTTTCCTGAAATTTTCAGATTTTTCCAAGCTTGTTTGCTATTTTTCGCATTTTAATTACTTTTTAGCACTTTTAATTAGCTTTAAATACAAATAATTAAGAAAGTTTCAAAAAATAATTTTCATTTTTATTAAGTTAAGATAAATATAAAAGACAAAAAATATTTTCTAGATTTTTCTTAGTTAAATTTGTATTTTAATAATTTAATAGTTTTAAATAGTTTTAATTCCTAGAAAATTCAAAATAATCGGAAAAATACAAAAATAGTTTTGAAAAGTCTCTTTTGATATTTTAGATTTTTCTAAGTGTTAATTTTATATTTCTAGCTTTATTTCATATTATCTTGTATTTTAGGTAATTACTTAATAGTTAAAAATAGTTTTTAATTAATAGTAATTAGATAATTAGTTATAAAAATAATTTTATTTTTCTAAAAATTTTCTTTTATCATTAGGTTTATAAAAATGTCATTTTCATATTTTTAGGATTTATATTGTGTAAGTTTCACGTTTTTATTTGTACGTTACGTAGTTTTTAATTCAGTTTTATAAAAACATAAAAACAAAAACATCATTTTAATAATAGTGATAGCATTTATTTAATATATTTTATCTTTTTAATTTTCTTTAATTTGCATTTAAGCCCCTGTAGTTTATGGGCTTTCTCTTTAGGTATAGATCAATCACAATCCTTTCCAGTTCAAATCCTCTCGATCACTTTACGTTTGACTATTCTCGCACATTTCGTTGGGACTTAACGACACGGGAAACACTATACTCTCTCGATCTTCATTGCATTTGTGTTTAAACTGTTTTAAGTTTGTTACGGTCGGCCATTCACAAGTGGTCGACTGCGTGATAAAACTTGACGGTTTTGCACGGATCAAGCTCGAACAAGGATCTTGAAGAATCTTCATCCATCCATCCCCGATACCTTCGGATACTAAGTACACTCGCCGTGATATTTCACTTCAACTTCAAATAAATAATAGTGAATTAACCCGTTGTCACATCTTGTTAAATGCTCAAATCTAGCCTCCTTTGATCTTAAAAGTGAACTTTGATAATGGTTTCATCCTCGACCATGGTTAAAAGCACATATCCCGTAGAACCATATAATAACCTAACTCGCCATGACAAATATCCAAACACACATCCAATTCATGAAGTACACCTTTATCCTTCTTCGAAATGTAAACCGTAGCACCAACATCAAATAAGATCCCGAAATACACTTTCCTTTCTCCAAGATGGTTCCATCATTACGGATTTTACAATTCTATGGTTTAAACCGAGAAATAGTTTCTTCAAGGGATTTTACAAAACCAAGAATAAACCGTAAGATAGATCCGAAATGCACTTTATTATTACCAGATGTTTCCATTGTTACGGGATTTTACAAGTCTATGATTTAAACCGAGAAATAGATTCTTTTCGGATTTTACAAAATCAAGACAAAACCGTAAACAATGTCGACTTGAATGTGTTGTGACAATTTTGGTTTCGTGAATATCTGCTTTAGGGAACATGCAATGTTCATCAACGGTTCGCTTACCAACATCAACATCATCATCCATCCAATAAACACTTTCGTAAACACATCACACACGCATTTTGTCGGCTATTGTTGTGACCACATGGAGAAGTAAACCCGATATGTCAAACTTGATCATGAAGTAAAATTCCCATTTGTTACTTAAACTTGTACTAATCCTCGTGAAGAAGAAATGGTGTACCCAATGTACAAAACCTCTTGACATTCTCAATCGAGTGAGACACGAAGTGATAGCAACGTTGTGGGTCAAGCGAGAAAGAATCACAAACGTAACTAAATAGCCAAGTCTTTATCAACCTCTATAAAAGCCCAAACAAGTCATCTTGGCGGAAGGGTAGAAAGAAAGAAGACAGAAATAAGTAAACGCGCCCGGAAAAACTTCACTTCAAAGCCAAATGAGAGATACCAAACAACAATCCCGTAGTCAACCGTGTTCAACCATTACTTCAAGCCGTAACATTATATTTATCGTGGAAATGTATAAACCAAAGTATCAAAACTTATATCAACAAGTCTCATCATTTCGTCAGCTCTCATCAAATCTCATCGTTAAATGTCATTGTCAAATTTCCCAATCTCATCTCATATTATCCAATGTCTCATAAGATTTCAATATCGAGAAGCCCATCAAATAATTATCCCAATACAAACATTATACACGACCCACTTCTTGATCCCGATTTACATAAACGTGCAACCCAACGACTATCATTTAAATCGACACATGTTACTCATTATATCACTTCATATGCCCAATTGTTATCAACAATTTTATTCACACACCAATTAAAGCGGGTCCAAGACATGTCTCATTTTAACCGGTTGAAAAAATGTTTTGCACATAATTGTTACATTCAATTTAACGAATACTTTCATGACAAAATGAGAGGCCCGATGATTTAGCGTATCTGATTTAATCTTGGCACAAGAACTTAAATCCATAACTCAAACCCAATACCCTAAAATCTCGGCCCATCTAAATATCATTACTCTAAACTCTCTGCCCACACCAATGTACACAACCGGATAAAAAATAGACTGTCCTAATATCATGGGTATAAAACAGCTCATAATTTACTCACAACCCTAATATCAATCACATAAATCCGCCTTTTGATATCGCCTCTCTTCATTACGGTAACACCTCTCACCAACAAACCCTAAAACACACCTTATTATTCACCACCATCCCGAATAATCATCACATCTCATCATTTAAAACATGAATCTCACCCACATATCCTAGGAACGGATCAAACCAACAATACTAAATCAAACCATCAACACAATTGATAACAAATGCATCGATATTAAGCCAATCGATATCAAACCCGGATGAATCAATCCTAGAAACGGGTCTTATTCCTTTGAAGTACATAATCACCTCGCCACAGGGATGGCATGAGGTTGTATGATGGCCACGAGATCAAATCCAAACAATCAAAGGTAGGTTTTAATTTTTCATCTTGTTTTGAGTCATAACCAAGTCTCGAATCAAAAGGAAAGTGGTAGCATATTTGTTATATACTTTCTTTTACATTCGGAAATAAGCACAAGATGAGGGGTTTTAAAAGATCAATGAAGATACATGTTCACCTTAAACAAAAGTCGTAAAAGATTAATAAAAGGAATGAACATTTCGAGATCACCAATCTTTTTCTTTTCGATTGTTAGAGTGAGATTTGGGTATAAGATGGAGATGAGTTAAGGTAGTTTGATTTGATGTAGATTGTGTTGACATTGGATCTGTTAATATATTATTTTACTTGGCAACACGCTCTAGTTGTCTTGATGAGGGTTATGTAGAACACGAGGTCGTGTGACTTGTTGATTTGGTAAATGGTATTATGGTCTTGTGGTCATGGTCTAGTCATATTCTACTTCATCTTGTTTTCTGTCAAGTCGCTAACTCCAAAACAAGTCGCTACCAAATTTGATTTTTAAGCTTACAAGTCGCTACAACTTATTCAATAACAAGTCGCTACATCTTGAGTCATAAGTCGCTATGTCTAAGTTGCTAAGTTGCTAGCGAGTTAGTCAAGTCGCTATTGACTTTTATAAGTCGCTATTGACTTGAGTTGATTAAAGAATCAACTCGCTACATGTCTCAACTCGCTACTCAGATTCAATGAATCTAGACAACTTGTAAAGACAAGTCGCTGTGTCTGCTTTTGGGTTCATCAAGTTGCTAGCAAGATATTACTGATTTTCCGATGAGTTTTCCGACCAAATTCACCACCTTCATAATAAACCCGAAAATGTGAAAATATGCTTCTTTGACCCGGTTTGATCATAAAAAGTGACCAAATGACAACCAATATGACTATTTAGACCACAAGAATTACTCGGTTGGAACACAAAATGTTTATCGAGTGAAACATATTTGGACTAATGTAAATGACCAAGGCAGTTAAACATATGACTTTTAGACCAAAAGAAGATACTACAACATGTAACAACTGTTAACCACAAGTATACTCAAAAACATTTTTTCGACCATCAAACAGTACCAAAAAAAACATAAAACCATGTATCGAAATGACAACAAATCATCAAAACACAACAACCTGGGCTCTGATGCCAATTGTAGGATCGAATATTTATTGTGTTGATGATTCGGGTGGTCTTGGATGATCAAAATACATGTTTACCATAGTTAGAGAGTTAGAAGAGAGAGAGGGTGTTCTTGCTAGAGGTTTGCACAAAAGGGAATATTAGATTGAATGAGAAGCACAACCCTTCCATGGATGGAAGGGGTATTTATAATTCTGAGACATAACGACCTCCTATCGGCTGTGGATCGTGGATACGATGGGTAAAGACCCGTCCTTCCTCCACGATGTTACACTACGCTAAACTATGCTACTAACTAACAAATAAAGTACTAAACAACGTAAATAACTACAAGTCTACGAGCTAACTTATGCTAGATAACATTTGGGGTGACCGACACTTCACTATAGAATTTTCTAATTCCTAACAAAGAGTCATTTATTTGTGGGACCCATTTTCCCTCTTTATAATATATTGTAATGTGCCGAACATTTCTTGTTACAGTAGCTATAATGATGTGTCCATTACTTGCCATATGAACAATACACTTAGCAAATAGCCAAAAGACTTTCGCTACAACATAAAACAACAACAGCAAAGAAAATAAATATGGCAAACAAGTAATAAACTGGTTAAAAGTACATCAATACAACAAGAGTTTAACATTTAAACTAACTAAATGAACCAATAGTTTAACTGTTTTAGCATTCAAATTAACAAAAGATTAAGTGTTTTAGCAAACTGAGCTTACACAAAATATGAAAACAAGCGCCTTGATGGGACTCCTAATTTGACACCATTTCAAAGAAAGCCTTCGCGACCTTTCTTATTTTTTCGTCGTCTCCTTTTAGCCTTGGATGTTTCACGAGATTAACACTCTCACCGCGGATTTTGCATGACTTTTGACGGTGTCCATATCCATGACATTGCTTACACTATTATTGTCTTTGGGGCTCATCTGCAGTGCAATTCTTCTTTCTAGGGCGTCCAATTGGGCGTTTGATAACATGTGGATATATTTTATCCTCTATTTGTAGGTGTACCCATTTATCCTTTCCAGGCATCGTAGCAACTTCTAAAGCATATCACTACTAGAGATTTGAGAATAGAGCCCCCTTCATAGAGCCCCTTTTTAGTGAAAAACGGGCTCTAAATGGATTCCGTCTAAAAAAAGGGGTATAGAGCCATGTTTTCTAGTAAAAAACGGGCTTTATGTTAAAAACCGAAAAAGCCCAGTTTTCTTCTAAGAAACCGGGCTCTATTCCTCTTAGAGCCATGTTCTATAACACAAAACCGGGCTCTATGGTCTGAACTCTTAATGCCATGTTTTCCTCTACAAAATGGGGCTCTTATCCTTAATGCCATTTTTTTTCTTCTTTCTAACATTTTTTTTTAATCAAATTTGGTTTTATAAATGAGAATTCCTTAAATAAGCAAAAAACTCAACCATGGTCCTTTACATGGTCACTTTCATGTGCCATTTCTCATTTTGGTCATGCTCGACTGCTCGACTGCTCAACTGCTCAACTCCACTAATTTAATGCCATGTGTCCTTGCAAGTACAAGTGGTAGGTGGAGATATGACCAAAATGAGAAAGAGCGCATGAAAGTGACCATGTAAAGGACCATGGTTGAGCTTTTGGCCTATTTAGGGAATTTTCTTTTTATAAAATTATAAGTTAGGCGGTTCTCAAAATTAAAACCTAAAAATTTAATCTAAAAGGGTTCCCTCCCCAAATTTCCAAATTTCATTACATTCACAAAACCCTAATCACTTTCCCCCCAAATTTCATTACATTCACAAAACCCTAATCACTTTCCCCCTCACTTTCACAACCTTCCTCACACACCAGTAACCAAGACCACTTAATAACTTACCAATACCACTCAACCACTGTCGCACACCACCACCACCATCGCACACCATTGGCGTCACAGGCCACCTTCATCACAGAACCAAGCCAGCAACAAAGTAATTCGAATTAGGAGGTACCAATTTTCTACAATTGATGTTTTTCTAAAATTGATTATTATGATATCTCATTAATGTTGTTGTTACATTTGATTCTGGAACTAGATCTGTCTATTATACGTTTTTATATTGTTAGTTAATAAGGTCTTGATTTTGGAAAAAATTGTTGAAATTTATTGTTTTTCGGTCGTATGGGAATTAAATAATGTGACACCTAAATGATCTTTATTTTGTATGGGAATTAAATAATGGGTATATATGCAATTCCCCTTATTTTAAATATGAAAAGAATATAATTAGTTGTAAATGGGCATTTTGGTTGTGTTTCTTTGTCATAAATGGTGTGTTTCGTTGTGCTAATTCTTTAATATATGGTGTGTTTGTTAAGACTTTTTCTGTCACAAATTAGGCGTTTGAACTTGCTCTTGGTTGTTTATTATCGTGTTTCGTGACCTAGTTTCTTTGTCATAAATGGTGTGTTTTGTTGTGCTATTCTTTGTATCAAATGGGGTGTTTGATAAGACTTTTTGATGTTAAAATTGGGCATCCGAACTCCTTTTCTTTGTCAAAATAGGTGTTTTAGGACCGGTTTCTTGATCACAAATTATGTGTTTCATTGTCTATTTGGTATCACAAATGGACGTTTATGCTTGTGCTTATGTCTTATCGTTTATCATTAATCAAGTTGCAATTCTTGCATGTTTTGTTAATGTTAGGTGATATGGATGAGCATGATATGGTTGAGCAAGGTATATTTTCTTAACACCATTAGTTCGGATGTCACTTAATTACTATGTTTTTAACCTCTTATGAGCTTCATTTTTACATTAAGCAGGAGCATTGTAGACTTAAGGATGATGACTACAAAACACAAGTGCTCAAACAGTGCAACAATTATTGGAAAAGTTTCAAGAAGATTCTTCGTACAAATTACATGTATCTGAAAAGAAGTCCTTTTAACAAGTGGCCGTTTATTGAACCCGAGATATGGAAAGAGTTTGTGAAGTTGGAAAGTACCCCTGAAACAATGGTTGGTCTTACTTTATAATGTATTATTATATAAAATGTTAGCTTCAATTCATTGCAGCTAGGGGTGTCAATCGGGTTATCGGGTCGGGTTACATTGTTGGTATTACATTCTTCCATTACTACCCATCTTATTTACATTGTTGGTATAGCATATAGTTTGTTCGTTTAGCCATTAGACCACCAAGTATCTACGATATGTTTGTTCTATTAGGCATATCTCGAATCTACCTTATACTTGCAAGGCTTATCGGACACATGATGCTACTTAAAAACAACATGAATAAAAATATTTACACCTTGATTATAAACAGAAATCATCACTGATTGAGTTTTTTTTACTATGTATGGCGAGTATATATATTTGACATCTATGCGTGGATGATTTTGTTATCAATGATGTGCATAAATCTTATGGATGTTTTTTTTATAGGTGCCTTGGAATGATAAGAAGCCATTTCTTGCTAAGGAGTTGGATGATATCATGAGCTCGTGCATTTTGGTTTGTGGCATATGATCATCAATCATGTTAGTGTTTAGGAAAGGTTGGCATGTCGTTATGTCTTTTGTGTATCTCCTTTCTTTTAGCCCAACAAAACAATTGATTTTGAAACAGTTGTGATGTTTAATTAGTGGTATTTAGTAGGTTTGGTAGTCATAGGACGTGTAATTTGTAGTAAATTGTTGCGAAATTGATATTGGATCTTAAATCCATTTGTTTTGGTATAGATCTTCATTTATGGTTTTATTACAATTTTGTTTCTGGTTTTATGTTGTGGGTTTATACCTGGAAATATAATCAGGTGGTATCTAAAAAAAAGAAAAAAAAAAGAAAAAGAAAAAAAGATTCATTAAGCCATGTTTGTAAGAAAAAAACAGGGCTCTATGCTAATTAAAAATGATTTTTTTAATAACATAGAGCAAGGTTACAAACCGGGCTTTATTACAAATTATAAAGCCCGTTCCTAAAACCGGGCTCTATGGAAATTCCTCATAGAGTCCCTCCCCCTTTGTACCCTCATGCAAAACCGGGCTTTATAGGCATTTTTAACCGGGCTCTATGTCTATTTTTGTAGTAGTGTATGCATCTTTAAATTTTTCGATTGTGAAATACTGATCAACATAATTTTCGTAACTTTTCCTTGTGAAAGCAATGAATGCAGCAACATGAACACATGGCAGGCCCTTTACTTTCCAAACCCGACAAGAACATTTTTTCTCATCTAGCATCACCACCCACCGCTTCCCCTTACTTTTCACTTCAGCATGGTTTTCGTTGCTTCTGCAAACTTCGTATTCACCTAAGTTCTACAAGAAAAAATAACATAAATAAAGACACTTTAAGGTACATACGTAGCAATTTAATCATAATATAAACTAAACGATTATAGCTCAATTTACTTGCCTTAGAGATAGTGTCGATATACTTCTTAGCCATAGGAACTAATGTGCCATTCTATTTTTCAACAACCAGCCTTTTCTCATCAAAACGCTTTAAAAGCTCTTCTCTTATGTTATCAAGAAGGTCAAGCACTTGTTGGAAACGAAATGTGCCTATCCACGCATTAAAAGCTTCTGAGATATTATTGGTCAAATATTATTGGTCAAATATGTGGTGCACTATAGCACATAAAAGTATTCTTGATACCTTTGTTGAGTATTGTTTGTGCCAATATCATTGTTTGTCGTCACATAAACGGTTATTTCTTTTTCTTTCTCGTACATATTAAGCATAAGCATGAATTTCTCTTCAGAATTTAGCTCAATAAAGGATTGCTCTATGGCATACTTGTCAACAAAAAAAGTGATTGCTATGTGAAGAATAATGCCTTAAGACCTCTTCATTTAGGTGGCTTAAGTCGAACGACCATGTGTTTATATAGATACATTTTTGTGAGCCAAAGCAATATTTTCTTCTATTTGATTTCTTGACCATCTTAAAGAAGCCTTTATATCTCAATTTTAGCTTGTACTTCGAAGATACTTGTCTAAAAGCAAAAACAATAAGTACAAAAAACGTTACGAGCAGACTAGAGTTTCAAAATCTTGCACTATGAAAATCACATAAACATACTCGATAGTTGGCGAGTTAACTGATTGTACAATAATTCATACGACCACCTTCGATGGTGATCGAAGGGTAAGTATGTGCGCCAAACTTGTAGTCAATGGATAAGAAATAGTAGACATTTCGTTAAGTGATCGAAGGGTATATGATGTATGTGTAAGGCGTGTTAAGTGAACATACCATTGAAATGACTCGTCCAACCTATTTATAGGTGATGAAAATAGCTTGGAGAGTGTTAGCACACGTTTAGGAGATCATGGGGCGTCCACGATTTATGGTAACCGCTAGGGCTTCATCCCCACTATCTCGGACTTGGTGGGAAGCTAAGGATATAGTGGAAGCGTGGGGAAGACCAAGTCAAGGTTCTTGTTTGTCTTGGCATCTTCAGAAGACACCGAAGGGCATAGGCCTTGGTGGCGAATCCCAACCGGTAACCATGTCAATGATGAATGGTTTCGCCACCAATGACTTATAAAGAAAGACTTGGGTCTTCGTAATGCAATTCGGTGAGGCGAAGGGGTCCTTCGACGATCGGAGATGCGTCATCAAGCCCCAGGTCGAAAGTGATATGTCGAACGAAAATATTGCTTCGACTCGAAATAAAAGCGAAACCTCCCTTCGTCACAAAAATGAGCGAAGATGAAAAGTCATGCTAATATTGACCGTAATAAATGCATAGTTAATTTTAACTACCCGTTTTCCTCGGTATTAGTAAACATCCTTTCAAAATTTTAAATAGGTTTGAAATCCGGTATAAATGGGAAGTTATTACACGTGTAGGGTGAGATCAATATTTGTAGGGTATATAAATTGCAAAATCGGTAAAACCCTAACAAAGTAACTCTCGCCCAAAGTTTTCACCTACTAAAATTCCTTCGATCAAGCCTCCGACCAAACAAGGTAAAGCACTCCTTCATCTTACGTATTTCAAATATTTTTGTGTTTTGTAGAAGGTGTCATGTCAACCAACAAAAATTTGTGATAAAACAACAAGGTTGCACATTAACGGGGAGGAGCTTAAAGCGTTCCTCATGATTATCCCATTCAAAAGAACACAAAGTAATGCTACCAAGTAAAGATCAAGGGATATTCGATGCCCCGAAAATTATGTAGGCTTGTATATCCATGCTTTCACCACTTCAATCTTAGGATACCACTGCATCCTTTAATTTTAGAATTCCTCCGCTATTATGAGGTACACATTTCTAGGTTCAACCCTTTGGCCTAGCCAGTGACAACATACATTGTGATGTGTAAAGCCTATGGGTTTGAACCATCCTTGACCGTGCTTAGGGTTTTTAAATCTATATCCGGGAGGAGATTGGTTAACCTTGGCCAAGAGGGTGAAAGGGATGTGCCCATATTGATAGATAGGCCTTTTACGAACATAAGGAGCTGGAAAGGTAAGTTCTTTTATATTGGACTACCATTATCCCTCACGGATACTCGCATTGCTAAACCCGGACTTTCAATATGATGAGAAAGGTTCAGCGATCCATGGCCTTATCTTGTGAGAAGAAACCCATCAGTGTCTGCGTTTGGCTCGTTATCCGGTGTTGCCGGACCTTTCTGAGCCAATCTGTTCATGGTGGCATTCTTTGAGAGATGGGAAGGGTCTCCATTGGTACACGAGATAATTTGTGATGGAGAAAGTATGTATTTTAAATTAACATAAGAAACAAAAACTTATCTTCTTGATATTTATCTTATATGCTTCTTTTGTAGAGATGTCATTCGGGAACTTTGTCGTGGTGGAGGTGCCAAAGAGGTTAGTTTTCTTCCAAGAATCCCCAAGAAACAAGCTATGGCGTGGGCTCCCGTCGGTGTCTATAAACAAAGGCGGGTGGAAGCTCATCTGCCGAGCACTGTATCTTCTGCTCCTCCACCAAAGGAACCCATAGATGTAGAAGATCGGCTAGTGGAGATTATTCTTGACTCAGACGAACCGGTCTCCGATCAACCGTTGGCCATCGTAGAACCCTCCGCATAGGTGAGAGGTTTCGAGCGAGGAAAGGTGCTAGTGCCAAGGCTATGAAATCGATTCAAAGAGAAAGCTTCTTCGCTACTCCTCCTCTCGAACTACCCGTGAAGAGTGCCGGGGTAAGGGTGTGGTATTTCCGACCATCGAGGGACCCAGTGATGACTTCCATGGTAAACTTCTTACATTAAATAAAATTAAATACCCAAGATCATATATTAATGAAATTTACTTTTGTTATAGGACTTCACGATCGAAGAGCTTCCTTCTCCCAAGCTTGTCACCAACTTATGAGCCATGTGATCCCTCCAAGTGGAAGGAGGTGATGAATAACATGTCTATAGAGGCTTTGTGATCTTCATGATAAAAGCTATGTTCGCGGGGCATGCTTGACAACCAACTCAATGCTAGGACAAGGGAATTGCTCCGTCACACCAAAGCTCGAGAAGAAATGGATGTTATCTTTGAAGGGGAGAAGGTTAGAGATCAAAAGTATGCGAGACTTGGAGAAGAAGTGTGAGGAGGCATTGGAGGATTTTGATAAGAATCCCTTGGTTCAAGATCTTAGAGTGAGAATGAAAAGCTCAAAGGTCAATTGGCAGCAGTGAAATTTGAGTGCAACAGGTTAGCTGTCGAAAACTCTATGGTTGTTGGTTACAAAGAACGGATATCATTCTTTCATCCAAATGTGGAGGTCTCGAGCAGGAGAGGTCAAAGTTCTTGGCCCGAGATCAAGCTCAGAAAGGTAGATGGCTTAAACCTCCGTGCGAAGATCTTTGAATAAGGACAGGCGGACACAGTAACCAAAGTGATCCCTACATTGCTATGGAACTTTACCATAGCGATGATGTGAGGATTGCTATTGGGAATGTGGTGAATCTTGCCATTTTCCATGGCAAGTGTACCACTTTGGAGGAGGTGGCGAGGCGGGAACCCGTAGTCTTGGAGAAAATTCCGTATTCACGGGCAACTCATGAAAAGAATATGATGATGCGGTAATCATTTAAGCGCTTTAGAGTTCCCTTTCCTTGCGGATGTGACGAAGGACCCATCGACCTCGATTGAGGATCTGCTAGCCAAGAAGCCAAGGAAAGTTCATCCTCCTTCTCCTCAAGAGGACTCCGTCACCCAGGTTCCATCTCCATGCTCGGTGACCCCACTCATTCAAGGTTTAAAGAAGGCAACCATGTGGTTGTAATTTGATCCCAGTGGTATGTATCCTGTTTAAAACAATTATCATGCTCCATTCGGGGCTTCGTGCTGATGAAACAATTACTTATTGCATGTTGGTAGTAGGCTACGGCCTAAGACAATAGTTTATAACGTTGGATGTGTTAAGGCTATGGCCTATTTTAGACTAGTAAAACTAGTCATAAATCTACAAGAAACCACTAGGGCTCGAATTTTGCTATGTGTGATTCTTCTCTTTTACTTTTACTTGCGTAAAATATTTTTACAACCTAAGGCGTATGGTAGATGCATAGCCTCAT
This sequence comes from Chrysanthemum lavandulifolium, assembly GCA_022545495.1. Lineage (NCBI taxonomy): Eukaryota > Viridiplantae > Streptophyta > Magnoliopsida > Asterales > Asteraceae > Chrysanthemum > Chrysanthemum lavandulifolium. The sequence continues at coordinate 51,516,110 of CM040242.1, read as the reverse complement.
TGTGTGTAGTTACTTCACCAAGAATATTAGCAATCGTATAATTTATTTCTTGACGGAGGAGTCGCGACCCACTCAATCTTGATCCTTTGGGCGTGAAGGTTTGAAATACCCTAAGGCCATATAGGAAAGTTAATGTGAAGTTGAGATGGATGTTATGCATATGAGCAAGACATGTTGTTTAGTCTTTATACATCCCTTCGACATTCAAACTTATAAAGCGACTTGGTGGGCAAATCTTTGTTGTATTGAGCGAAACAAGAGATTTGAGGAAATGTGTTATTATCATTAAGTGGGTAGGAGGATTACATCATTTTAAGAAATGAATACTAGGCGCCTACCATTAATGCTTCTTTCCCAGTGAGAAGAATGCAAATACATTGATTGAAAGCAAATAAAATGTGTCCTTAGACATTGTAAGTTTCATACGTAGAACTTACGAAGAGTAGTGCCATTCGGGTTCTATCAATAACGTCTCACCCAAGGTTTCCGACTTGTAGGCTCCGTTGCCATCGCTTCCTTAATAACGTAGGGTTCTTCCCATGTAGGTCCCAGTTTACCACAGTACTCGACTTTGCTTGCACTATTGAGTCGGAGGACATATTCCCTGGTTTGAAGGTCGAAGGCCTAACTCGCTTATTATAGTACCTTTCAATCTTTTGCTTGTGTATAGCCTCTCAATGGAGCTATTTCTCTCCGTTCTTCAAGTAGGTCCAAATTACTACGGAGTCTTTCTTAGTTATCTGCTACTTGAAGTTCATGACCCTTCTGTTGCAACACTTACTTAAGGGATGGCGACTTAGTGCCATATGTCAAGTGAAGGTGTTTCTCCATGACTTGACTTTGTATCGTTCTATGTGCCCGAGCACTTGAGGTAGTTCATCTACCCAACCGTGATGTGATATCGACCTTCGTTCTATTCCTTGTATGATGTCTCTGTTGGTAACCTCTACTTGACCGTTACCACGAGGATGGTAAGCGAGTGAATGATTGTCGGACATTCGGGCCTCGCAAAATCTTGGGAATACCCTTGACAAACTGCTTCCCATTATACGAAATGAGGATGTGAGGTACTCGAACCTCTGAGATAATATGTTCCCACACAATTTTTCCATGTGTCTTCTGTGATGGATGCTAGAGGCTTCGCTTGACCCATTTAGTGAAGTAATCAATGGCTCGACCAAGAACTTTACTCCTCCGGAAGCAAGCGGTAGAGGGCCTCGATATCAATCCCCATTGATTGAAGGGCCATGCGGATGTTCTGAAGTCATATCTTGCTTTGGTAGCCTTGGGACTCTTGAGTGAATTTGACAAGCTTCGCCTTCTAAATGATGTCGGCGTCTACGTGCATCGAGGCCAATAATATCCGACCCTCATTATTTTGGAACAACAGGCGAGGCCTGCGTGAAGTCCGCAGGATCCTTCATGCACTTCTTGGATGATGTTGGCGACTTGCCTTGGCCCTACACAGCGGAGCGAGGGATAGAAAAGATCTTACATACAAGTAACTTCCCATAATCTGTATTGTGGTGCTTTGATGCGCACCTTCGAGCCAACTTTGTATCCTCCGGCGTATGCCACTTATTAGATATTCTCTAATTGAGTCATCCATTCGAGTCTTCCTCGATATAACGTCGGACAACTCCTTTCGAGCGATGGACCGATCGCCAATACTTGACCAAAACTTCCTTTGTTAAATGAGCAAATGCCATTGATGCCAATTTGCTAAGTGCATCCGCCTTCTTGTTTTGGTTTCTTGAACATGTTCTATGTTGTAAGATGTGAACCCTTGATCATTTCTTTGGCCTTATCCGGATATTGCTTGATCACGGGTTGTCTCGCCTCGTAGGAGCCTTTTATCGGTTGGCCACCATTGTGAGTCAACAAAATAGCCAAGTTTTCTACTTCCATATCTGTGGCCAATCGGAGACACGCTAACAAGGCTTCGTACTCGCTTCATTGTTCGTAGCATCGAATTGAAGCGAAGTGCATAAGTGTATTCCTTCCTTTGGGATCAGCGAGCATGAGACTGCACGGAACCATCGAGATGGAGGCTCCATCGATATAAAGTTTCCACCCTTGATTGTCGTAGCAAGCTCCTTTTCAACAACCTTTTTGTCATGTTTCGTTTGGAGGTGTTTACGCTAAAAAGTCTCGCCAATATTTGCCCTTTGACCGAGCTCCGCCTTTGTATTCAATATTATGTTCTCCTAGCTCGATAGCCCATTTATCTATCCTTCAGTTTCTCGGCTTTGAAAGTATCTCGCTTAATTGGCTTGTCGGTGAAATGCGGTTATGGGGTGAGCTTGAAAGTACCTTGAGGCGTCTCATGACATGAACTAAAGCTAAAATTAGCTTCTCCAATCTTTGGGTAATTTAGCTCGACTCCTTGTAGTACTCTACTAACAAAGTATATGATTTGCTTCTTCTCCTTTACGCGATAACACGGCACGATGCTTTCGAAAGAGGTCGCAATATACATGAACAACACTTAGCCTTTGATTGGGGTGTAAGTGTTGGTAGAATAACCATGAATTCCTTGAGCTTTTGAAAGGTCATACGCATCTATGCTCCATTGGAAGTCTTTTGTCCGTGCACCCTTTGAGTGTTTTGAAGATCGGCAAAGATCATCTGCACCCTTCGACAAGAACCTGCTTGAGGGTGCTAGCTTTCCATTGAGACTTTGCACTTCCTTTAGGGACTTAGGAGGCGCAAATCTGTGATGGCTTTGACTTTCGAAGGATTGGCTTTAATACCACCTTGGTGATCGGATGTCCCAAGAATTGTCCTTCTTCCACACCAAAGGAACACTTCTTGGGATTTAACTCATATTAATGGCGCGAAGGCGATCGAAGGTTTCCTTGATGTCGGAGAGCATGTCTTCCTCGATCTACTTTTGATGACCATATCGTCTCGTAGGCTTCTAGATTCTGCCTATTTGCTTGTGGAAGGCTTTATCCACCAATCATTTGTAGGTGGCACTGCATTTTAAACCAAAAGGCATCTTTTGTAGCAATAAACGCCTTTTCACGTAAAAAGGTTGTCTTTTCTTCGTCTTCTTGACCATTTGTATCGATGGTAACCTTTATAAGCGTCTAGGAAACACTTTAGTCGAAACCACGACGAGGATTCCACCTTCCAATCAATTTATGGAAGAGGATATGATCCTTCGGATAGGCTTTGTTAATGTCGGTAAAATCTCGCATTCTCCATCCCGTCATGCTTTTGACCATCACGGATTGGCCACCCAAGTTTGATACTTTACCTCTCGAGTATGCCCGTGTCACGAGTTCGTCCACTTCCTTGCATGCGTGGCATTTCTTTCGAGCTAGACTTTGGCGCTTTTGTTTGATGGGTTCAATATGTTTGAACTCATTGAGCTTGTGTTCGATCTTAGAAGGTTTGTCCATCTATGGTGAGAGTTACTGGGACCCCGTCATGTCGAGAATAGGTCCATGCGAAGGCGTCTGCGTTAGCACGAGTATCTTTTCAACTCTTCTTTAAAGGAGGTTGGAAGTTGCTTTCCGATTACTATTGTGCGATCGGTGAGATCATTGACCACGATCGTTCTTGACGTTAAGCGCAATCGAGGACATCTTCGAAGTTCCTCCGAAACTGTTTGACCCTCTTGCTTTACTGTTGTAGGCTCCTTCACCTTATAGTTGGAGAAAACCGTTCCAATGCCGAAGGTGTTTGGAATTTGACCGCGGCATGTATGGTTGAGACAACGATGCCCATCTTACGCATTCTTGTTCTCCCTATCAATAAGTTGTAGGAGATTCCGACCTTCGATCGTGAAAACCGGAGTTTACATTCTTTTTAGCCTCCCTTCTCAATCGTAACCTCTAGAGGACTTCTCCCAGGGCCATGAGTGTTCCCACGAGAACCCTACTAAAGGTACCTTTGAATCTACTCTCCTTGACTTTATTGAAGGTTTGAGCTTTAGGAAACACCGTTCGTAGATAACCAGCAGGAGCTACCGCATGATCAAGGTAGGCTCTGTTTACTTCTCTGTTGGAGATCAAGACTTTGATGACCACGGGTCATTTGAAAGAACTTTTCACGTGATTGAAGGAAAGTGACATCTCTACCCGCACAAGGCTTCCTCTGCTTCCTTTCTCTTTGAACTAGAGTCTTTTTATAAACCATGAGGATGGGTGCTTGACAGTGTGGTATCTTTCCCCAACCGTGTGTCGGAGGCTTTTCTTTGCCTCTCTTTATACCCTTCACCAAATGTCCCAATTGGCGGACTTCACGGCCTCTTCTATCTGCTTTTTGAGCTCTGCGGTGATTGGTGTCGTGACCGTAATCATCATGGAAATAGCAAAACTTGGAAGTGTCTCTGGGCCTCCCTTTGTTTGCCAAGCGAGGGGAGGATCAAAGGCCTTGCAACCTTTCGGTGCGAGTATTTCCTTGGGGATTTGGAAAGATTAGCCAAGAGGCCATGGTTGATGTTTTGTGGTATGGAGTAAATCATCCACTTCTTGTGTTTGTTCCTTGACCCTTCCCACGAAGGATGCTTGAGGCCTTGTTGTGATTTTCCTTGTTTTCGACCGAGCCCCATTGGTGGACACTTCTTTTGCTTGATCCATGTGTAAGCCTTTTCCACTAATCCTTTATAGGTTGCGGAAGATCGGTGGAAGTAATTCAACCAAGCTTCATTCCGTAGGCCATGTACGAAACACGAGATGCGTTGGTCTTCGTGCAAGCCCATTATCGCAAGGTGTCATCGGTGTATCTAGTAATGAAAGCCCTTGTGCTCTCGTTCTCCTTACGCTTGATGTTGTGCCTTTGTTAGGTGCGTTCTTGTGAACTTTTACTTTGGTGAAATTTGACTGAACTTGGCTTTGAGATCATCAGTTCACAATGCTACCGGTTTTTTCCGTTCCACCATATCTGACGAGTCTCGTAGGGTGTATGTAAACATGTGACGAGCAGCAGCATTACCCACTTCGCATTCTAATAGCCCCTTGAACAAGTGTAAAAGTTATCCGGATCCCTTTTCCATCATAAGTACCAATATGTGCGGGCATTTTCAACCCATCGGGCAAAGGGTAGTCTTATCCACCTACGAAGGGTGTTGTGGAGCCCATTGGCTCGAGTAGAAGCGATTATAAGGTGGCATGTATGTAGGGGCAGCATTGCATGGGTTATGATTAGGAGGTATTCCAACGGTGTTTTGATTGACATATTGGGGATAGCGGTAGGTATATAAGGTGGGTGACTTCCCACGGGATCTGAAGGGTATACCATAGGTTGTCCATAGGGCATGCTTCCGTATGGTTGAGTAAAATTGGGGTTGTTAGCTTGCCTGTTAGGTGGGGATAAACCCGCGAGGGTAAGATTGAGCACGAAAGGAGGTACATACCATGAGGAGGAATATTTCCTCCCTATTTAATTGAGATGGATCGCCTCCTCGCCCGGATCGTGAGAAGGCTGCAGTGGAACCCCGTTTCCGTCCTCCCGGATGAGCCGCCAAGAGTGGTGGCAAATTAACCTCCGTAGCTTCCGCCGGTGACTCCTTCCATTGGAGCCTTCTATCGTTCCTTCCTTCTTGCCGGGCCCGCTCGGGCGTCTTCGAAACCAACCGACCTTCCACTGGGCCTTGTTGCTCGGAGATCCTACCATAACACCGGCGGTAACCCCGAGCGAGGCCTAGCCTCCATTTCTAACTCTTCGTCGTACTCATCGCTTGAGTATTCTAACTCCTACGCATTTCCACATTCGGTCTTGCCTCCTTGAGCTCTTAGTAAAGATTCTAATGCTTGATGTTAGCTTCGACAAGCGGGATGATCACGGTTCGGGGTTAGGCGAGGTTGAAGCATGATTGTTGGGAGTTATTTGGGGTGAGATCGTGTGGTAAAAGTGGATGCGGTTATATTGGGAAGGTTGCGGGATCATTGGTGGGATTGGTGTCAAGGTCGAGAAACTCGGAGGGTGTATCTTCTCTTCCTTGAGTCATGCCGTAAAACTAGTGAGAGCGATTGACCGGTGTAAGTTTGGAATAACGAGACCAATAGTAGCGGGTCCCACGGATGGCGCCACCGATTGTACAATAATTAAATGCGACCGGGCCTTGATGGTGATCGAAGGGTATAAGGGTGATATGCTTGCGCCAAACTTGTAGTCAATCGCAATAAGAAATAGTAGACACCGTTAAGTGATTGCGCGGGGTTGGGCCACATGAACCACCTCCGTGTGAATAAGTATGTGATATGAGTTATGGATAATATGATGTATGTGTAAGACTGTTGAGTGAACATACCATTGAAATGACTCGTCCAACCTATTTATAGGTGATGAAAATAGCTTGGAGAGTGTTAGCACGTTTAGGAGATCATGGGGCGTCCACGATTTATGGTAACCGCTAGGGCTTCATCCCCACTATCTCGGACTTGGCGGGAAGCTAAGGATATAGTGGAAGCGGGGGAATACCAAGTCAAGGTTCTTGTTTGTCTTGGCATCTTGAGAAGTGTCACACCCCAAATTACATTTTGCGAATTGAATACCTTGGGAGGACCAAGCATCAAAGTTCTATATCGAGCGACCTAAAGTGTCGTTTGGAAAACACATCGTTTAATTTATTAAAACAATCGAGTTTACAAAGTATTGGTCTCAAATGAAAATCAACTTGTGCGGAAATAAGTTTGTTACAAGCGAAACGATGTTTTAAAGTTTATAAATCCCAGTGAGACGCGTCGTCACCACGACTCTATGATATGTCCATATGCATGCCATGAAGTGAATGCCTTAGGTACCGAGATAAAACATGCTAAAAGTGTCAACACAAAGGTTGAGTGAGTTCATAGAGTTTGTGTTGAAATATAAAGCCTTTAAAGAACGTTCATGCAACAAAGTCTAAGTTTTGGTCATATAGAATAGTTCACAAAGCAAAGGCATCGAAATCCACTCGGTTCAAGTCCCGCCCATACAAAACTTGCAACCCGTGTGTTTACAACCCATCGCTAAAAATAGTATGACAATCATGTATATGCACATTAAAATAGTTAAAAGAATAAATGTCACCACAAGGGTCTTCCAACAACTCGTGTTAGGATGTTCCTCCAACGCTCGCGTTAAATTTGTATCCATAAAATGGCCTTCCAACATATAAATGCGGGATGTTCCTCCAACGACGCAAGTTGGGTTGTATCCAAATTAATGGCCTTCCAACATATAAATCTTGGGATGTTCCTCCAACGACGCGTTGGGTCGTATCAAATTAATGGCCTTCCAACATATAAATCTTTGGGATGTTTGTTTAAGTCTAGTCAATACACACACCAAGTCTAGAGTATAAGTAATGTTGTTTGGCAAAAGAGTTTAAATGTTTGGATAAATAAGCATATATCTCGCCCAAATAGTTTATAGGAATTTAAATGAGTAAAAGCGGGTATGAACTCACAAGGAAAGTAATAGCATTGGTTCTACTTCATCTCCGAAACCCAAATCGTGTGTTATCCAAGGAGACTTTCAAGTTTAGCGTAACACAATCAAGTATAATGCAATCAAGTGTAAATGTTATTAAGTATAAATGTTATCAAGTATTATGCAATCATGTATAAAAGTATAGCGTAGCATAAAAGTGTAAATATTTTGAGTATTTGTATTTATAAAACAAGTAGTTGAGCATGTATCTCCCCAAAGTTTGTAAACAATTAAATAATAGAAAGTGGGGCTATGAAAACTCACTTGATAAATTGGTATGATGACAAGAGTGAGTACACGAGATGTAGCGTGATACTTTAACCTTGACCTATTGTGAATGATATGATACGTAATGAGTTATGATGTAATGTTATGCATGCATTTAGTATGTTATTTATACCATTTGTGAGTTTTGAAAATAATACTTATCGTCGAAAAATACTCTTTTGACGTCTTGACCATTCTTAAATCACTTTACAAGTATTTACGTCAAAATGTCATCCTACAATGGTTTCGTAATGATTTATAGTGAAATTATCACTTTTCGTCGTAAAACAATGTCGTCGGAAATTTCTTGAAAGTGAAAAAAATGGCTTCGTAAAACTAGTCGTAAAATGGTGTACGTCGATCGTTAGGAAACGAACTCGACGGTTTTGGAAAGTTTGCATCAAAATCTAGAAGTTTCAGTTCAGGAGTTTTCGACATAAAGGTCTCGAACATAAAGATAATAAGGGTTAAAGATGGTGATTTTGTCTAATTGTTGTGTAAAAAGTGAGTTTCGGCAAAGTTTAAGCAACCGTAAATAATTTACTACAACTCCGCTATACAAACGGTTGATCATTTTGAAAAATATGCTCGATGATCTAAATTTTATTAGAAGACATTTCGTTCCAAAAAGTTCCACATCATCGTTAAAAACAGCCTCCAACATGGTCGTTTTAGTTACCGTAATACTTATCTCGTAAAAATAATATAGTTTTTCTAAAAATAATAGTTCTGCACTTTTATGAAAACGTGCATATCTTAATCGTTTCAAATCCGTTTTCTCGTATTATATGTCCTTAGCCCGTATCAAAGTATACTAATATATTTTGATAAGTCGAAGTAATTTGTAAAGCTTAAGGCTCGTTTTGACTCGTACAAGATAAAAATAGTATCTTGAAATTTACGAAAAATATATATTTCGTCGTCAAACTTTAAAATTCATAACTTCTTCGTTATAACTCCGTTTTAATCCGTTCAAGTGGCCACGGATTCGTTTTAAAGTATATTTTCTAAATATCAAGGCCAAAATTACGTGCCTCTTGTCGGATTTTCCAGAAAAACAAAATAAGGACAGACCACTTTTAATACTTGTCGAAAATAGTTTTTCGTACTAAACCTATTCAATCCCTTCAAATCAACTCCAAAGCTATTCTAATCCTACCATACACCTTCTTAGGGTGTCATGGGTTCCTAAACATCATCAAGACCAATATATACCAAGGGAATAATTATAGGATGACTTTATATATATATAACTCTAAAATCATGTAAAAATGGTATAAACAACACAAGTCATGCATGTTTGCTCCCAAATATGAAGAAATACTTATGAAATGATAAGGAAAAATGAAAAATGTAAATGATATGCTTACAAGTAAACTTGATGAGGTGATTAGAACAAGGATTAACCTAAACACCCTAGGTTTTTATTTCAAAACCTTAATAAGAGTGTAATCTAGATTGTTTATAACTTGAGCTTGAAAATTTTATGAATCTCTTCTTGATCTTTATGCTAGGCCGGTTTTGAGAAGGAGAATCAAGAGAGAAGAAAAATATCTTAGCTACTTGTATTATTGAGAGTGAAATGAATGAAGAGTAAGATTGAGTATGAATATGTATATGTAAGAAAATCTATACATTTTGACTAACTCCTCCCCCCTTGGCGGATTTTAGGGGATGTTTCAAATATATATATATTTTTTATATATATATACTTGTAACAATTGTAAGAAAAATGTGTAGTTAAGTAAAAGTGTTGTAACTTGTACATAGTTGTGAATTTAAAGTAGTATGGACTAAAATAAGTCTTAATGGACCAAAGTAAATTATATTAAGATCATAAAATTTGTAAAAATATATTTCTTGCATAATTTGAGTGATAATATAATTATCGTGTAGTTTTTAAGAAAAAACGTCGTAATAATATAACTTTAACGATTTACATACAAAATAAATTTAAAACACGAGGTAAACTCAAAATATAGTTTTTATAAACTAAATGTAAGTATAAAAATATATCGGGATCATTTTTGAAAGTATCGGATTAAAGGTTCAAAATAATAACTCACGCGATAACGTTTATTTAATATAAAATTTACGCGTTTAAGGTGAAATGCAAAATCATGAATGAACCGATATGAAATGATGAATATAGAGTTTGAGAAATGACCGAAAATTGAGAATTGTGACAAGAAGACACCGAAGGGCATAGGCCTTCGGCTGGCGAACTCCCAACTGGTAACCATGTCAATGATGAATGGTTTTACGCCACTAATGACTTATAAAGAAAGACTTGGGTCTTCGTAATGCAATTTCGACTGAGGCCGAAGGGGGGTCCTTCGACCTGATCGGAGGGTACGTCATCATTAACCATATTCTCCCATGTTGGTCTCAATGAGTCTCGAATAGAAACATCAACTATATCATCCATCTTTATGTTATACAACACTCCGCACTTTCGAAAAACAAACAAACAAACAAGTATCAAGTATCCATAAATTTCTAATATCAATGTATGTCTCTTGCATTAGATTGACAAATTGACAAATTGAAAACAGGAACAATGAATAAAAAAAATTAGATTTAGTGGGTTGAAAACTGTTAGAAATGAACATGTGCCAATGATTGACAAATTGAAGACAAGAACAATGAATGAAAAACATTATTTATGCAAACAAATACAATCATATGAACAAGAATAATATTAAAACCAATGACGACTTACCAGGTTTTGGTTTATAGTTGTGGAAGATGATGATCCATTTTGAGAAACAGAGAAAGAAGAGTTGTTGAAAAACAAAGAGTCAAGTTTATGTGGGATAATGATCAGTCACGTAGGACTATAGGAAAATAATAAGGGTATAATGGACTTTTTATAATTATATTGTTATTAACATGTATTTTGTGATTGAAAAAATATATAAAATAGTTATTTGGATATATATGATAATTTTAATATTTAAGAAGGATATATATGCAATTATAAGTTTAGTTTGGATATATATGTAATTTTTGCTTTTGCGAGGATATATATCAATTCACCATAAACTAAAATACATGATTCACTTGAAAAATTCATTTCGAGTCTGCATGCAACACGCTGGTGCCTGCATTAAATGTCACTAATACAAATAATAAAGCGTATTTTACAAATATTAAAGCCCGAGCAGACAATGGTCAAAATGGGCTTGAGCCGAACAAAGGCGGTAGCCAAGCAGGCGACGGCTAAACGAAATTTGATATCCAGTAAATTTATTGTCGAAAAAACTTAATAAACTAAAATACATGATTCAATTTAAAATTTATTTCATTGTCTGGTCGTCGCCAAACGCTGCATGCACTCGCTAGTTTTTTAACAAGAAAATGTGTGAATAATATTGTGCACCTTTATTACGGTAACAAAATTATTTTTTAAATTATAAAGATTTTTGTGATGTCGGTATGTTTGGCGAAAATAATTGTTGCTTGATCGAAGATGTAGCTACGAGATGAAGATGGGCGAGCTAAAAATAGATTATTTTATAGCTAAATGAGGTAGCATTTAATTTTAAGAAATTTTGAAATATTATTTTTTCAAAATCTCTGATATGTTTTTTTTTATAAGAAAATCTCTGATATGTTTTATTCTTCACACAAAACTTATATTTTGAATTGCTTTATCTTTAAAAGAATATCTTATTAACTTTGAAAACACATTTCCAACCCATTTTAGGGCTGAAATATGTTACATAGGACGTCTGGGAGGTCGTGCAAACTTTTAGGTAACAGACACTCAACTAGTAAAGTAAATTTTGATAAAAGTAATAGGCGAAGTTTATTTTGGTAAATATGTATTTGTATAGGCTATTTTAAATAAATAAATAAATACTTTATATTTTAAGTGGTTTATTTTAATAAAATAAAAATAACCATAATTTTCCTATAATGTTGGGATGAAACATATGCGTTGAGAATATCTTTTTACCTTTGAAAACATCGGTCCATCCTATTTACACTCGAAATATTTTATACCTTATCTTTTAAACCTCTCATATAATAGAGCGTAGGGCTGATCATCGGGCGAAAATCGGATAGACCGGCATCGAATCCGCAAAACGTGAGGCCGAGACCGGGCCGATGTGATCGGTGCAGTCCGGTCCGGTCTCAGTCGGTCCGTCGGTGGGTCCGGTCCAACAAGGCTAAATTTTCAGTTTGTGCTCCGGACCGGACCGAACCGGACCGAGACCGAATTTGTCAAAATGGTAGACCGAGACCGGACCGCTGGTCCTTCGGTCCAGTTGGTTTCGGTTCGGTCCGGTCGGTTTTGTAGGTCGGTCCGGTCCATCCGGTCCGTTTGCTCACCCCTAATAGAGCGCGAGCTTAGGCAATAAAAAACTAAAAGTTATTATTAGCCAAATATATGGAAGGATAGGCCCACGTATAATTATTTTGGGATTAGTCTAATATATTTATTCCCTCCGTCTCATATTAAGTGTCTACAATGGAATCTTTAGATGTCCCAAATTAAGTGTCCATATTCTATTTCAACCAATGAGATGAGACTTTAGCGGGTAAAAATGATATTTGATTGGTGGATAGTGTAGTTAGTGGAATTTTCTAAAACTTTGTGCGTGATGTAATGTAGCGGATGACTTAATACGGGACGGAGGGAGTAGCTTATTTACAAGTTATGTTGTGTATCATATATTTGGCATCTATTTTTGAGATAACGAGGGGTTTTATCATGGTTTTAAAAGGCGCGTTATGGCGGCGCTAAAATGCAAGGCGTGACCTCCATGTTAACGGAGGTGTCAGCTTTAGGCATGACATGAGATGAGACGTGAAAATGTGCGAGGCGTGGCATCTTTTTTGGATTTAACTCGGTTGAAAAAGGTTTTTTTGAAAGAAATAAAGAGGTTAAATGCAAGAATAGTTTTTTTCCCTTATGCATAACACTTTTTATAAACTCGATATATACGAAATATGATATAATAAATAAATCTATAATTATTTTCATATCTTGTGTCGTTTTAAGTCACGTTTTAAAAAACGTTATGGCTTCGCCATAGCTTCTAAGACGTAAGGCTAGTCATGCCGACATGCTACGCCTCACGCTATTTATAGCCGTAAGTTTTACCAATTGTAGAATTCAAAACAATTATAATTGGGCCTATCCTTCAATATATTCGGCTAATACTTATAACAAATTATAATTGGCAAAGATATCTCAAATATGTATGCAATGTTTTTAAAGGGATAGGATCATCTCCATTCTTGAGTCGAGTTGGGAGTTCTTGACAATTGGATTAAATCCGTGGTCGAGATTAAAGAGAGTCTTTAATCTCGACCATTAATTTAATCTAATGGTTGAACAACACTTGCAACTCACTGAATGCTAAAATAACTCGAGAGGATTTGAACCCGCTTTTAAACGGGTCTTTCATTCAATCCAAATGAGTTTGTGGTCTCTGTTAAATCATTTAAAAAAAAAAAAAAAAAAAAAAACACACAAGTTCCAATGATAAACCAATACTAGGTTGAACCTTATTAACTGTGGGTTTTAAAACATTACATGTACACATATATTTTACCTAGACGGGCTAGGTAACTTTTTGCAAATGTGAAGATTTTATTACAGAAAGCCTTTTAAACTTCATTGTTAGAAGATATTAGGTGCAACAAGACCGTATCTTACGTGACAGATGTTGGTATGAGTGATGATTATGTTTGTGCTATGTCTTCGTGATGCGATTTCAAGCTTTGATTTTAGCTGTTTCACCAATAAGAACACCCCACCCTTAAAGGTTAACATGCATTGGCGGGAGAGTTCTTTTTAGTAAAATGGTCAATGATATGGAAGTTCACTTCGACATGACTACGAGACAGAAAGCAGTTTTTGAATGTCTACAAGCACCACATGCTCAAGTAGGTCAACACATGTCGCCGGTGAAATATCATACTATCCTTAAGTATTGCTTCATGATTCGGTTGTTTTCGGTTGATGCGATATGCCCAATTTGCCGCAATACGTGTTTTGATTCCTTGTGGAATATGAGGTTCATTATAAATAGCTCCTGGGCTTCAAGTGCCGACACGATATGGTTAAGACGTCTCTTTTGACGATGCGGGCATGCCAAGATCTTCGCCAAGAAAGAAGCACTTGTGAACTTTTTGTCTGACCAGTTGGATGAACTATCCACACGATGTTTAGGTTTTTGGATGGGTTGGAGGTGAACACGTATGAGTGGATGAAAGCCGCCTCGTGCAAAATGACAAACCATGAGAAAACATGCAATTGAAAATTAACATGTGTTTATACCTTTCGCGTTTGATACCTTTTAGTACAAATATTAAGATATTTAAATTAAGTGGTCTATTATGTTTTAATAATGACAAATATGTATTACATAACGTAAAATGCACAAACTACTAGTAACCATAAATAATCAAATTCAAATGGTCAAATTGGGAAATTTACAAAATTATTTTCTATCTGAAAAACTATGACTTGAAAATTTTTCATGTATTGATATTAAGTTGTTTAGACTTTAGACCGTTCACACTAAAAAAGCTACTGTATTTGACTTCTTTTTCCGTTAATTATATTTACAAGACTTATAGTGATTTATATCTTGAAAACTTAGGTGCCTCCAAGACGGGATTCAATCACTAATTTTCACTGTCGCGCCGCCTTTCTCTCTCCAATGACCTTCGATTAGGTGTCGAAGAAGGCGTACCAAGTTCATTTTTTTTTTTTTTCATATGCAACGGATACAAGAAGAGAAGTCGATCTTGCAGGCGATTGATTTCGGTATAAACAAGAGGCGATCGACAGGCTCCACATCAAGTCGATCGACTTGAAATCGATCGCCAGGAGCACAATTCACCACTCGATCGACAGGAGATTCGTTCTACTGGGGGCAGCCTTACTGAAATCTCATATCTTTCGAAATTTATTCTTGAACCTTATAAGCAAGCACAAACAAAACTTGCCTCACTCGAACAACTAGAATCATTGAACTACAGAGCCGTCCGCTCCACCGGTGCGGATCTCATTAAGCTCAAAGGACACAAGCAACGAGACATAATTGCTTGAACATAAAAAATACTCAGATAAGTCAATATTGAAAGACGGCTCCGGACTTGATTGTAGGTTGTTCAATGATTCTAGTTGTTCGAGTGATCCAAGTAACAATCATAGTCATTCACATTCAGAAAAGGGATAAAAGTAATAATCATGCGTCATTCACATTCAGAAAATGGATAAAAGATGAATGTACTAATATATAATCAACATAAAGAGTAAACAACATTGTTAGAAGAAGGCATCGATTGATTAATCCACATAAAAAGGTACAGATTACATGTTACATCACTATATTATCGGATAGATAGGAGATGATCTAATGGATATGATACATGATAGAGGAAGTATGATTGTACAAGAAGATAGAATAAGTAATCTGCCGCATGGATATTATCCATCCCATTTTCTCAGTGCTTGAGATGATATACGATATTCAAACTAGTCTCAAATTATTTTCAATAGCACGAAATTTGTAAAGCACGCACATTCTCACCACAACATCCTTGAAGACACTGTACAAGTATGATTAACATATTTCATATCAAAAAAAGAGAGAATGAGATGGATAAGATCCATGCGGCAACGCTTATTCTATCTTCATATGCAATCATACTTTCTCTTTCATGCATCATACTTCAGATCCATTGGTAACTCGGCACAATCCAAAAATCTACTAACCCTTTGATGAGTCTTTAGACTAAAATCAATGCCTCTCCATTGTTTATTCTTCAATTACTTGAATCTGAAAAACCTGAAATAGCAACAAAACTGCTACTCTTAAAAATAGGATTCCAATTAACTCGAAGAATAATTGGAAGGGTCGGAAACGGTCTCGGGATTAACCCGGCAAGGCCGGTACAATTGAGTCAAGGCTCACTTCCCCGGGTACCTGAAAAGGGGAAAACCACACCCGTTTAGCAAAACTATTTGATAGTGAAACAATAATAACTGTAATACAGAGTCGCTAAAATTGCAAAAAGAAACGAACAAAATCACACTAAATGATTTCCCACATAATCAAGTGCATGTCGCATTTATATCAAAATGAATTCATTCCAAAAAGTCAATCAATTATCAAAACAGATTTCATAACTTTATCATAGCAAATTCCAGAAACACAGACTAAAAAAATCAAACTAGCCAAATCAAACTTAAAATCTAAAGATAAATAGTTCTTATACTTTTTGAGAGTTTGGGTGAAAATTACTAATTAAAAAAATTATATATCTGGACTTGTTTTAAAAATTAAAAATGAAATAACACATGTTTATCTAGATCTGTTACAGTATAACAACATGAGTATACAACATCTAATAAATGTTATCATTATATTCTTCTACTTTCATATACAAGATGACAACTCTTATCAAGACAGAGCTTATGTAATTAACAACAGTTACAAAAACAGGGTATAAGAATAAGAGTTTGCTGTCAAAACTTACCCATCAATTTTGATAGCCGCCGTCGCCGCCTTGGTGTATTTGTGATTAGGGTTTTATGTTTTTTGATCATATGGGGCCTTTATATACTATTTTTTGTGTGAATGATGTTAGCCTTTTATTACGGTAACAGAATTTTTAAAATAAAAAATGTGTGAATGCTATCATGCTTATATTACGGTAACAGAATTTTTTATTTTTATTTTCATTTTTTAAATGTGTGAATGATATTATGCCTTTATTAAAGTCACAGGATTATTTTTTTTTAAAGAAAAATGGGTGAATGATATTGTGCACCTTTATTACGGTAACAAAATTAATTTTAAAATTATAAAGATTATTGTGATGTCGTGTATGTTTGGTGAAAATAAGTGTTCTTGAATCAAGATGTAGCTACAGATGGAGATGGGCGGTCTTCAAAAAATATATTATTTTATAAAATTACGTGATGTAGCGTTTGATTTTAAGAATTTTGAAATATTATTTTTCAAGAGGCAATAACCGAGGAGAGTAGCGATCGGTTGTTGAGGGTTATATGAAAGAATTTGAGCGGTGAGGTGGCGAGTCGTTTTGAGTGAAAGTCTCGAGCGACTTTCTACTCGGTTGGAAGACTTGACCGCTACTGACGCTTGACCGGATGTGGAGCACTCTTTCCCAAGATCATTAAAGACGCAAAGAAAGGATTCCTCGGGTGTGGCTAGCGGGCAATGAGGACCCAAAGATTCCAACAAGGAATCTTGGTGGTTTAGCGAGAAGTGCAACTCAAAGTTGTTGTGAAACAATCCGAGTTCGAGAGCTTCTTTTTTGTCGAGAGAGTCACCGTCGACATTACCATGCATGATGAAAAGGTATAAAGTAGCTAAAAGATAAGCAAAAAGGCATTGCTCGAGCGAAGGACAAGGCGTCTTTAAAACTTGTATAATATATTGGACTCGAAGAGGGGCTAACGATATATTGAGATTGCTAAAGCCCGAGAGAAGAATGGGGATTTAGGAAGCGTTAAATATATCAAAGATGAAGACAGACGGACCATTGTGAATGAAGATGATATTAGGAAAAGATGGGGAGAGTATTTTTCTGCTCTTTTCAATGAAGGAAGTACTGAAGAAAGCAGGGAAGAAGAGAGCCCTAGCCAACGTCCAGAATGCTACTATTCAAGGATTAGCCAACCAGAAGTGAAGGTTGCACTACTTAAGATGGGAAGAAACATGTGACAACTCGTAATTTTCTCGATGCGTCGTAAATGGAGAAACGTCAATTAGAGCGATCGTTTCATCTAAGTTGGGTTACAAGTCGTATTATATATCGTTTTTATTGGATATATTATTCTGAGAACATTGGCGTAATTCCTGAGTCACGAATCCTTCGTTTGCTAGTTTAAACGAGTTCCGAATCTAATATATCAAAAGTTTTACAAAGTTTCATCTATGATCCCTTTGATAGTTTATGTGTCGCCCCCTAAGTTTATTTTATTTACATTGGATCCCTCCATGGGTATATATACCCCAACTCACTCACACTTCCTCATTTTACCACTTTCTTTCTCTCTATAATCGCATACAGCTTCTCCTCTCTCTCTAACAATATTATCCGCCCCCCATTAGGGTTTTGACGCCGTCGCCGGATTCCGGCCAACTTCCGGTCACTCACTTTTATTACACCACCCATCTCAAACGACAGATCGAGGTCTTGTGACCCCGTTTATGCATCGTACGCGCCCCCAAACCCCACAACGCACTCTAAATCTGAGATTTAAGCTTCGAATCCTAGGGTTTTTAGAAATAAACGTGTACAAGTGGTCAAGCATGGATTGTTACGAGTTGTACTCGTAAGTGACGCCATCACAACCTCGTCTTTCTCTTGTCTCACGGTAAAACATAATCTCTTGATATCATTTTATTTTTCGTTTTCAAACCGTATATATATATAAATACTAGTGTTTTAGTTTCGTGGATATAAAAATGTTAAAACAAGATTTGAAAACGGTTTGGTTAATATTCGTGTGGTAAGAAAAAGGTTAACGAGTTGTGGGTTTGCCTCGTTTTTTGTCTCGAATCTGTTAAGTATTTGATTTAGATGTGCGAACCAGTGTCGAGTCAAGGCAATCACTAGTCAAGTCAGATCCAACAGAAAAAAGGTCTAAAATATGTTGGGGTACATGGTGTTTAGCTCTTGGGTTAACTCGATGGTGAGTCAACTCAGTGGGTTATTTGCTATTTGGTATGTTGGGTTAACTTAGTTTGACTCAGTGAGTCGGTGGACTCAGCCGAGTTGGGTTTGACTCGGGTCGGGTCAAAGACCCATGGTTATGTCGACATGTTGACTGGGTCGGGTCAAATGACCCACGTTGGTATTTGATTTTAAACAGTTAGGCATAAGTCAAATGAGTTACGGGTTTTATTTAATTTAGTCGCAGAAAATGTTAGATGAGTCAGATAATGTTGTTAATATGAGAATATCGATACGGATAAAAATGGCAAATGGTAACAATGAGTTATTTGATATAGGTAACGGACTAATGATATATATCGTTATCGGACATATTTGATCATTAATTTTGGACTCGAACGAGTAGTGAGCAAGTTATTATAAAACTGGATAATAATTATTTAGAACTAACTACGTGATTGATAACTAATATCGGATATTATATATACACATTATAATTTATAACGTTTAATACGGTTTATACATTTAGAGTATCAATTGACACACAAATTATATTGGTTATAAGTTAGATTTTATTAAACATTTAACTAATAATCGATAACAGATATTACGTATACGTTATAACTTATAAGATTCCACTACGTTTTATAAATTTGGAATAGCAATTGATAACAAGTTATATTGATTAATAAGTGGAACTTTATTAAACGTTTTGGCTTAAACGGATATAATATATTAGACCCGGAAATGAGTTTAATATGTTTGTTTCGCGATATGCCTAAGTATTCTATTTTCACATTTTTACTAAATATGGTTTATCTATATAATGTCAACAAATATGGTTTATTTATTTATAAACCTTTATTAACTACGATAGTAACTCATGTTTAGTAAATACAAGTTAACTCTTATATACTCGTTGGGAAATGTTATTTAGGAAGACGGTATGATAAAGATGTAATGTTTTGGAAACCTTGAAATACGAATGTGTCATTATAAATACTACAATAGTATACCTTATATGGCGTAATTTAATATAAACTTGTATAATTACGAGTAACGGCCGTGAAACCTTTGATAATCAAGCGAAAAAATGAAACTTATACTCTATTATAAACATGTGCGTTTGGGATTATGGAAATTACCAAAGATTAACCTATTTGTGGGTCATGAGTAGATGTAGTCATTTACTAGTCTTTGACTAGCTTGAGTATTGTCGGTGTTCTTGACTTTGTCGATATCTTTTCCTTTTTGGCGTGCGTTCTAGTTAGTATGTCTCAATTGTGTCGACGTCTTCTTCTCTTTCGCGTGAGTTGTACGTCGCGTCTCTGTTTCTTAACACCACACGAAACGTTAAAACTAAACTTTTGAGATATTAATTATAAACTTTTGGGAATGATAATGGACTTTGAAGGTAATGACACGAATAATCCACGAAAACTACAACACATTATCTTTTATCGACTTCTTTATCGTATGAGCCGTATCTTAAGATAATCGTATATGCATTAGGTTGCGTCATTTCTATTCTATCATACTCGTCGTACATTCTTCAGGATGCCGTGGAGATTAGCTTTAGGTGCCAG